>CM066919.1:10045847-10618817 GCA_033964015.1 Scolanthus callimorphus
AAACAACAGGAAAGTCCTCAGCAACAAGCATACTTCGCGCATTTCTTAAATACACTCTAAGAAATGCGCGCATGTTCAACACAAGCTTTAAAACGCTTCGTTTTAAGAGAAGTTTTACAATACATAACGCACTAAAGACCTGACAATTTATAAGGTAGTTTTAGCTTTATGTTTTAATTATTGTAAATATACATTAACTATTGTAAATATTTCTTAATTAAAGCACTAAAGACCTGACAATTTATAAGGTAGTTTTAGCTTTATATTTTAATTATTGTAAATTATACATTAACTATTGTAAATATTTCTTAATTCAACTTTTATTTGCAATGGAATTTAATAAAGACTATCTATCTCTACTTCTAACGATATCATTTGTTTGCAATCCCAGCCATCAGATCTCTATGTGACGATTACGAGTTACAAGGCCCCGGATGACAGGCCCGAGGACCTTCATCTGGACGAGGGCATTATTGTAAGGGTGCTCAGCAGGGACGGACCTTTCTATTTTGTGTCCACACTAGAGACCCTACCGCGGCAAGGTTGGGTCCCTGATTATGTACTCAGAAAGAAACCAGGCGGATCACACAGTGGTGAGTCGCCGATTTCGATTATTTTAAAATTTTTATTTAAGAATTGTTCTATGACTTACACCAAAGCATTGATGATGGAAATTCCATGAGCTTTAAACGGATTGAGTTCACTACTTTAACCGTTACTTGTCCTCTCGTGTCCCCAGCCCACCGCCGCTCCCGCAGCGTCAGTGACCTGCGCAGTGAATGCAGCGAAGAGGAACTCGTTGCCATTCAAAGACTGCACGGACTGCAGGCTCGGTCACCGCCACCGACTCCCCGAGCCAGGCCGAGCTCCGTCCGACCGAGTCCTCGGCATCATTCGTTCGACGTCGCTGGAGTGACAAGGGAATTCCCGCTAACTACTGCTGCACCTGATAGTCCGACTTTTGAACCGGACAACAAGGGAAATGTCGGACGCCCAAATAGTTCCTCTGAAGTTTGGTTTTATGGTAAAATGTCGCGTCAAACATGCGAGGAAATGATGCTTAAGGTAAGAAGACGACCGAGCGGTAAATGGTATAGTATGCGTAGCAACTGTTACTTGCAGCTGCTTTCGCTGCTCTCCTTTGTAGTAGCATAGCGTCTTCTTAGGCTGTCTTGTCTTCCGACGAATTGCTGTGATGAGCTTTATACTTGCTTATTCCAGGATTGTTCATATAAATCAACCATAGCAAACGGATGAAATGCGAGGGTGAATTGTTACAGAACACAGCGCGTGTTCGTTTAATATGACAATCCTTTTTTAAGAACAAATCAAAGAACAGCTAACAAAGAGTTTGCCTACGTGCGCGTCTTTTTGATTTTTTTTTCCGTATAGAATTATGTTTCGACCCGTTGAGAAATGTAATTAACGCACGTGTTACGCGTAGATGGACTTCTGCTTAACACTCCGTTTTAAAGTCTGTCTAATAGTTTAAATTCAATTTAATTTCCTTTCTTCCTTTTTTGTAGTACTCGAGAGAACTAGAATTCCTTGTACGTGAAAGCACACAAAAGGTATGTACAGTCACGTTTGTACCACGTTTTAATTATACCACTCGAAGTTTTGAGATGTTGCCGTGAATGATGTGTGCTATCACAGAGAATTTCTGCAAAATCTGATCCATTCGCCTTTGTCACGCGCCGCCATTTTGTTTCCAGAATGACCCGGCAAGGCAGAAAAAGCAATGAGCAATCAACGTTTTGGTTCTTAAACAAATAAGAGTACTTTTTGGTAGCTTGGTCAACTTTTGTACCATAAATCCCAGCATCAGGCTTCGCTTTCCAACATGAGTAAAACCCGCACCCTGCTTGGCCTCGTTTCCATGCTGAATAAATCGGCTAAAAAAGTCAAAATGGCGCTTGTGCGTGGCAAAGGCGGATCGGGAAGGCTGAATGTTCCATGGCATAAAAATGGGAAGTGCTCGACTTTCCCATGGATAAAGACTTTTCCACAGTTTGGCCCCACTATAGCTAAAACACCGTTGGTAGTTTGTTTTCTGCTTCGGTAGTGCCAACTTATTATCGTGTTTTTCTTAGATTGTAATGCGAGTCGCAGGAGACAAACAGGTCCCGAAGGTATGGGGGAAAGAAATCATTGAGTGTTTTGAACATAGCCACACCTAGTTATTTAGTTCTTCTAGTGGGACACATCGTCCCATCCTAGAACTTTGCGGATTGTCTCCCGGTGTAATGGCCTGGTTCTCGGAGGCATTACATGACTACTGTGGTCAAACAGCCCTCATGATTGTAAGCTGCGCGGCAGCAATTTGCGCCATCTAATCCTCTAACCACTCCTTGTCTCGCGGTCGCGTCTGTTGACTGCTTTGAAATTCCCTCACGATCAGTGGCATTAAGGCATGGCTCTAAAATGAGGGCCTGCTTTTTGTAACTTCGTTATTTTAACACGAATATCTTTGAAACTTGGCCAGCAAATAATTTTTCGAATTCTGATTTCGATTAAGTTGTTGTTGCCATGGTAACGATGTCTCGTGACTCGCCGTCCGCAATTTTGGATGAAATATTTAGCGCCCGTGCAGGTATGTAGAGAAGATGAAAAATAGAAATTTCTTTTCAGCATATTCTTTCTATCATTAGTCTTTCTGTAAACCTAATTGGATATCGAGGATCATGTTTTAATAAAGACATTTTTTCACAATATCACATATTTCGAAAGCACGAAAAATCTGATAATTTCTTTTTTCTTGGGAAATTCCAAGTTTTCCAATTAGTTTCATTTGAAGGTAGTCGTCCTGTATCTAAATATGTGTTTACTTTTCAATTTCACCTTTAACTGTGTGACTTCAGAGGATCTAAATAAAAAATCCAAGATCATGGCTGCCACTGAGTGACGTGATAAGCGTTGCCATGGTAACAAAATATGTTAAAATATAGCTCTTGTTAAAATTGTTGTACTGACCAATTTTGATGATGATCCATACAATAGAACACGAGTTATGAAGAATAATCCTTTTTTCAGGCAAATGGGTTTTGAGCCATGCCTTAACGCCACTGAGACCATTTTTTCAATCATCAAATGGCGATTTCGTCAAGACTCTGGCGACGCGGGTTTGCAGCTTTTGCAATTTCCATACTCGTGTCATGGAAAGATCAGCTTCTGCAGAAATTCACTATGATTTGCAGCTTGGGAGATTTAATAGGATGACTGTTTGATACGTTTTATGTTCTGTTCTCTGTGTAGTTCGCTTCTTACGTCCTTTCTGTCAAGTATGCCGGAAAGTAAGTAAATAAGATACACATTACTGCAATTTAGCAAACAGTACCAGCAGGGTAAAACTTTATTGGTAGAAAAGTAATCAGTTCCAATGAATAATACAAAGAATAGTGAAATATTACAGCTGTTTCCTAGGTATCAGGTGACCCCCGAGGGACTCTCATATTTTGTGGTCGGGGATGATCGTCGAGAATTGTCAGTTCTACACTAAAAGATAAGTCAAAAATGGCGTGGCTCAATTAATTTTTTACCCTAAAAGATACCCATCAAGAAATGTCCGTCTTTGATTAAAATGCTGCCTTTGATGTTGTCTAATTTATCGCCTTTCTTGAAAGTTTGTCGCCGTGTTAGAGCCCTAAAAGATACCAATGTACCTTAGATTTTATTGTAGAGACCAAAACCCGTGATTTTAAATAAAAGATACGACGATCACCCCCGACCAAAAAATATGTCCCCCCACCACCCCCAGGCAGTGACCCAGTGTGTTCATCATCGAATGCACAGGGGACGGATGTGATTGTTCATACCGTACGGATTGCATTGATTGACGACGCAGGGCACTGTCAAATGCACAGCGAGATCGCGTTTTTACCTGAAATAGCAATGAACTACAACTTTTTGTTGGGCTTAATAATTTTATTTTATAAAACTAATAATTACAGTTTGTACTGAGTTAATAATTACAGTTTGTAAATTGTCTGTTAGTTTTACACTAATGAGATTTGTTTGTTTGTTGTTCTCACTTTTTTTGCGTTGCTACATAAAATCTAATCTTTGAAATTTTTTCCTAGAATTCGCCATTTTCCTGTTGAATGACACCTAGCAAAAAGTTCGTGATTGGTAAACATGCATTCAATAGTTTACAAGAAGTCATCCAATTCTACAAAATACATGCGCTTTTCTACACGCAAAACAAAGACCCAGTCTCCCTCGGAATGGCTATCAGGATGCCCAAGTCATAACGTTATGGTTTGCAAGGAAGTCACGAAAGCAGGGCCCGGGATCTTGTTCAATATCACCCTTCATTTGCAATTACTGACTTAGTAGATCTATCATTACTGCGATTTTCATAATTCTGCAAACCCTCACTTGACATTTCCGAACGCAAAAATGATTTTTGGCTTCCGTCAATCAAACCTTTTAAGTCAAGTCCATGTATGTTTTCTCAGTGAGTCTGGTTTACATTTTACAGTGACAAATGTGTTTTGAAGTCTAGCTAGTGCCTATGAGATCACAAGATCTATCAAAATCAAAGCTTACGTGAAATTATTCAGAGCTGTTCGCTCGTTCGATTGACGGAAGCCAAATCGTGGTTTGTTGGTTGGTGTAGAGTTCGCAGAATTAAATTGCAGAAAAACTACGGGTTTCATAATCTGCGAACTCTGAAGCACAGTCATACCGTGTTTAAGCAGCTTCCTTCGATCACACAAATAATACTTGTAACCACAAATATCACTCCGAACACCGGGTTTTCATAAAGCTACCGGGCTGCTTAGTTGCTTCAGGGAACGCTTTGAAAACACAATTAATATTAGTCGGAGGTGAGCGTTCGCAGAATTTTGAAACCATAGTAATCGTCATTCAGCGTTTCGTCTTGCTGGAGAAGGCCCTTAAGCTTGGAATTGTGATTTAAGTATTAAGTATTAGAACCACGTTTACGCGGGGGGGTATATTGCTACACTAATATTTGTTGTAAGATTACTTTTTTTATTTTGTTTGTGTGTCTCTGCTTATCCAATGTCGTTAACATGGACTGAGTTATCGAGAAACGCTTGCAGTTTCGTTACGTTTCGTCAACATCAAGATAACGTGTATGAGTAAAGTGGCAATAAAATTCCTCGCGCAGACGCGATTTCTATCCTACAATGTTATGCAACAAGTTGAGGTCAGATTATTTTGCTAAAAAAAAATCGCGCCAAGGGTGATTGTACGTCTCGTGTTTCTCGATGATCCATCTTTAAAACAACGACTTTCTTTCCCGTCTGAATGCGCACAAGCCTACATATTGGAACGTGGTTTTCAAAAACGTCGGAAATTCCCGTTGGACTCGTTTTCTTCTTGGGCATATTTTTCATCTCAGCAAGGAGAATAAACTAGCCAAAAATTGCAAAATTATGTAAATTTCGATGAAAAGGCACTTTACTGCCAAAGCCATTGTTCTGCGGCCCATTCTCGTACCCAGAGCTCTCCGGCTCTTCATCTCGCGAGGGAGGCTCTGAAGACAGTAATTTGAAGGCCTCTGATTGGCTGATTTTGAACGTTGGGGCATGCGCATGCTCTTTTTCCCAACGGCTCTGTATCAAATCTCGCGCATGCGTCAATGAACCTCCCCCGCGAGGTAACGAGCCGGGGAGCTCTGGGTACTAGAATGGCTGTGACCACAGGGAATTTCTGCAGAAAACCCATCCATGGGAAAATATGGGAAGTGTTCGCAATTGACATGTATAGCAGTGGAAATCCGAAGACTTCCATTCTTTCACCAGGCGAAATTCTGCTTTCCCATGAATGGATTTCTGCAGAAATTCCCAGTGGACCCGTATCTTTAAAAAAAAACATCTGTATATTTTCTGGAAGACTAGTTATGCTTTCTTCTGGGCACAATTTTACTTCTTAAACTCATCGAGGCTGTAAACAAAACAAAAAAGAAAAGATTTTAAAATAAAAGTAAAGAACAACTTACTGGAATTCATAAAAAATACGCAATTTTGTAAAGAATACTGTTTGATAATGAGGAATCTGCGATTAAAATAATTATGAAAAGAAAAAATATTGTACTAAGAAATTAATTTCAAATGTTTCACTCGTGTAAATGGAAATTACGCACACAGACAAATTGTATAAAAAACCTTGTGTTGTATTACTTGTTTCTTCTGTTCCAAATGCGCATGTATGAGTCGCTGTTGCGATTACACAGGGAATTTCTGCAGGAGAAAAAGCTGAATTTCCCATGGTAGAAAAATGGGAAGTGTTCGGATTTCCCATAGCTATTCCAAACACTTCCGATGGGAAATTCAGCTTTTCCCATGGCTGGGTTTCTGCAGAAATTCCCTGTGTTAATTAATTCTCCCCTTTGCGACTGATAAATTTTAATTAGTCTAAACGTTGCGACCACAATCTTCAGCTAGTATATTTAAAACGTTCACAGGGAATTTCTGCAGAAACCCATCCATGGGAAATGCTGAATTTCCCAAGGCACACGCATGGGAAGTGTTCGGAAATCACGTGGATAGCCATGGGCAATCCGAACACTTCCCATTCTTCTACCATGGGAAATTCACGAATGGATTTCTGCTGAAATTCCCCGCGAGAGTCATCGCGATGTTTCATGCCCTAAAATAGCAACTAAAACGTTGGATTTTGCGACTAATTTTCGGCGCCCTGTGTTCTGTGAGCCGTCACGTAAAGACAGAACCTTCAAGGGGCCATCTAACCATACCATAATGCATTGCAAGTTCTATTTACGGCTAGGGTTTTCAATGTATCCGAAAAGTGTGCGAACATTTTCATAGTAAAGGTCATAGGAAACATGTATGAAATTTATCAGTTTTTATGATTGAATCTCAGGAATTTTTCTTGCGTGAGGTTCCCTTAGAATGCCGACTTGGCACAGCGATCGTTCCCTGCTGTAGAACGTCAACGGATAAGCATGATATACTTGTTTTGCTTCCATAACATTATCAAGGCTGAATTTCAACGTACTTCATCAAAACATCATTTGTCTCAATTTTGTTAACTTTTCATGATCAGGGCCGTAGCTAGCGGGGGGGGGGGGAGGCAGAGGGGTTTGGGGGGCAGAGGGGCAGAGTGCCCCCCCCCCCGCCAGCGAAGTAAAATTTTTAAATTTTTAGTGTCAACATGTGGGGAAAAACTTGCTCCCCCCCCCCCCCCCCCAGCAAATACAAAGAATGACCAAGGCTTGCTCCCCCAGACAAAAATTTCTAGCTACGGCCTTGATGATGTTTAATTTTCTGGTTTTTATTTTGTTTATAGCCGGTCATTTGCTTCAACGTTTTTTTCCTTATGGGACGTCGTATATTTAATACATATTGCAAGGAGATATTAGTTATCGAGCTTGTTTTCATTGTTTGATCTTTTACAAACATTACACCCGATTATAATTCGAAGAATCATATTGGTATCTGACAAAACCGCTCCTTTATAATTGAATACAATCCAAGGGTTTATATTCTGCTTTTTCCATTTACAGTGTTATTTGTTTGCGGATTTAAATTCGTATTTATAGTTCATTAAACAATTGTTATCAGAGACTTGGAGAAATCTTTGCTTTACTCCCAAAATATCTTTGTAAACTGTCGAAGAAATTGAGTGTCATATACAGGTTGCGAGATATCTTATAAAAGTTGGAATGACGCACAGAAGGTTTCATCGAGGAAAACACTACACGCGACGTTTAATCTGACGCAGATTTTTCCCCTAACCATAAGTTAATTAAGTGAAAAGTTCACCTGATTTCAACGATTTCCAAGGGATACACTGGTACAATCTCATTCCGAGTATGGTGCTCGCTTCCTAGGCCGAATCCACAGATTTTGAAAACACCACAAATCTCGAAAAGAGTCATGAATATAGTGATGGCATTCTTGGCTATGAAGACCGTTGCGTGCAAATGGAGGGCAAACCAAAGATACAGCCTGATTCCCAAAAGGCCCCATTGACAAGAAGAGCTTGCAAAAAACCGTACGCCACAACCACCGACCTCCGCTTTCGCCATACCCCAGATTCTTCCATCTTGTGTTCTAAAATTTCCAAAGGCGACAGCAGAAAACTGAAACAAACGGTTCCGGCGATAGTGATTTGCATCCAAAGTGGAATAACATGGCCCTTTTGGTGACCAACGAAGACTTCGATCATCTCGATTGCATCGTAGAGCTCAACAATCCCGGTCATGAGAAGACTGACAACCGCATCTCGATCTTTCTCTTGTGGTACAGTGACAACAATCAGGAGGAACAGCACTGGGGCAAGACACAGTGTCATCAGAAACGTACTCGGTCCAAACAGTTCATGTTTTGAGTTCAAATATTCAACTTCAGAATCATCGCCTTGTGATCGTAGTATGTTTTTGTGAGGGTACCTAAGATGGTGCCCAACATTGGGACAAAGGCAAGACAAGAGTATGTCGCCCAGACAAGCCAGAGGTGTTTAACGGGTATCTTGCCCAAGGTAAAGCAAAGCCACACGACGAAGGCGATCAAATATGGAGCAAGCATCGCATAGTAGTACACACTAACATATTGCACCAGATATTGATCAAGAACGGCTCCTTGGAGAAGAAGGGCCACCGCAAAACAGAAACGAAGAATGTGCGTCATGCATGTTGCCGGGCTTGTCTGTTTTCTCGCCATCTTTCCTTCCTCGTTTTCTAGCATAATATTATGATACAGTGATCAGACTGAGACTTCTGGAACACGAGAACACACGCTGAGCCTCAAAATACATGCCTGGGGTGAATTTTTTTAGGAAGTCATGGCAACATACGTATCAAAGCATTTCGACAAATGAAGAACGGATCTAGAAGCGCTAAGGGTATTTAATTAAAATGAAAAGTTGACATAACTGATTACTTGTTTTGTTTACACGAGGACTGCGTGGATTAACGGTGTAATAATAGAAATATTTGAGTCTAAGCGGCTACTTTGTTTCGTTTTGAATGCCAAGTGCCGATCGTATGGATGTTGCGCTCCAGGCCGGGGGGGGGGGGGGGGGGGGGGGGGGGGGGGGGGGGGGGGGGGGGGGGGGGGGGGGTGGGAGGTTGAGCTCCTCCATAGAATTCCTCAGGGCATAAAACTCACTCTGGCAAATGCTATCTTTTAACCTCTTAGGGATGAAAATATAATTACCTAACCCAATTTCCCAGCAGTTGGGTAAATAGGCTATGAACCACGCCCTATTCGCTATCCCGCTTTAGAAGTTTAGTGTTGGAACATTGGAAGCTAGTAATTTTTCCTGACGAATATCCGTGTTTAGTCGAATCGCGCTTCTAGTGGTCTATTGTCTGAATGCTGCGTTCTGGTCGGTTGAGCTCAAGAGCTACTAGTACTAGTAGGCTAAAAGTTATAGCCTTATAATAGTTAGCGAAAAGTGTCGGATTTGAAAGTCAGAAAATAGCAAATGACCTGCGCAGAAAACGTTTTTGGCTATACAAATCGACCTACTTGTGTGATTTGATTAGAACAATAACTTCCTTTTGCGATTCTGATTTATTACCGCTATTTGTAAGGGGGGAACTTGTCTGTTCTCGTGTCCAGAGCCTGTGGCTTGTTTGCGGAGGTATTGGATACTTAAATACATGAAACAAAAGTTTGAAAACATTATATGATCAGATTATAAGTGGTGAAATTGTACCAAGGGCACGCCGTTAAACTAGTTTTCTCAAAGTAAGACACCGTTGAAAAAGGCGCGAAGCACACTTTCAAGTACTGTTTATTTTGCGTGCTAGATTGAGATATTTACTTTTGAAGACAAAAGCCGGCGATTACTTTGTCAAACTACACAAAGACAGCACATGCCAGCTCCTTGTTGTTGTTAATCTTTTCTAACTCCCTCTGGGATTTGAACCACACTTGGCTGCTCAATATACGAACTGGAGAAATAAATCCACATGACTCTGGAGGGAAAGTCAGTTGAGTTGAGCTCCTCGTAAAGGTAGGAGCTGTAGACCGAGAACTAGATTATTCAGCAGAGGAAAAGCAAATACAAGTTACTAGCTTGAGTTACCATCTGAAGCAAAGGTGAAAAACAATCGAGACAACCTTCACAAGGTAGGCCATTTCTTAAAAACGAAATAATATACGCATCGACTTTGAAAAACGGAATGCTCATTTGGCGCCAAAATTTCAAACGGTACGTTACTGCAGACGGGCTTCCACGTTGAATTACTGGTTGAATTGAAAAAACATTTGCAATATTTCTATGAGAGAAAATGAGTTTTGCCCTAGATTACCTTTCTCGCTTTCCCCTTTGTATTTTTGTCACTCAAACACGTCACATGTAACAATTTAGCGCCACTTTAACCTGCATCAAAATGGACCAACTCAGTGACGGGTTTGTAAGAAATGCAATGACAAAGAATGCAAAATGCTTAGCAGTCAGTCTAAAAGAACTTCTTCTACTTCTGTGCATATGGCTGCAGTACTAGAGGAGTAGATGGAGGCTCCTGTTGATGACAGCCTTAACGTTGAATTTATCATGACTCTAGGACAATGGCTCGCCTCTTTACGGTGGTATTTAGCGCCATGCTATACGTAACTGTCTCCCAAGCTAGACAAGGACCCCCTAGCCCTCGACCAAGAGACTACGCACAGTGCATGCTCAGCCCAGACCTGCGCGAGCAGTTTGTCGATATCCATAACGAGGTCCGTGGTCAAGTACGACCCTCTGCTGCAGATATGGAATATATGGTAAGTAGGCATAACAGTCTATAGCGGGGGAGGGGTCATTTTTACCTCACTCAAGTATATTCAAATTTTCGGGGTTCAAATTTTCGTCTACTCATGTTCTTCGGACGCCCACCAGGCTCCTGATTCCCTTATTCATTTTCTTTGAGAGCCATTTTCTTTTAAACCATGGCTTGTCTTGTCTATGTAAACATGGAAAAGGAAACCAATCATTGTAAGAACCTTTTTAGTAGGCACCTCTATTTGGCAATTGCTCATGTACACATTTTGTATACAGCTATTTCAATAATGGTTGTCGGTCTTGTGAGCTCTCAAGCCTACTCGTCCAGACCGAAAATGCGAAAAGCAGTACGGGTAGAAACTAAATATCCTATTTTGATGATACCTCGCTGGTATGAGTGCTAAATTCTACGAAAGAGAGCTTTGTTTGAAGCTAGTAATGTCTCGAGTGCAAGCGTCGTACTCAAGCAGTAAGCCGATTGAAGACCACCTCTGGGCGCGCTCGTACGCTTCCGACGTTTTTTGAAATAGCTGTAAGCCGCTAATAAATGGAAATGAGTGTGAATCTGAATCAGCCAGCCTACTTGTGGGCAGTACCGTAAACGATATGTGTATAGTGGGGAGGGGGTATTGTGTTTTGCGTTGTTGGCGCACTGGGCGGAACCAGGAGGTTTAGGGGTGTGTAATCGCAAAGAATAAACGGAGAAAATGAAAAACGGGGGTTGCTATACCCCAATATTTACCCTCATGGATACGATCCTGTCACGTACGTGCGACTACATTGAGACCGGTTTCTTGCAAAAACTCTAAGTACAACAAGCACTTCATACATCCCCCCGTAGGTGTGGGATGAGGAGCTTGGTAATCTTGCTCAGATGTGGAGCAACAAGTGTGAGTGGATGCACGGATTCATGAGTTTTGGTGACAATTATCGCAACCCTGCATATAGAAAGAAACGAGCAGGTAAGATTATTATTTTTTGATATCAATGTATTGCACCCGTTTCTTTTTATTACAATCCAATCCAACCTGAGAAAATCGACGGCAGCCAATTTATTTAAGGGAAGAGGTCAAAACATGGTACCGAATTAGGGGATGACTGCAAATGCTCTCGCAAAATAATGACTATAATGAAAAGGCAAGTACAATTTTATGCAATAAAATCTGGTGCCCATATAACCATTCGAGAAAATAATAGTTGAGAGCTGCTTTGTCCCGCCACCCACCATATCAAGATAAATGTGTCGTTTTTGTCAATGACAACCCGTGCGTGACGCGGGCTACCTGTGTTTGAATTTCCGGGCTCCTTGGGCCAAAACAAAGATGGCGGCCTACAAGAACAGCGATTTCTCCAAATCCTGCAAGTTTTGGCTTTTTGACAATTTAGGGCAAGAAATAAGCTAGGAAAACTTCTGGACTTACATTATGGTTAGTAGAAGCTTCCACATAAGGAATTTTAGAAAACGACACATTTTAACTGGAACTTTCTTGATATGACCTCTCCTGACAAAATCGGGCTCCTAAAAAATCATGAGACACTCGCACTCCGGCGATTGACTAGTACTCATCTTTTCTTGGTGTACCTTTCCCGAATATTCTACAGTTCGTACCAAATCCCTTGCCCAACCCCTGCGTTCGCGACGGGTACGAATGTGCGATTAATTGTATTATTTGCCGTCTTTTTTCATTGATATTTTCAGGACAAAATTGTCGCGTGAGTGGGGCAAGTGGGTGGAAAGGAAGCCGCCTCCATCTGATGCGGTTCGACGCTGGTTCAAAGAAACTAACTACTATACGTATGGGGCATTCAAATATCCCATGCCGCAATGGCAGTGCAGACGGAAGCCCTGTGGTCATTATACACAGGTAACCCAAGTGAACATCATTGCAAAAATATTAGACGGAAAGTTCTCTGGCGTAGTCATGCCGAAGAAAGATGTGTTGCTTAACGCCTCTTGCGTTCTCAACTTAACAGGTCGTGTGGGCGAAGAGTAAGCAAGTGGGTTGCGCATTGAAGTGGTGCAACAAAGACTTCGGTAGGCCCCATCCCTGGATCCCTGGGGAGACAATTGTAACCTGCGATTATCTTCCAACGTAAGTATAACAATCCCCCCCCACCCACCCCTTAATCAAAATGCGTAGCAAAACAAGAAACGCTCATAGGGCGTTCATTTGGTGAACGACAAGCTTCCAAATATTTTAATTTGTGAAATGCTACTCCTTTCAAGTGTATACAGTACAGTAGATTTCGTATGACTGTGAAAATGTGGCGGCGCGGCGCGGCGCCGGTCGCGTTACGGTCGCGGTTCGGTCGCGGTACGGTCGCGGTACGGTCGCGGTACGGTCGCGGTACGGTCGCGGTACGGTCGCGGTACGGTCGCGGTACGGTCGCGGTACGGTCGCGGTACGGTCGCGGTACGGTCGCGGTACGGTCGCGGTACGGTCGCGGTACGGTCGCGGTACGGTCGCGGTACGGTCGCGGTACGGTCGCGGTACGGTCGCGGTACGGTCGCGGTACGGTCGCGGTACGGTCGCGGTACGGTCGCGGTACGGTCGCGGTACGGTCGCGGTACGGTCGCGGTACGGTCGCGGTACGGTCGCGGTACGGTCGCGGCGCGGCACAACTTGTCGCGGCACTTTTCACAGTCATACGAAATGTGCTCTATTCTATGCCCCCTCTCCATTATCCCTTTAAACCACACGTCAGTATATCTTTCACGCGTGTCATATCTCTCCGTTTTCTCCTAGGGGGAATGTCGTGGGTCAGTTGCCCTACAAACAAGGTCTAGCGTGTAGCGCCTGTACCAGCGGGAAAGGATGGTGTTATAAAAACCTGTGCCGTAAGTTATAAGCCAGAAAATCTACAATAAAGGGCAGGGGCGTAGCTACCAATACGCAAAGTACGCAAGTGCGTACTAAAATTTGCACTTTGTGGCATGTTTTCTGATGTGGTATGATGTCCAACCTCGTCCCCAGGGTCTTGTGGGTAATTTTCAAGATTAGTTTCAAGACCCGGCCCTGGGGACGAGTGAGGTTGGACATCATATCACATCAGAAAAAATGTAACAAAGTGAAAATTGGTGGTTGGTCGAGCACAAGACCCTGGCAGGGGCGTAGCCAGGGGGGGTTCCAGGGGTTCCGGAACCCCCCCTCTCCCGCAGCGGAACCCCCCTCGCCTCTGTTCTGGGCCGACTTACTACTAAAATTGTAAATATTTAATAGACAACAAATAAAAGCTCCAATAAATGTAGCAAATTTCTTGAAACGCTAGTTTTTCCCCGAGATCTATGTGGAGTTTTTATTTTTTTGAATTTTGGAACCCCCCCTCTAATAAGTGCTGGCTACGCCCCTGCCTGGGGGAGGCTGAGTCGCATGACCACAGTTTGAGGACATGGGAACGAGGTTGTCCTTTGTGCGAAACGGCCATGTGACTCAGCCTCCCCAGGGTCTTCTCCCGAGTCACCGCCATTTTGTAAAACGACCGAGAAGATCACCCTGGGCACGAGGTTGGATGATGTCTATTAGACTTCTCTCTTGTGTATCTTAATACGAACTCTAGCTACGCAGGGTTATATTATACACTTAATGGCTGCTCCCGAGGGAAACATCAGTTTTGTTATCGAGATTCGAGGGAAACAAAACTGTGTTTCCCGAGAGAGTAGTCATTAAGTGTTTGTTATATAGCAGAAAATACACGATGGTCGGTTGCTATAGGGCTTTTCCTCCCGGAAGGTTAAATGATGAGTGTTTTTAGGCCATAGACAGAAGTAAATATGTCAAATGTGAAGAAACTTGGCAGAGAGGTAGTTTTAGAAATTACCTATTCATAAGTATCTATTTCAGCCCATGTGACCGCTATTGTGACGTCATAAAGCATGCCCAAATTGGCATCAAAAGGAAATTCACGGAGGCAACATTAAAAAGTGCATATTAGTTTTCTGTACATAATGTTGTGTTTTTTGGTATAAACCATATCTCATTCGGATAAAATGGCGTGAAGTTACAGCTAATCAAAGAAATTCAAATTTACCGCCAAATGACCATATATGGTCAAAGTTAGTGGGATTCAAACAGCCAGACAATAAATGTATCGAAGCAGGGACCATGATGATGTTCTATAAAATCGAAATTGTAGTTTTTTCAGAATGGGACTTTAGGGTTATGAGGCGTCTTTTGTCACGCAATACGGTATTGTGACGTCATAATGACGTATTATGTGACAAACACGAGGAGTAACCCCTATAGTCCCATTCTGAAAAACTACAATTTTGATTTTATACAACATCGTCATGGTCCCTGCTTCGATACATTCATTGCCTGGCTGTTTGAATCGCACTAACTTTGACCATATATGGTCAATTGGCGGGAATTTTGAATTTCATTGATTAGCTGTAACTTCTTACCATTTTATCCGATTGAGACAGGGTTTTCACTGTATATATGTTCTTCGTGCAGGAAACAATATCTATAACATTTGAACATGGTTTAACACATTTCTAGCGCTGTTACTAAAAATAGATGCCACTTATGACGTCATGATATCAAAAAAACGTCAAAAATAACCTTACATTTGTATTTTTATGTAGAAAAAATTGCCTACATAACATTTTATTATGTTTAGCCTTACTTGTAATAGAAATTGCTTCTCTGTGAGCCAAAATAAATTTCAAAATGCTTCCGGGAGGAAAATCCATAGCAACCGACCATTGTGATACTGCTATTTTTTCCCGCTCTTAAACGCGACGCGCGAAAGCAATGTTCCCCAACCAGTCAATAATGTTTCCAAATATTGACATGATCGGGGAATATTTGATTTGCACTTCACATAGCCAATAAGAGCGCGCGCTCGGTTGGAGTGAGCACTCGCTATATAACAATGCTTGTTTTATCGTTACGTACAATTGGACTTGATGGACACTCAGTATTTACGTATTTAGTATCGGGGGTGGAAGCTGAATAATGAATAAAGAATAACAAATGAATACATAACTATTGCGCCGAAAAGGCGAAGAATATAATGAATTATAAGTTTCTAGAATAATGAATAACATTTGTGTTAGTAAAAATGATTTGGCCATGCATTATATTTTGTTTTCCCAGGCGATTGCAAGGACTACAGCCGAAAATGTGGCCGCACTTATACCAAGGCCATGTGTCTTAGCAAAAGAGACGTAATGGAGAAATACTGTCCACGAATGTGCAACCTATGTAGTAAGTAAATGATTTCCCAGTACACACAGATTTTATTTTTCTACTAATTTGTCTTAGCTAGCATATCAGGAAGATACCTTATTACAGGGTCTGGATGGGCGACTGACTAACGACAAATGGGCATAAAAGTTACCGACTACCGACAAACGTAGATAAAACATGTCAAAAAGTGTTTACCGGTTACCGACATTTTACAAATTATCAGCCAGGTTAGGGAAGTGGTCAAAACATCTGTACTCGAATGGGACCCGATGGGGTGGTGTATGTCGCAACCAACCTTCTTTTAGGAAAAAATGGCCATTTTTAAATGCGAATATCTCGTAAAATAATATATTAATACAAACGATAGGCTCAGCACCGTCTTCTTTATGGTGAGGGCAACGCATCCATGCAATAAAATCTAACACCCCTTACTTGAGCATGGAGAAAATGGGCATTGAAAAAACGGGTGGGTAGATACAGCCCGGGACCTACCACCTCCCATGATAAAATCGGGTCCCGCACGAGTACAAATGTTTTGACCGCTTCCCTTATTCAATAAAAGTTTATTCTGAGAAATAGCGAGTGCATTTAGGGCATTGTGACACTTCCTGAGCTTCAAATTACCAGAGAACCGAGTTTCAATAGGTATAACGGACACTCTGGGCATCCTTAGATGGTCTTTTAGGGGATTAATGGTCGTCTGTTCACGGAAATTAAAATTAGACAAGATGACGTGTGTGCGCATGCGCAAACGGATAACTTAAAATCTCATTCCCGTGTCAATGTAATGCCTACTATTGGAATATGAGTAACAAATATACTAAACGGCAACTGTGAAAAATATTTGTGCCTTATCGTGAGATAAGCTACTAGTAGTTAAAAAGAAAACCAACAACGTGTCCCACATGGATCTCTAACACACTCTTCAGGCCTATAAATACGTTGGTGATGTATAATAATTAGTTGATTGTTCACTAACGGTACAAGGGGCGTCCTTATATGGTCTGGTGGCCGGCGTACTCTCACCCATAGGTATCTAGCTACTGAGCAATTCAACACCAGGATAGCGACTGTCAGGGCCGAAATCTCTGGCGTGGGCGTAAGAACCGTATGGTCGCCATACGACGCTTCAGCTCTTTGTCTGGAAGTATGGTCCTATTTTTTTTCTTTTTCCTCGAGTCAAGTAAATGCTGAATTTGCATTGGTGTGGACAGGCAAATGATGAATATTACTTGCACGACTCACAAAAGCAGTTCAAAATTATTTCCATCATTTTATCGCAAGTGATAACAAATGGCCTTACCACCAGCACCGAGTTAAAAGCTATATTTTCATAATTATTAACTTAGTTTTACGAATTACCGACAAAGATCTCTAATTTTAACCGACTACCGACAATTTTCAATAATTTTAACCGACATCTAGACCCCCCGATGCAGACACTGTTATTACTCCCAGTAGAAGGTGAAAACGCCTATTCCGGCGGTGTGAAGGGAAAATCCCAGAAGCTCTATGGAGGGTCCACTTTGCTCAGTGCTTATGTATTCCACAGGATGCCCACTCAAGTGTCAGAATGGAGGCCGTCTAGATCGAACCACGTGTACGTGCGCATGTCCCGACCAATGGCACGGTACCTCTTGCACAGGTACGTCACATGACATGCCCTATATCTATAAACACCTCTACGTTTATTAGGCTTGCTACGGCCCTGTCAAATACCAATAAAGTGTCCATTCCTTACGTCATACGACCATATGGCGATTCGACATGCGCAGTTTGAATCTCTGGCATCAATAATCCCACATGGTTCTAAGCGGCAGTCTTAGCTCCCCCGTTAGGCCATGGTAAATTTAGAGTTAACTCTGGTTTTCCTTCAAAACGCAAAAATCTTTCGCCTTTTACTAAAGATTTCCGTGGAGGAGAACAACAGAATGAGTCTATAGACTAATTTTTTATTGCCCTGCATTTCAGCGGGGCTCCCAATCAAATAAAATAACAATCGTGTGTGGAAACATATGTTAGCGTTACTTTAAAGAAACAAAGCGTTATTTGTTCTATGTCTGGAAATTATCCCTATACCAGAACTAACTGACGTTCTGAATTCCTTCCAGCTAAATGCTTTTGAAAAATACTTTTTTGAGGGCTCAATAAAATGTCTGGTGGGAGATCTCCATGCCCTGTGGGTCAACATGGTCTCGAAACATTTTTCTTTCTGGCAGTCTTTTACTGTTCTTTTATAGCTAGCAAAGTTGTTCCCGTGTCAAAACAATCCCGCGACGAAATACGCCAACAATTTTCCTAGCTAGAAAAAAGACGCCTGAACGAAAAAAAAACCCCTCTGCTCGCAGGATAGAGACTTAAACAAACTACGTGTACTCACACGGTCCGTGAATTATCAGCCTTCTCTGGCAAAGAGAAAGATAACGGGGCCGATTTATTACATGTGAAGTGAACCGCTCAGAACTCAGCTTCAGATATATTTTCATTCCCATCACATGGAACTGAGGAGCCTGTGACTTCTGATTAACGGGCCCGGAATTAGCTCGAGCTAGAGCTGTGCTTCAGCAAAATGTATGCAAACAATGTGCAAAAGGTGACGACCACACAACTGAACTAATTCAACCTTACTAGCTCGTAGCTCGTATGTGATGCCGCATGTTGTTGGAGAGAATCGTTCCATCGATATTCCACCGTAGCCGCTGTGCTTTTGAGAATTTGATGAAGGAAAACGGAATAGTAGGACATTAAAATTTGGTTCGCAAAAATGGCTTCACACGGCACCAAAAGCAAAGAGGAAGGGTTATTGTTTCTCGTTTCAGTTTATTCTTTTGCCACAGTAGCTTACAATTGAGATTAAAAATTATAAACTAAGTTGTTCGCGTGTCTGGTATTTCGCGTGGTTGTTTTGACAGAAAAAAACGTCTGCTGGTAAGGTATAAAACACGAGAGTATTAATTGAGCATTAGCAGACTAGGACGTCGACAAACGACAACAGCGAAGAGATCTCGGATCGACAAGCTCAAAAGAATAATTGAATAATCGTGTTCAAACCGAATTGTTCAAGGAGTGCCAAAACAATAGATGATTCTAAACTCATCGAAGCATGGAATTAAGTCCCCTGCTTCAGAATAATCTGGCTGTTCCCCCGTGTAAGAACCTGGAACAACTCACAAGCTGCGTCACAATAGCTTCCTTTGTTTAGTAGAACGAATCATGATGAAAGGATAGCTGAACACAAAGGTGTCCTCTGGGAATGGTTATTACACCGCGGATTACCCAATAATCTAGAGACGTTTTGCATTCTTTGCACGCGGCCAAACCAAACTTGTCTTATCGCTGTCAAAATCTAAGGGCAGTGTTAGACCTTCTGTTACCGGTGTGCATATTTACCAGAAAAGAGGAATGAAGTGTCATTTCTTATACGTCATACCACAACATTGCCAGTAAACATGCGCAGTTTGAATCTCTGGCAGAAAGCTTGCATCCCACATGCTTCTAAGCGGCGGTCTTAACTCCCCCTCCAGGACATCAGCTTTTTTCAAGTTAACTCTGGTTTTCCTTCAAAACGCAAAAATCTTTCGCCTTTTACTAAAGATTTCCGTGGAGGAGAACAACACAATGAGTCTATAGACTAATTTTTTTATTGCCCTGCCTTACGGCGGGGCTCCCAAATAATCAAAATTAATTCCTTGAAAAATAAATACTGGAAAGCTAGAATGACCGAGTTCTGACCAGCGTTCCATCTATAATGCATTAGGACATTCAATGGGCACCAACTAACGTCAAATATTAATTTGTATCAAACACTTCACGGGCTGGACGTATCCCAGGGATAACATCAACTAGCCCCGTAAATATACACGAAATACTAAGCAGGCTTCGGCACAAGTTGCCGATAAATTGCTCAAAAGTTGCCGATATAAAGTGCTTAAAAGTTGCCGAAAAGTTGCTAATTTCCCAAATTGCCCGAAAAGTTGTCAAAGTTAAGGTTTGTTTTCAGGTTTTGAAATATTTCACGCATTTTTGTCTTGATTTTATCACACTTTAATCTTCTGACTTTATTTCAAACTTGAATAAATATTATTTTCGTTTTATTATTCTTCCGTGCTGATCACCTCACTGGATAAACAGCATATCAAAACATTTTGTGACATGTGAAAACCGTTCTCAAACAAAAGCGATAATATGGGTACCCTGTGGCGGTGGATGGCGGTGTCGGGCCCTGAGTGGTAAGGCAAAGGCAACAGTGTTTTTTTTTATCGAAAACTAAAAGATGTGGCCAAAAAGTAAAGAAAACACATACGTTTTCGGTTGAAAAAGTCAAAAGTTGCCGAAAATCTAAAAAGTTGCCACAAATCCCAAAAGTTGCCGAAAGTCTAAAAAGTTGCCGAAAATCTAAAAAGTTGCCGAAAAGTTGCCGAGCAACTTGTGCCGAACCCTAATACTAAGCACTACACCCCTACACTCTAGTTCCACAATCCTGCTCCACAGAATATCACAAGCTATCGTTTTTATCCTAGAACAATTAAAAAGACTTGCCAAACCAAGCGCATGCAAGCAGCTTGGAAAGTTGGAAACGTTTGTACGACGTCGCGGATTCTTTTCCAGTCTACGCGCGCCATTCACCCGAGGAACACCTTGCAGTATTCCCCATCCTCACGCGTTTTGTCGAACGATAACGCGAACCTCACTCCTGCTTCAGATTTTCCACCAAAACGCTGAGAATAGTGTATGATTACACTATTTCGTAGATCACCAATAATGTTATAGTCTTCAACACTCTCAGGCCCGTAGGAGAGGGGCTCGAACGACCCCCCTCAGGCCAGAAAAAAAGAGGGTTTTTGCTTAAAAAACAGCTAAGAAACACGGCAAAAATGCTATAAATACTGTGTGTATAGTGTTTTCTCTGGATTGAAGACAACGAACCCCTCCAAGGGCGTGAGCTACGGGCCTGACTCTGCAGTATTTTGGTGGCACATTTTCAGGTAATGAATACGTCTTGATTCTTCTCAGAGCGTTGCCAAGACAACATGGGCACGGACAGGTGCAAATACATGAAACAGCGACAAGGCTGCGGTAGCACATGGATGAAGGACAAATGTGCCAAAACCTGCATTTGTGGTGAGTGTTGCACAGGGAGTTCACAGAGAGTCCCGCATATAAGAAAACAGCTCATTTCAGGGTCAGCCTGAATAGAACTTTCATATACACCTATTTCAATTAACGTTGCTCTGCAAAACGTAAAACCATGAACCATGCTTCATAAGTCGTAATGGTAATTCCTGTCTAAAACGAAGCGGTTCACGCAAAATTGTGTCTCAAAGTAGTAAACAAAGTGCCATTGAGTGGTTTTAGTTTAGTTTGGTTTGCCAAACTCGAGGAAAATACGAGAAATAGCGTATTCATTTAATTAATGATGCATGGTTCATGGTTCTTACGTTTTGCAGAGCAACGTTAATTGAAATAGGTGTATATGTGTATATGCTGTAAGGTTCTTGTAAAACAGGTATCTAAAATGACAATTTCAGCCTGACGTTCTTAATCCATTTGTTCTTACGGGTGTTTACTGTAGTTGTCGGAAATGCTGAGTAGCAAAATGTGGGCCGACAAAAGTAATTAGTACACAACGGAGCCTTCGCGCCTAGAGTAGTTTTCGAGCTTTTAATTATAATACCATGACTACATTTTCTTTTGAATCTTTTACTAGAAACACGCACCAAGCCCAAGCCCAAGCCCCCGACGCCCAAACCTAAACCTCCGCCGAAACCATCCGTGCCACCCGTCCCTGCGACACAGCCACCGCGACCCCCTGCCACTCAGGGTCCAGCACCACCTGTCGGAGGTACGTGTAATGCGCTGTATGCTAAGACCATTGTATGTATGGCTTCAGCCCCATCTTACCAATGATCGCATACAGCGCGTTTCCACGGGCAGGGAAGGTAAAATAAAGGGCCATGAAAAATAAACGCTGTTTTCAAACTCTAAATATTTCACAGGCCATTAAAGGGAGGACTAGGGCGAGCCGCGCGTGGGCAACCACGCTACAATAGAGGAAAGATCGAGATCTCGAGCCTCTGAAATTCCTGTAAGAGGTTTTCATTCACAACTTCACCGTTTTCTTGCCACTTTCGCCTAAATACCAAAAGAGCATCTTCAGTCCTTTCATAATAAGGTAAATGGTTCCAAATATGGTTTTGGCCGTGAGGTGTTGAAAACCGATGATTTTCGTAGGGGCCATAATATTTGATATGAAGCCCTGGCTCCTTTTCGCTGCGCGGCTGCTTCATATTAATACTGCGACAAAATGTCTAGCGCATGCGCACGTTAATTTCCCTGCGATTCTGAATCGTTTCCTTCATCTCGCGCTGACCGACGTTCAATGATGCACTTCAACTCTCAAATTCGTCTATTGATTCGCAGATTGTAAAGACCTCCTTTCTGGGCATGCGTTTTGTCCCGCTTGGGCTGCCGCTGATAAATGCAAGACTTTCCCAAAATGGATGAAACATCATTGCAAGAGGAGTTGTTCCTGTTGTAAGTAAACTTGTAATGGTTGACGTTACACAGACAATACTCGAGATCTAGAAATATAGTTTAACATTGCAAATTCGCAACTCTTGGGTTTCAACCACGCGTAAAATTCAATTCCTGTGTTAATTAGATGAGTGTATTGTTACCTGTAAATATTCCAGATAACAGCTAGAGCGCACGTTGGGGGCAGTGGTCCTGAGTTAGGGAATCTAATGCATCATAAAGCCCTGGCTAAACTAGGACATATGTAGCGCGCAACATTGTAGCCGGACACATGTTTCCTTAGTGTTTCCCAATTTGGCCCTCGAAGAAACATTGTTGCGCGTGACAAATTTTGTAGCAAGGGGCTTCTTCGCCACACAAAAAACATTTTGTGTTTTCGAGGGGAACATAAAACGTTTCCTAGTTTAGTCACAACGGTAAAATGCAGGACACAAATGTTGCGCGCTTCATGTGTCCTTGTTTAGCTAAGCCTTAATCGAGGTTTTTCAAATCCAACGCGCGAGTTAGGTGGAGTAAAGGAAGGACATTTGGCAGTGCAAAAAAAAAAAACGCGAGCGCTGCATCTTTGGGGATGGAGATATATTAAGGACATTCCTACCGAAGAGTACCTTGGCTGTGGCTATGAGGTCCTATGTGTCAAAAGGTCGGCCCCTCAGCCTCTTCTCAGACAACTCTGTGGGAAAAAGGAGTTCAGAGGGTTTGGGCTTCCTGTGTTTCGGGTTAAATGGATGTGAAGGAACACAGGAAGCCCGAGACAGTGAATTCGCGTTTTTCTGGTTTTCCTTCATTCTTTATGAGAGAAGTGCCTGGAGAGGTGACTATCGGACCCTAAGGCTAGATAATAGTAATATAGATGTGATTACTGGATTATCGTAGCCATAGCTGTAGCTATAGCTGTAGATAATTTGTTCAATGCTATTATACATAGGTGACTATTGAGACCTACTTGTAGATTATCATAACAATATTATATACATTTCCGTTTATAGTTTGTAATGATAACTTTGACGCTAAGAAGTGCCGTGGCTGGGCGTTAAAAGGACAATGCTCCAAGAACAAATCTTTTATGCTCGTTAAATGTGCCAGCACTTGCCAAGTATGCGGTAAGTACATACAGTAGATTTGCGCGGTCAAATGAAAAAATATCTGGCAGATTTTATGATACTAACTCATAAGTTATGAGCTACTCGCATCCGAACCATTCTATTAAGGGAAGAGGTCAATTAGAGCCCTATTTTGTCAGGGGTTTATTTGTACTTTTGCATGCGTTTTGAATTCTAAATTTGAATTTCGCGGTACAGAGAGACGAAGTGAGATGTTCACTTTTTTACAGCTGATTAATAACTGATTGTTCTCGAGATCGGTGGGTGGGAGGAGTTATCCCTTTTATACCAGAACCTCGTGTTTAATTGTGTAATTTTTGTTTAACGTCGTAGATTGTCATGACAACCATGTGAAGTGCGTATATTGGGCGAAAAAGGACGAATGCAAGAAAAACCCCAAGTGGATGCTGAAAAACTGCCGGCGAAGCTGCAAGCAGTGTTCTCCTCTTTCGATGAGCGGCTGAACGGCCAGGAGTCAGCTAGTCCCGTCCTTGAACACTCCGGCCTTCGGGGCTTGGGTGAGCTGTGGTCTCGTCGACCACAGCCTACCCGAGCCACAAAGGATAGGTCTGAGAGACTGAACTAGGAGCCTCCTTGCAGGCAGTGTGCTGGCGTTTTTCACGGAAAGCTGTTGCTCGCTGGTCGCCATCTTGTAATTCTGTAGACGCGAAGTGACCAGTAGACGCAAGTAGACTAGACTAGACTTACCACGTACCTAATGTACAAGTGCAACAGAAAACCCCCAATAGGCAAGAGGAAATATTAACTGGTTAAGGTGCCCAAGGCTAATTCAGTGGTAGCCTGATGTAGCCAGTAGGAGCGTTCAAAAATCCCAAAATCCAAGATGCAAGTGGCCTATAGAGTCCTAAAGTGATGACGTCACAAAAACAAAATTTTCGATTTAGCAATATTTGTTCCTTGATTTCGAAAGGGCATATCGATTGAAAGCTACACACCAAAAATGAGGTGAATCGGTTGAAACGCGATCGAGATATGGCCCGCTGAATACATAATTTTCTTTAACAAATCACTTTGGTTCAGTTCATAAAGTTATGAACTGAGTCCAAAATACAGTGATTTGTTAAAGAAAATTATGTATTCATTGGGCCATAGCTCAGTCGCGTTTCAACCCATTCACCTCATTTTTTGCATGCAACGTTCTTCGAAGTTGGTCTTTTATTATCCGTGGACTAAAATCTGAAATTCGAAAGTTTTCAAATTTGTGACGTCACACTTTAGGACTCTATTCACCGGAAAACACATCACCCTATTTGCTTAAGGCTCGTTCTCAGTGGAACGCAAGCACACGTGCAATCATATCAAACTCATTTCCCTTTTGTGATTCACCTAGAACGCAAGCGGAGATCATGCAAGTGCAAGAAAATCGAGACATGGGTTCCCTTGCGCTTGCGTCTAGTGTGAAATCAAGTGAACGCAAGCGCAAGCAACTAATCATCAATGTTCATTTTAGGCTTACGATTGCGCTTGCGTCGCTATGATTTATTCTTGCCTAGCGCTTGCGTTGCAGTTAGAACCAGCCTTAAAATACGACGTTAAAGATATGTTACCTATACAGGCGAAACTAAATGACTTTAAAGGCAAGCGCAAGACCAAACTCATTTCCCTTGGTTCACACTAGAACGCAAACGGAGACGCAAGCTCAAGAAAATCGAAACATTCCATTCCCTTGCGCTTGTGCTTGCGTCGAGTGTGAATCAAATGAACGCTTGCGTCGCTATGTTTCACACTTGTCTTGCGCTTGCGTCCGGCACTTGCGCTTCCAGTGATAACCAGCCTTTAAAAACGCAAGCGCAACTGCAATGATATCAAACTTAAAATCGAGGCATTGCAATCAAGCGCAAGCAACTAATCAATATTGATTTTAGGCTTGCGCTTTCGTTACTATGATTCACAACTGCCTTGCGCTTACGTTCCAGTAAGAACCAGCCAAAAAGCATATCAAAAATGGGTGAAATTGCACCATCTTCACTTGCCGTGCAGTTCGTAAAGGTGCAAAATGGAATGGGAAGGCTCTGGGTTTGGCGCCCTAAGACTGCGCAGCAAATGAACGTTGTGCAATTCGACTTTATACAAAACACTAGTAAATCGCGTGCTCTGATTGGTCGAGAGCCATGCTGCTAAGAGTACAGATACACGGTTGACAAAAATCTCTGTTTGTTGTTGTATAAAACAAAATAGGTCTCGTTTTTGTGCGTATGTACTGTAATAGTTACACAGAAGACGTCACAGAATGTCATGAACAACAGTCATCACGCAACTTGACTGCGTCTCGTTGCGAACTTTTTTGTTAATGACATTTTCTGACGTCATCTATGTATCTATTACAGTACACACGCACGCAAAACGAGATCTATTTGTTAATTAACGCACACCTCCTGAAAACCAAAGATACTCGTTGTAATAGTCTAATAGGCTATTACAAGAGTGGATTACCAAGAGTTTCCATATTTACTATGTACGCCCGAATCACAGTCAGATAAGTGTCTATTTTTAGAACTAGGATTCCCGTCATCCACAGGGTTCCCACTTTCTCGCCACGCAAACAGTTGTGAGATCCAGCCTAAAATTAAATCGCAGATCAATCGAAAAACCTTTAAAGTCGCAAAGATAAGGTAGGATATTCTCTATTTGTTGTGCATTGGGTATACGAGCATTCGAACCTGAGCATTCGAATACTTTCGCGCGCGGAATTCAAATCTAAAAATAGACACTTTTCTGACTGTGATGTGGACAAATACTGTACGAAAGATTCTAACTCTTGTTAATCCACTCTTGGCTATGTTTATATTTTGTAGACAGATTTGAACTTTGTTATAACAACAACTGTTTATTACTGATCGACTGCTTGCTATGTCAAATGTCATGTTTGCATACTTTTGCACACAATATTTCTTACAGATCATTTGAATTTACAATTGAGCACTTGCTCGAGTTTCGGACTGTTTTTGTAAGTCATTGTTTTCATCGGGTTTTGTAGAGCTCAACGAGGACATACTTCCGAAATCAGTAGAGTTTCTTTCTCCGAGGAAAAAAAAAGTCGCGTTAGTGGCTTGACGCGGAGATTTTGTGACGCCCTGTAGACACTTTGCCATCTATCGTCACTATTAAATACTTGAAAAGCCTGCAAGTTGTCTACCGCAGCAGCAACAATCACGAACATTGTATCAAAACTCAAATAAAATAACACCTGTATATACACATAACACAAGATTTGATCGCTAGGAAAATCAAATCATTCATATCGGGTAACGTCGCAAGTTAGCAAACATTTGGAACCCCCATACACTAAATCTTAACATTCATAAAGAAAAGTATAGTTCCGAGCTAACGTGAAGCTTTCTTTTCATACGGTAATTATACGTACCGTCTAGACCCTCTTATCGGCGGGATCAATATTCACGCGCATTTTATAAGGTTACAAAGCACCTACAAAGTACATCTTTTCATACCAAACCATAGAAAATACACCCAGAACTAATGTCGTGGAGTGGAATCATTACAATAGTAACCATCACCCAATAAGCCTAACTGCAGGGGCGATTTAAGGGGGAGGGGGCGAGGGCCCCCTTTCTCGGAAGATTTGTCCATACATTTACTTTTATAACCCTAAGAGATATTTTCACTATCTGGACCCCCTTTCTGAAATTCCTGATCCGCCCTTGTCATGTTTTGTACATATATAGTATTTTTAACTCTTCAGCCTTTTATCTCTTCTTGAGCAAACTGTGTCGAATTTGGTCTTCGTTGACCGCAGTTAGAATTCATCTCGAGTGAATTGAATCCTTGAATGCTGGTACATATACAACCCGACTGTGACGTTTCCCCACCGTGTGAAGATTTTTCTGCAAGGAGACACAATAAAAGAATTCATTAGAATGCCTCTTTGAATAGCCCATTTTGCGGTTAAAATCCCTGTATACACCAAAGAGAGGCTCAGGCGGGCAATGTTCTCTGTTGGCATTTCCCTTTGCCAAAATAATGTAGCAAGTCATTTCGTAGTTTCGATCTACCTGCCAGTAGTGGCGAAAATGTATTTCTCAACTTTTCTTCCCACCATGTGAACAACGCGCGCTTGAAAAAACAGTGCCCGCTTGAGCCTCTCTTTGGTGTTATTAATACAGGCTTCCCACATTGCCGCGTTTTTACCCGGAAATGGGCTATTTGCCACGCGATTTGTCAGTTGCATACACGCCATTGCAACCCGGGGGGGGGGGGGGGGGGGGGGGGGAGGGGACACTCCCTATATT
This sequence comes from Scolanthus callimorphus, assembly GCA_033964015.1. Taxonomy (NCBI): domain Eukaryota; kingdom Metazoa; phylum Cnidaria; class Anthozoa; order Actiniaria; family Edwardsiidae; genus Scolanthus; species Scolanthus callimorphus. The sequence goes on from CM066919.1 coordinate 10,073,652, forward strand.
GGACTATACGAGGATGCTCGGCCCGAAAGTGGTAGGGTTTCATCAAGCTGGAGATGCTGGAGCATTTCCATACAAACGTTTTAGGGCAAAGAGCGCTTCAGGGCAGAACCCAAAAATTGCAAGATTTCTACCCTAAAGTCAGGTAAAGTCAGATAGGCTTGATTCTTTGCGTAGAGAATCCTTATACACTAAGAAACAAAATACCAAATATGACTTTTTCTAATGGATCCGTCTTTAACATATGAGGGGTTACACTTTTGTTGCTGCAGCACTTTTTGATATTTTTTGGTAGAATTGTGCAAATTTTGCTATAAAACGATGCAGTGACCAAAGTTTAGCAGCTCATATCTTAAAGACGGATCCATTAGAAAAAAGTCATATTTGATATTTTGTTTCTTATTGTACAAGGATTCTCTTTGTAAAGAATCAAGCCTATCTGACTTTACCTGACCTTATGGTAGAAATCTTGCCATTTTTGGGTTCTGCCGCGCTTCAGATTAACCTAGTTACGCCGGCCTTAGCTTGCTTTTGTGTCAGTTTCCAGTCTCGCTCGTAGACCACGGGTGAATGGCAGCACGCATAACAAATAGAGCGGATTTCACATGACTGTCGTGAAAACAATTGCAATTGAGCAATCACTAGCCAATCAGAATCGAGAGAAATCACCACTTGCTCCTAAATGGCTTTTCTCTCAGCCAATCACAAGCCGAACCAATTACTAATAATTACACAATTGTATTTACTACAGAATTTGATTGGCTGAGAAAAACGAGTAGCCAATGAGAACGCAGAGCAATCTCAATTACATAACAAGGGTTGACAGTCATGTGAAATCCGCTCTATGACTTTTGTATTGCAATTACGCAGTTTACGGACGTTCCTCCAAATAGGGACTGCGAGCAGTCTATGCAACTCCCCGTAGTTTACGCATATTTCATATGATTGGACGAGCGTCTCTGATAAGAGCAAGTAATGACTCGCCCTAGGGAAGGGAATTCACACGGAATCCAGCTAAATTTTAGGTTTGGGATCCGGGATCCAGAGTATGGGATCCGGATCCTGAGTGTGGGATCCGGTCGATCCAGAGTGTTGGATTCGGGATCCACGGATCGGGATCCGGGATCCAAAACTTTGGATCCCCTTACATGGGGCGAAATTGACAAGTAATGGAAGTAACACTTTGACCCATTCAATGTTTATGTTGTTACCTATAGCAGGTGGAACCTCTTTAAGACTTTGCTATGTTTTCTCCAGCTCACTTTTGCAAGAACGTCACTGAAAGTCTCGAATGGCTCACTGTCACCCATGATTTCCGCCTTGGGGTCGCACAACCCGCATGAGACGGGGCAAATCATATGGAAGAACTTGGCGTTCGGGGTGTCGATGTAACAAAGGTAGTAGAAGAGTTTGCAAATTGTATACTTGTAATCATCTCTGCACACTTGGAGAGTAAGGAGACAAAGAAAGTTAGTGCAGCTTTTTGTTACCTTTGCGCCCAACCCAATTTCACCTCCCATTCCTCGTGTACAGGTTTCGATCCGGGTATGGACAGAGGACAATTTTTTCTGTCGGGTGGTTCGAGTTGAACTTTGTTCTACTAACCGAAGTCTAGCCTACGTGCAGTCAATATCAAACTTCTTGTTTTGTTACAAAACAAGAATTTTGATACAGGCTGAACGCAGGCTCACCAAAGTCCCACTTCCTTTTCACTGCCCTACCACGGGGACCAGCCAAAACTATTCAGCCGCGAGCTAATTCTTCAGTCCTCTGATTTCAGCTCTATATTCAAGGTACAAAATCATACAACTTACTTGGGCAGCCTTTCCCCTTGCTGCCTTTTGCAGGCGTCACATTGTCCCAGCAGCAGCCATGTCGTGTTTTGTCACATGTCACAGGAGGGGACAGCACACGCCCATTCGCGCCTACAGACAATAAGGAATCAAAGATACCCTATGGTAAGCTCGTTAAAGGGGCTCTCGTACGCTTAATATTCGACCACCGTGGACATAAAATAAGTAAAATTGTAACCGTGAAAACACACGTACATTTGCCCGTAGTAATCAAAATAATCCTCCAGATTAATAGAAAAACGTTTCAAGTGTTAGACAAATACAATTCTAGGTTGTTTTGACCTGTTATCAAGAGGTTGGAATTGGATTGCGATTTGAGCTATTTTCTTGTCAGAGTGGTGGCCAGCAAGCGTCCCCTTAAGTAATGCATCAAACATAAATACAAACCAAGAACAGACAAACTATTGATGTATAAATAAGCTCCACAATAGGCCTAGCCACAATGGGAGTTGCCACGATATTCCTTCGTTGCTCGAAAAATTGTATAAAAGTTGCTCAAAAGTTGCTATTTTCACTTTATTAAAGTAATAATATAATAATAATAATGGGTTACGCAACTCGGATTCCACTAGGTGGCTCTTCTTCCGTTGCGGGGCCTACGGTTTTACGTCCTTATCCGAGAAGACGTGCTGCCTTTGCTCTAACGTCTGCAAATAGCTAGGGTTGTCCCCACTGGCTCGTTGTTCGGCGAAATTACAAATTGATTAGCTTACCTGGGCAGTTACCACACGTGGAAAGGCAATGCTTTCCGGCCATTGCGATGTGTCGATTGGTGGAAGCGCAGATCTGTTTGCCATATCTTGTGTATAGCTTGGGACATAGGTCTGCCCACACATGATCGTTCTTGCATCCTGGTGAGATATGAGAACAAAAACATATCAAACAATACCGCAGAAACCCATCCATGGGAAAAGCTGAATTTCCCATGGTAGAAGAATTTGAAGTGTTCGGATTTCCCAAGGCTATCCATGTGAATTCCGAACACTTCCCATGCATGTACCTTGGGAAATTCAGCTTTTCCCATGGAAGGGTTTCTGCAGAATTCCCTGTGGAAGTGGAGTCCATTACCTAGGAGCGTCGATCTAGGGACAGGAAGGTGTTACAGCGGATTGGAAAATGAGCAGATCTGAAGTTATTTTTAGAACAATAGATTTGCCGCTTGAATAAACGTCTCTGAACTAACAGAACTAAGCATATGCTGCCTGTATTCGAAATTGCTGAGCGAATGTGTGACGTAAGCTTTACTGCCAAATTCGTAGTATCGCGATGGTCCAAAGTCAAGATTACGATTTCGTTGGGCGATTGTGCGCTGCAATCAAAATATTCAATCAGAATTCAAGATCCTTTGGAACTTTTTTTGAATACTTCACCGTACAAAATGGCGTTCACGAAACGTTCGATAGATTTACGAGAAGAATTACTCTGGAATTTTAGATTCCGAGTGCAAAATCTGGCTTTCACTGAGAATTATATCTTGATTGACAGCGCAGAATCGCCGAAACGAATTCGGAATCTTGACTTTGGATCAACGCGATACTACGAATTCGGCAGTAATTGCGTGAAAATTAAAACTAAAAATATCTTCATAAAGGTTCATTTAAAAACATGCGAGATGGACGCTCCTAGGAAATAGGTACCTGCGAAAGTTACGTCGATGGGTTAGCCCGAGGATATTTGAAGTTGACAACCAATATTATCCAAAGAGTATTGCTGGAGGGCTTATGAAGTTTCCTGCACCTGAGCCAGGAGGGCCCTTTCACTGTTTTATGTACAACGCTCGTTTTGAACGAGTTTACCCGAAGAAGGCACTGATGTGAGAGTTTGCCGAAGGAAGTTTGAACATCAAATCTCGAAGGAAAACTATTTAAGCATTAGCTGAGCACAACTTTCTGTGACTTTATCGGCGCAATAGAGCACGCGCGATGTTGGGAGAGAGCCGCAGGCGAGTGATTTTAAATCGAGTGCCTTTCCCAGCATCACGATTGCTCTAATTGTGTCGATAAAGTCATAGAAAGTTGTGCTCTGATGCTTTTATGATATAGCGGGAGAGAACCATTACTTTATCGGTGAAATAGAGCATAGATATGGACCAATCAGAGCGCGCGTTATGTCGTAGCTATAACAAATAAAACACATCTACTGTGTTTTGCAAAGGCTAATGCAAACCGGAGATGTGGTTGGGAGAATTCGAGAGCAGATCAGTGCAAACACGAGCCGCAGGCGAATATGTTACTAAAAATAGATACTTTTCTGACGCAAATGAAAACAATTAACCTAACACAAGATTGCTACTCTTATGAATAGGCTCTTGATTGATCGTATTGCCGGAGCACGCACAAAGTCGCTCATTTGGAAGTAAAATTCAGTGTCAAATCTCTTTTCTCGGGATTGTTCGTTTGCTGCGCCTCTGGTTCGGATTAGTAGGACATACCCAAGAGCCCAAGAGGGACATGCAGTGCATGCATGTTTCATTCATATCTGAAAATATTTCACTAAAAATCCTATCTCAGTTGTCTAGCGGAGGCTCAGCTTGACTCCAAACGTACTTTTAAAATCATCAGTCAACATCTTCAAGGATGGCGACTTTTCCGCACGTGTTTTGGCTGAGTAACTCATGCCATTCAGGGTGCGTGCGAAGAACCGCAGCCTGCACACCACATGTAAAACCTCAATGACAAATCTTTCCTTTTGGATGGATTAACGACTGCTTTAATCTAAGCAGCTAACAAGATTTCTACGATGTTTCGTAGTACGTGCTGACGAGTGAATAAGGGATTATCTTCTGCAAACGATAGAACGCACGAGGACCAGTACAGGGCAGGCAATTTGCGCGCCTGAATGCTGCTTTTGCGATTGAATTCCCGCGACTAAAAAAGTTCAGGTAGTCCAAAGTTTGTGACCAGGTTCTTTTAAGATTGTTTTTAGATTCACCAGTTTTCTCTTTCCTGCGACGTATTCAGTGTCAGACGCAGCAAAATGTTCTAAAGAATCCAATTTAGTGCTGACACTCACCTTGGAATGCCTTTAACCCTCCATTCCTGCTTGCAGTTTTCATTCCGAAAAAACAACTGCTTCAAATGCTCTCAAAAGCATCAGAAAACTAATCTCTGAGACCAAATGTGATTTTACTTCATGTTTATGTGGCTAAAAAGCGCATGACAGGGAACAGAAGTGTTTGTATTTTGCGCCGCTGGTGCGTTGCCTATGCTTGTGCTGTGCCGGGACTGTTAGCGTCTATGCTAACAGTTTCGTTTATGAATGACGTTGTCAGAAGTGGTTCGCACCCAAATACCGCAATGTTATATAGCTGTATGCATATCTGTACTTCAATTTCTCAACAAAGAAAAAGTCACAAAAAACGGACAAAATGGCACAACAGACCTGAAAAATCATCTAAATAAAATAAAATCTAAATAATTTGCCTGATAAACGTCAGACGCAATTTTTGGAATTTTGACCAAGACTGGTTGGGATTTTAGTACTCTAGAGCAGACGTCCCTTTCTTTCTTGTTTTATCATCAGCACAACTTTGTTCGCACGTTTAGTGAAATACCAGCTAGACAAGCGCGCAACTTTGGTAGACGACAAAAGACCAACAGAAAGAACTAAACTGTTCGCGTGGTTGGAACCTGAACGCAGATACGCCGGCGGAGTAATTTTTGTCGTGCGTCAAAATCCAAATTCCAAGCCGTCGACCTTGATTTTGAATATTTTCACTGTATGGCACCAAATGATCGAAATTGTTAATGCATTCAGAGTATTATAGAATCTGCCAGCTCCGGTGCCACAATGCGCGGTCAGAATGTCTTATTATCCAGGAGAGATCGTGGCGCGGAATTCACCATACGTAGGGGAGTAACCTATGTTTTCGCCATTATATTTTCATTATTTTACAATTTTGCAAAAAGCATTTTATTAAAAATGTAAGAAGATGTGCATATCCCGCAGGACGAAGTATTCTTTCAGCAAATTTGTATTCCAGACCTTGGTGAATAATAGGGGTTATATTCGGTTTTAATTGCCAACTTTTATGTTTCCAATTAGCAGCGTCGACCTAGACAATCGCGCAAATGAATCCAATATGTTTTAAACTTTAGTATTTCCTTGTCTAGAAGAAGTAATGCTGAGATTGAGAGATGACATTCAGTTGTTTATTTTTCATATTGAGTGCTAACAGCGTACCTCCAACTGAGGTAGAGAGCAAGGAATGCAAAAAAGGTACCTAATTACTTTTTGGGGCGACTGGAACCGTTTGGCAGCTATTTCTACTGGGATTTAACCCAACAAAAATTCGACAAGGAGTATATCTATTATATTTCTATTATGTACATTATTATAGTCTCTGGACCGAATGCATAATACTTTCAGGTTGCAACTGCGTAATAACATGAAATATTCATACCCTCCCACGAAGAAGAATTTTGTGCGCTTCACAAAAACAAAATTGTATAAACACTGTGCACAACCCTGAAAAGGAGTGAGCCTTGCCCTTTCCCCTCTGGAATTTTGGCGGTAAAGGAAAAAAGAAATAGCAATCGGAAGCGTTTTAGGGTCCGTCTAGTTCGCCATCCGACACGGAGAACAAAATCGATTCCATGACAGACTTTAATGATCTTCCGAGCGACTAAAAGTTTCGAACGCTGTACGAACCTTTATAGAAAATATAGCTATACTGATCTACAAGCGGCTTCACAGAGCATTCCTTTTTCGAATTCCCGTGGATTTCTAATCCTGTTCGATTACAGTATCTAGAGAACCTCCTAGAAATAGCGCTTGGACCCACTGGATGTACATTCTTGTTTATTACATTCGAGGCAGGGTGTGTTGGTTGAAACCCGGCATGAAGGTTTTGATAGCTTACTTTGATACATTGTTTGCCACCAACATTGAATGTGCGTTTGCTTGTTGCTTGTTTTCTCTGACGAAAACCGCACCAAATTCCAGTGTGTATTGTTATTGCTTTTGCATTGGCGAAACTTTTAGCGAAGTCTTTAAAAACTATTTAAAAGCTATAGGAATTAAAAGGTAGAAAGCTAAGCAGTGAAATAAAAATGGCGGTAATTGGTTGGTTAAAGTCCAGCCCCAGCCCCACCCCCACCACGGTCCTTGAAATATCAAATAGCACAAGTACGACAGTATTTTGTAATGTAGTGGTACATTCTTGAAGCTGCAACAATATCAAATTTAACAATCATTTTAAGCCAACAAAACTCGACGAAAGAAACCCCAATGCACATGTTGTAGGCCGGTTTCTATAAAGAACTTTTTTTAAATCCTCTTTGGAAAGAATTCCAACGCTAATGCTACGTTTTTGGCTTCTCAATCGAAAGACACAGTGCGATGACTGGTGCCTTTAGCATGTATGTTGTAATCGTATTAAACACGGGAGGCGGGGAGTTGAATCACACAAGAATCAACCGTAAAGCAAATTGTAGCAATTAAAAAGCATCACTTGCGTCTTCTAAGCAATTTGCCTAATGTCCTAACCATAATTGCAACAAGCAAGTTGCACTATGGTATCGCATATGTTTTAAGTTTGTCCTGTAATTAGTATTGACGTCAACGTTACTAGAATTCTTTGGTCGTGGGAAGACTGAAATGAAGATCATTTCGGAAGGAAATTTAGCGTTGGGAAATCCTCCTTCAATGATTGTTTTCCCAAGGAAATTAATATTCTCGAGAGAGCAAATATTTGTTAAAATCAGTTTAATATACTGGTGCGTAACTGTGGCGGTTATATTTAGTCGAAAATTTGGAATCTACACTCTTTTCTACATCCGAATACAAAAAGGAACAAGCAGAAATATTTTCCCTTACTCTAACTTACACTTGCATAAGCAACATTCTCATGCCTGGGGTCTTAGGGGATTTTGCCACAAAAAAACGAGCGTCTATTTTCTTCTTTAGTCCATCCCACTAAGTCTAAGTTCAAAACACTGCAAGTACAGTCTATCTATCTAGTTATAATAATAATAATGTCTTTCCTCAACGATGCGAAAAAACGAAACGGAATAACTTATTGCGGTCCTCTGCATACTGAACTCAAATTCTAAAGAGGAAACAACAAATCTGCATGCAATCTTACCGAGCATATCTTTACTTCGCGCTAATATCACTAGATCCACCAGAACGACCACGAGGGAAGCCCATAAAGTGTTGTAGGAAACCATTTCAATGCAAGGCGGTACCCGGTTTTCCGTACGAACTCAAATGTTGCAATTCTTGATCACACTGTTCCACTGTTCACTGGCAATTCTGAAACTGGACAGCGCCTTACACAAACGGCGTTTTTATAATAACAGACTAGCTGAGTCTCCAGCTGTGTGTCTTCCTTGGAGACGTGAGTGGGTGGTTCTGGCAGCTGTCAACATCCGTGGTTGCTCCGTACGCGGCGGCATGGCAAACATTTGACAGCGCTTAACTCTTGAGGGGTATGCATGTTACTCGTGGTTCTTAATGATTATTTACGCCCAAATTGCGATTTTTAAATTTTAGCGACCGGACGCCGTTTAAAGACACGCAGGACGTAGCAATTGAAATGGCTGCAGAACGGTCTCAATGACAAAATTTCTGACGGTCTAGACTTGAGTGCGCCAGTAACGAGTGAAGTTTGGAGTCAGTGATTAAATATCTTTCATCAACTAGTAAAAATTTCGCATCTCATCCCAGTCTCTCACTTGCGTGCAGGCATGTACTAAAAGAATTGGGAGGAGCGACTCCTGAACTCGTGGCATTCAGAAATGACAAAGAGACAAGAAAACTATGAACTTTTCTGGAAAAAGTGATAGGGCTCGAGTAGCTACCAGTCACTCACCCTCCCAAACTCCACGTATGCGGTTCCTGCGGCAGTCCTGTGCCTTCTATCCTGTCACTCGAAGCTACCCCATCCTCTAGTTATCCCCTCTCCCAAACACACACACACACACACATACATGAAAGATCTCTATTTTGGATAGAAATGAATGAACTCGGGCAATGCGCCACCCTCCACAGGACTGTAGATTTAGACTTAGAGCCTATTAATTCGAGACCTTTAGTAAATGCCTACAAGAGGTAAGAGGCTTTTGTTTAGTAGGGATCTACTTATTGCACTGCCCAAGTAGCTGAGGCCCAGCCGGGTACGTGACAGAACTCAGCATCTGGTATCCTGTGTGGATTTCTTGGCTCCTCAGTCCTGTATCTAATCATGGGGATAACATTAATATGATTATGTTTGTTGGTAAATGATCCCTTGAAATTGCTGTAGCATTGTGTAAACCGACAATCACTGCTCCATGCATGTGGTACAGAATGGGTCTTTGTAGTTTGATCTAGCACGTTTTGACAGTTTTGAGTTCCTGATTTCCGATCGATACCAATTTTACGAATTTTAGCAATCTAACGATGATGAGGTGTGAACGTCTCTGCCCTGGCAAATAATCAGGTATCACTTTTTGTCATGTACATGTAATTAGTTTGGCCAAAAAATTACCCTGATGCTCATCCGCTACGGTAGAGTTCGTTGCCACTTCCTACCTTTGTGTCTGATCAAAGTCACACTGTCATGAAAGTTCTGAATGAGAACATGGGGAAACAAAGCTTTCATTCCCATTCCTATCCCTTGCCTGCAGCAGTACTATCGGCCAGCTTCGGCCAATCAGAGTCAACCTTTCGACCTTCTCCAGGACCATTGACGTACTCGACTTTGGCTGGTTTGACAAGAATGGCGTCATTTGCTTTGTAAACAGTGTGCGCTTTCAAGAGTGATTTCTCGCTCAATGACCAACCAAGGAACCAACACACAACATGTTGCTTAAATTTCGATAGAAAAAACGATCTACATTCGCATTCTCATTAAGAATAAGTATCAGAGCTGCCTTGAAGAGCCTTTAGATTGATCATGAGTAAACGAGCCATCTAAAGGCCACAAGAAGTGATTTGTGTAGGTTGTAGAGCAGCACAAACTTTTCGTGATCGACCAGTTTCTTCAAGGAGGGGGGCGCAGCGGACCCCCGATACCGTAATATCGTGTCCAAAACGCAAATACCGTAATATCGGGTCAAAAATTCGCAAATACCGCGATATCGTGCCCAGAATTCGCGCCATATAATAATCATGGCCGTGGAAATGAAGTGGTTCAGAATCCAAAAGCAGAATGTTTGACATGGTATAACTTCAACACGACCAAAAGGAAATTGTAACTCTCAGGTCGGTGAAGTACCGGTCACGAAATATCGCGTGTTTTAAAGTGAAATCCCGCATACCGAGCGGAGTTAGAATACCGAAATATATCGCGTCTTTTTAGCAGTTTTACCGAAATACCGAGGCAAATTTGTTTGAATATCGTAGTACAGGGGCGTAGCCAGGGGGGGGGGGGTTCCAGGGTTCCGGCAGTGGAACCCCCCCCCCCCCCCCCCCCCCCCCCCCCCCCCCCCCCCCCCCCCTCGCCTCTGTTCTGGACCGACTTACTACTAAAATTCGGTAAATATTTAATAGACAACAAATAAAAGCTCCAATAAAATGTAGCAAATTTCTTCAAACGCTAGTTTTTTCCAGAGATCAATATTTTTGGCTGGGTTTCCTGTGGCGAGAACGCAAAAAACGTCCGATTTATGTGGACTTTTTTATTTTTTGAATTTTGGAACCCCCCTCTCATAAGTGCTGGCTACGCCCCTGTAGTACCGTGAACCCCTACGCCCCCCTCTCCAAGCTCACAGGGACGGCGGAACAGTTTTCAAAGTGGTGGGATCATTAGTAGGATTGTATGGCAGGGGGCCGGGAGGGCTTGAGTTTAATGAAAATGTATGAAAACGTCGCGAAATGGCCACCCGGCTTTGCCGTCCCTTATATTCAATTCAATTTATTAGCACATAATCAATTCTATATATACAATGGCACTGTCTCATCAGTCGACCGTGAAACAATAGAAATTGGAATTATTCTTTTGTTTCACAGTTGACTGATGAGACAGATACGACAGATACGACTATATGGAAACCAGCCTTTAAGATACAATACTGTTTGTCAAAATAGGCGGTGGAAATAAATTATTATGGTATCATACTGTGCCTAGTGACCAAAGTAGCAGAGCTTCCCTGGCTCACGCCATTTTCGCACGCATACGCTACAGAGAAATTACATTTATTATTTGTGTGCAAAGGCTACTTGTTTTACGTAAAATGCCAGTTCTTTTTACCACAAAATATTTTGCTGGTTTGGAATTTGAACCACGACCACTTTAGTAGCATCCTTTATGGTTGAAATAAAACCAGGTCACGCCCAGTTTAGCTTGAAATTCCGTGTTGTTGTCCAAACCGCCGACGACCATCCCCGCCCATTTGATGTGGGAGGCCGGGTTATCCTGACCTGCTTGCCTTGGCAAGATATATCACGAACAAGCAACCAAATGCATCTATTCTCAATTTTTTCTGGTAATCTGAAAGCTATGCCGTTTTTTTCCAACAGTACAGTAGAAACTTGATTGCTTAGATGTTTAACGCTTTGGAAACATGATTAATTAGTCGTGCAGAGTTGGCAGAACGTATAACCCAGCCATGTCCCAGGCGTTCCTTGAATGGGGTGAGACGGTAAACCGCTGGATGTGCGCGGACGTCACCACCTAACCACAGGAAGCCCGCCAGAACGCCAGTGACGAGGCTGATGAAAATCCATAGTGGAATGGGCATCCACTCTATAAACTACGAACAGACTACAGTCTGAGCAAGACGTCATAGTGCCCTATGCCGTCCTGTGGCTATTTGTTACATAACGAAGTGGTTTGCGCGCAACCAGCAGTCTCAGCACGAGAGCTGTTTAGTGGATTCCTATACCCAAGATCGCGTGGAGCCCCGTCGGCTCCTCGATTAGCATTTAAACGGTTTTATTGGCGATATGCTGTGGCTACGGTGCCTGTTCGCGCTTGTTGTTCGTGGTTGTTGCCTTATCGTGTTGACTCAGTTTTTAAAAACGTCAAACTGAGTTCTTCCTGTTCTCGGACCATTTTGAGCAGGGAACTATAAAATAACGGATTGATTATTCTCGAGTATTTCCCATTGCCCATTGTGGAGCTGAATCGAGTATATCATTTGTATCAAGAGTCAAATAATGTCAATAATAAGAGTCTTATATTAGTTTCGTTCGGCCCGAAACAACGCTGAAAAGCTGTGTTAAAATTTTTAGTAACATATTTTCATTGTTTTCTTGTTTGCTTGGTTAGTTTCCCTCTAGGCGAAGGCTTAAATTAAAATACCATAACTACAATGGTACACTCGTATGGCTTTGCCGAGGTGCTTTTAAAATATCACAGGAAATTTCTGCTGAATCCCATTCATGGGAAAAGCTGTTCCCATTACACAAGAATGGGAGTGTTCGGAGCACATGTTTAGCCCTGTCATAGCAGAATCCTTCACGTTCAATTTCATCGGAATTTCTTTTCCAAAAATAGACACTTTCAGTGACGCTGAAAGGACGCGGGTGGCGGACAGCCCTTAAATTGGGGGATTGTTTATGTTTCTCTTTGAAACCTTCCTGATTTCTAAAAGGACCGATATTTTTTTCTTATTATTTGTTTGTGTTTTATGGTCAATGAGGGATTTTCGAGCGGAATGGATAGCTTTTCACAGATTAACTCAGTGCCGGTGGCAAGGCCATTTGTTATTTGTGATAAAATGATGAAATATAATTTTGAACTGCTCTTGTGAGTCGTGCAAGTATATAAATAATTTGCCTGTCCACACCAATGCAAATTCAGCATTTACTTGACTTGAGGAAAAAGAAAAAATAGGACCATACTTCCAGACAAAGAGCTGAAGCGTCGTATGGCGACCGTACGGTTCTTACGCCCACGCCAGAGATTTCGGCCCTGACAGTCGCTATCCTTTGTGTTGAGTTGCTCAGTAGCTAGATACCTATGGGTGAGAGAACGCCCGGCCACCAGACCATATAAGGACGCCCCTTGTACCGTTAGTGAACAATCAACTAATAATTATGCATTACCAACGTATTTATAGGTCTGAAGAGTGTGTTAGAGATCCATGTGGGACACGTTGTTGGTTTTTTATTTAACATGTAGTAGCGTTAATGCAGACATGTTTTTCACAGTTGCCGTTAAGTATGTTTTTTTAAACTAATATTCCAATAGTAGGCATTACATTGACACGGAGAAATTGGTTTCTTCCGTTTGCGCATGCGCACACACGCCATCTCGTCTGATTTTATTTTCCGAGAACAGCAGCAATCCTGGGATTCGAGGTTGAGAACAGCAGAAGACCATTAACCCCCTGAATTTGTCCAAATGCACTCGCTATTTCTCAGAATAAACTTTTTATTTAAATAAACATTTTTTTGTCGTCGTTAATCGGTATTTTTTATCCTAGCATATATCTGTTTTCGGCCGGTAGTCGGTAACGTAACTTTCATGCCCATAATTTGTCGTTTATAGTCAGTTAACCCCATCCAGACCCTTGGGCCCTGGTTTTAAAGTTAGCTTTTTGATGACGTCACATGAAAACCGAGAATTTTCAAACGGAGGCCAAAAACAACGGATCGACTTTATAATTACCAGTTTAGGGGGAGGAGGGGCCGGGGAGGAAGGAGACCCACGACATCTTTCAATTTTCTGCTTCACCTCCCCATTCGAAGGATAGTTGTTTTTCAAAATTTCAAAATCAATTAGACATTTTTACAATAGAGAAGATATAAACTGCTAAGTGAATTGACAAACTTTAGTAAACTCATACTATACAGTAGATCCTTTTTAATTTGGCCAAGTTTTGGAATCAGCAAAGTTTGGGCTCCCTGTGGTAGGTTCAAGGCTCTTTGTGCGCGCATTCTTGCAGGGTGTATATATCTTGTGACCAAACACACTTTTGAAAAAGCCATCTTTTCCTTCTTTTAAAAATCATGCCTCAAAACGTTGCAGTTATCGGAGCTGGTCCTGGGGGTTTGGCCTCTTTAAAAACGGCACTGGAATCTGGCTTCGATGCTACTGCATATGAGAAAGATCCAGGTTTTGGGGGGATTTGGAATTTCACCGAAGATCCAACGAGGAACTGTGGAGCGCTTTGCACCGTCACCAATACTACCAAACATGTAATGTGCTTTAGCGATTTCCCAATGTCTAAAACATGCCCAAATTACCTTACCTTAAACGGCTATCAAGCATATTTGGAATCGTACGTGGAGAGATTTGATCTGGAGAAAAGAATTCGTTATAACGAAGAAGTTATCAAAGTGGAAAAGTGTGGAGATTTTGATAGCACTGGAAGATGGGAAGTGCACTCACGAAAGACGGGGGAGGAAGGAGTTAAGGTGGCGGTGTACGATTTTGTGATGGTCGCTTCAGGAATTTTTACAGAGCCATTTATTCCAACGTTTGTGGGTGCTGACAGTTTTAATGGCAAAATTATCCACAGCCAACGGTATAAAACTTTTAAAGGATTTGAAGGCAAGAGAGTGTTGGTGGTTGGTCTTGGAAATACAGCAGGTATTGTGAAGTACCTGGTGAAGTACTGTTATAAGAAGTGTGGGAATGTCTTCTTTTACAACAGCTGTTAACTGTACTCAAAATCTGATTGGATGATTTGCCATTGGCAAAATAAGGGTGCAGTCAACACCTGCACATAATGACAAAAAGCACAAGATAATATCAGAAAACGAATGCCCTTGCCATGAAATGAAACTAGAAATTTTGAAACAATTGATACCCTGTTTATGACCAGAAGCTTAAAACCCCTACCCTGTTTTCGGATCATCCCCATATACAATTTATTTATTTCAATTGTCAACACCCACACAACATACATCAGTTTTTGATGAAGTGAGCGCAGCAGCCAAATGATTTGGGTTTCAAAATTCATGATTACAGAACTTCTTTCTTTCACAAAAACATGCAGCTATAGATAAATTCGGCAGTAATTCTGGTGATTCATAATTGCTTTTCACTTAGCTTGGTATAGTCAATATTAAAGTTGGTTTTGAGCAAGGCATGGAAATCATTTCTCCAATAAAATGGAATTTGTCATCCACAGTGTCTGGACAAAATTGGCAAGTTCTTTCATTGACCTGTTTAAAATATGGTTTGTGGTTTCTTACTTTTTCTATTTCGAGGTCATGATTGCTAATCCGCAACTTGGTAAGGCACGTTTGGTGCTTGATATTCATTATTAGGTCTAGATATTCTTCATATTCATAATTGAATTTGAACTCGCTGTATTCCCTTAGCGTGTTGCATGTGTTGATGTATAATTTGTTGCCTCTAATATCACTATGGGGGCTGAATAAATTAGAAAATGCCTGAAAATTTGTGAGAGTAGAAGGGCCTTTCAACCAGATTTTAGGCTTTTTAGTTCAAACTAAAAATTATCTTGTTCTGTTTTTTTTTAAAGGTGATATAGCATGTGAGCTAAGTCGACATACATCACAAGTCTACATCAGCACTAGAAATGGTTCATGGGTAATGTCACGCCTTCAAAAGGGAGGCATACCCCTTGATCTCCAGTCATCCCGACTGATAAATGATCTACCTGAGGTTGTTTTTAATTGGTTCTTTGGTCGTGTAGTTAAGTCTGGTTATAATCTGGCAAACTTTGGCTTAGAAACCAATGATCATCCAACTAGGCGGTTCCCAATTATCAACGATGAACTTCCCCATCGGATAGTAACAGGGAGTGTAATAATCAAGGCAGAAGTTGACAAGTTGCAGGGTGACAAGGTGTTCTTTAAAGACAATACAACCTTGGACGACATAGACACTATAATATGTGCAACAGGTTTTGATGTGGAGTTTCCATTTCTGTCCAACTCATGGTTGCAAGCCCACAATGATTACATTCCACTATACAAGTACGTTTTCCCACCAGAGTTACCAAAGCTAACACTTGCTATTATTGGCGCATTCAGAGCAAACGGCCCTGTTCCTCCTGTTTGTGAAATGCAAGCTCGCTGGGCTATTGAGGTTTTCTTGGGTAAGTGCCAGCTCCCCTCAAAAGAAGACATGCTCCAAGATATACAGAATGTACAGAAAAACCTGACATCCAGCTTTCCATCTTCAAGACAATACTTCCATCGTGTAAGTATTCAAACTGACTATTACTCTTCCCAGTAGATCGTTACACCTCATGATTTTTCTGCCCGCCAGCGGCAGTCTAAAATTGAACGCGTTATCAACTTTTTTGTACCATGGAGACAGAGCGGAAATGACCTGTTTAGATCACTAAATTTCAAATAATAAGGACAGGTTAACTCAGAAAAGCTTGATTTTTTGCATACAGACTCCTTGCCTGAATAACAGCAAAATATCAAAAATGACTTTTTTCTAATGGATCCGTCTTTGAGATATTAGGCTTTCAACTTTGGTTTCTGTGCCATTTTATGGGAGAATTAGTACTTTGATCAGGAATTCTGCAAACTTTGCTCGATCATATCTAAAATTCATATTCTTCAAATTTCTTGAAAATTTGGAATTAAGCTTTCGGTCATAGAAACTCTTTGTATACGGAATCTTGAGCTTATATATTAAAATATGGCGAAGTTAGACATTTCATTTTTGGTCATTTCCGCTCTGTTTACCATGGATGGGTTGCTTACCTGTACCACGTGATCAACCGTTTTGGGCGTAGACGTTGTTGGAATGCAGAAAAACAATGAACTCTCAAAGTTTACGCCCACAAACATTGATCACATGGTACATAAGCAACTCACACGATCAATTTTAGACAGCCGCCGGCGGGCTGAAAAACCGAGAGGTGTAACGGTCTACTGGGAAGAGTAGTAATGCAGACCTCCAGTCAGCAGATTTTGTCATGTTATCAGAGCTGGAAATTACTGTCAGTAATTGGACATTGTCCAATCAAAATCACCAAATACCCGACCAATTTTAAGATATGGCCCGCCAATTTTCCTGTAGAGACAACCAAGAAAATGTTTTAATGGACATACATGTAGTCCGATCAAGTAAGAAAACGTATTTCCAGCTCTGTGTTATGTAAATTATATATATTTTAACTGTACTTTATTTTTGAGTTGCATATTTTTCTGTGGCCTTGTGGTGAGGATAAAATAAAGTAAAATGCCTGCTAGTATTACATGAAAACACATCTATTATTTACTGGCTAGGAGAGGTCTGTTTAGCCAAGGTCACAGTTTTCCCTATACAGACCGACCTTAAAAATAGCTTATTTATTTATTTATTTTCTAACTCAAAAAATGAGTTTTTTTGGATGAAAAAAAGCATGCCCTTGATGAGTTTTTAACTGTATTAAGGTTTTGAGTCCAGACCCACTGTACAAAACTGATGGACATTACTAGCTTTTAAGAACTCTGTTTTGTAGAACATAACAGCAAGATCAGTGAGAGATTATCAAAATATTATTATCAAAATAAGCCCTTTGGTGTGGGTGCATAGAATCGAGTGCTCACAAGGCTTATGACCTTTATTGAAATAGCTGTAAATCTCCCTTTTTTTTCAGATCAAGTCTCCAGCCAAATATATGGATGACATCGGCTCACTTATTGGTGCACGGCCAGATCTACTGAAGCTTGTGTTCCAAGATCCTGCCCTGGCATTCAGGTGTTACTTCAAGTCCTGGATACCAGCACATTACCGTCTTATGGGACCAGGGGCGTGGTCCGGGGCCAAAAATGTTATAAATGAAGTAGAGGAGAGCTATTTGACTCCAATGAGGACAAGAATAGTTAAAACTAATGCAGACAAAAGTAATGGGGTGTTTTATTTGTTTGCATGTGCAGTTTTTGTCGCACTCATTGCATATATATTTTATCGTTAGTTGACAAAAATACAGCATAATTAACATAGAATTCTGAAGGAAGGCCTGTGTGCCTTACGGCCTGTTTACAGGGGGAAAACGTGACACACGTACTCAAATACTGACCGTGCGAAAATACTTTAATTGTGAAGGACGCACATGTTGTGTAGTATTCTTTGATTGAGAGTTGGCTAGAGTAGCCGAGGCAAACTGTTTACTTAGAAAAACATTGGCTCGTCTAGAAGGGTCCCCTTCTGTCTCAACCGATGTAAACAGCCAATGTAAACAGTTTGTCATGTCTTATAAGGAAGTACATGAAAGCCTGGCTCGCCCAGGGTAGCTCGCCTAGGCGGGTGACCCGGATGCCCTAGAGCGTTGTCCGAGGAACTCTCTGTGCAACGCAGGGTCGCACTAAGCAAAGGTTTCAAGTTTGCCACAGAGTTTTCCAGCAGCAGTTTGCCGTAAAAAAAGTTCAGGCAAAGCGTTTTGCTAGTGCGAAATAG
Organism: Scolanthus callimorphus; assembly: GCA_033964015.1. Lineage (NCBI taxonomy): Eukaryota > Metazoa > Cnidaria > Anthozoa > Actiniaria > Edwardsiidae > Scolanthus > Scolanthus callimorphus. The sequence goes on from CM066919.1 coordinate 10,091,748, forward strand.
GTTTGCCGTTGTTTTGCTGTTTCCACTTCTGTCTAGCGTTTTATTTGATTGGCTGAGCGAATTCTATAACTGTTCTTACAATTGCCAAAAAAAACCCAGCCCAAATGCTGCTCGACGGCGCGCATTTGTGGTTTTGGTAAGCTGGCAAAGTTTTAGTTCGCTGGTAAAGTAACGGTCGCATTAGGGAATTAACTTTTCTGGCAAATTCTCAAACTGATATTTAGAAGTAAGATTTATACAGTAAGAACCCTTAGGCCCAGTGTGTAGTGTCCTTGAATTACAATATTGCTGAGGGAAGTCAAAATGAAATAAATGAATAAATAAATAAATAATAGGAAAGACATCAAAGAAGACATCATAGAAAATGGAGACCAAATGAAAACATGATAAGACGCGCACAGCGACAGAGATGCTGAAAGTGAGAATAACAATAATAATAATATTAATAATATTAATAATAATAATAGTAATAATAATAATAATAATACAAAATTTCTAAAGCGCCATTTCCTGAAGCTCAATGGCGCTTTACAATTATCTCAAGTAACTAAAACGAAGAAGTTAACCAAACAAATTCACAGTTCAAATAGTAAAACGATCTAAAAACAATAGCACATACACCATACGCATGCACTTAATTATGACTCCTCTTACAAGACTATTCTGCCATAAACGTACTATATTGTGTCCTATACATAATTAAATCATTGTATACCAGGGGCTCATAATAATACATACATAATTTTATAATTTTATTTTATACTACGCCACAGAAAATACCAATCAGAATGCAGGAATGGTATCGCATATTCGACAGTATTCAACTCAACCTTCCATCATGTACTGTATTTAAGTAAGGCGTCGCCTTTAATTTTCTGTAGCATGGTGAAAATAGTGTTTGTTATAAACATGTCCAATACTGTTTTTAAAAGTACAGTTAGATTTTTAAAATACACAACGTTTCGTTGTCGCCATGACACCAGTCTCAGGGTCCTCAAGTGTACAAGGAGTTAGGGAAGGATCAGTGATTAAAATACAGGCTACAACAATTGGATGGCTAACTAAACAAATGAAGTGACTATACTATTTTTGTGAAAAATTTCCGATTGGATGAAATTGCAGTAGTGGGCATTATCGTAATTTTTCACAAGTGCGAATTAAGATATTTCTTAATGGCGGAAATCCTGATAAAACATTATAGTTTCATAATAAAGCTATAATTTATCATATGTGCACTCTACTTTCTGTACAAGGGAATTCCCTTGCAGGCTACTTTTAATTATTCCTTGCTCGCCCGAATGGGCTCTGAGTCAATCACACTAGTAGGTCAATTTGTATTTGCCATTTTCTGGCTTTCCAATAATCCGACACTTTTCGCTACTAGTAGGCTATAACTTATAGCCTACTAGTAGCTCAACCAATCAGAACTCAGCAGTGTGATTTGACTAAAAGGGAATACCATTGCAGGCTCGCAACATACCGTTAAATTCCGCCAATAAGCCACCCCCTGTTTATACGCCCCCCTAAAAATAAGCCCCCCTCCCCCCCAAGAGCCCCTCCTTTTACGGCAAAACTGAAGTTGTATTCTTAACATCGCGTCCTCCTCTTACCATATCAAGAAAAAAATCACCAAAAACTGTCGATTTGCCGACGTTGCAAGAAATTCCCCTTACCTTATTTGGAAGGTCTGTAAGTATTTTTCCTCAAAAGTCTTAGCGAAAAAAGCAGGACAATTCACCAAGACACGCTAGCTTTTCAACAAGGATACTTGTCAAGGAAAACTTGTCAATTTTGTCTCATCTACAGGAAGAAAATAAAAATTGTCAAGGATTAAAATATGTCAAGGAAAATTCAGCTGGTGCGTCTAGATCATTGAGGTTTCCTCTCTAGTGTCAATTTTTCCTTTACGATTTTTATTTGTTGGTGCGTCAACAATTGGACATTTGGCGCGTCTACATATGCACGGTCAAGTAAAATTGCTCGTGTACACGTACACGACGCTTTACGGTGACTCGTTTCTATTCTTTGCATATCCACGACTGTTTGAAGCACGCAAAGGAGTTCGGGACAACCTCGTCCCCAGGGTCTTCTCGGTCGTTTTTCAAAATGGCGGGCGGTGAGCTAACCGCGCCATTTTGAAAAACGACCGAGAAGACCCTGGGGACGAGGTTGAGTTCGGGAGTGTACGGGATTCCTGTGTTCTCTAGTTCAGTCCCAGTCCTCTGATTCGTGGCCGTTATGTTTGTGTTGCCGCCATGATGCCTGTGCCAGGTAAGTTTCTGTGTTTTTTATGCCAAATTACTGAACTTTTGCTGTTCCGATTACCTGCAAATCTAGCTCCAATAACTGCTTCACGGCTTGGGAAGGATCCTGTTTAGTTATTTCGTCAATTTTTACCGGGCGAAGGCAAAATCGATTGACATTCGAACACAATACCCGGCTAGCTCCCCAAGTGAGTTAAAGAGTGAAATTGAATGTTTTGTATACAATGCGAATTGGAAGGAAGGAAACAGCTTCTGAAGATATTGCATTATAGAGAGTGTTCTTCAGTTGTTTGAAGCTCACCTTTTCATACAAGAAAACCTCCTTTGTGTGACTAGCAGTGTATATAAACTACTGCACGTGCACGCAGGTAGTCTGTAATTGTAGTTTTGGCGGGTGTTTTGGCTATTCTATTCTTGAGTTGAATGCTACTCATCCCCTTTGATTTAGGTGGCATTTGGTTTATATGGATGCCAGCCTGAACTATTATAAATGAAGGAGATTGTGGGTACTTATCACTGCACCACAAAACCTAGATGTAAATTCTTTGGGAAGCAATGGTGGTAACAGCCATTCTGAATAGACATTCTACATTTTTTCTTGTGCTTCATTCCTTTTATTAAGAAGGGACAGTTAACATATTTTTAACAACCCCTGATTAGCCTGTGTAGGCTAGAATAGCTGGACCATACTTATTACTATTGAGCCTAAGAAAATGACCTATACGATGGCACGTACTATGCACTTCAAACTAGTTCCTCAAAGTTTTCATAGAATGCCTTGTCATTCTCAAATTTGGATGTGCTTTTTTCCAATATTTCGCCATTTTGGAGAAATAAATCTGCAATTTTCTTCAAAAATTAATCTGCCAGAACCCAAATCAATAGTTATAAAATGGCACCTGAGCTATCTTTGTCATGAAATAGAACTGAATTACGTGAGATTATGTGGGAATTAATGGATTACACACAAATCAGCAAATTACATATGTCTGCACAAGTCAAAATTCCAGAAGCCCTGTCTGAAGACAATATCTGTCTTTTTGTGCCACAAGGAGCGTCATGCTATGTTTAATGTCACAACTATTTCACATGGCCAAGAATGTGTTGTTGAAATATTAATGTTGGGCTTTTTTTGTAGAAGGAAATAATCATGTAGGTGACAGCCCAAATTACAAGCAGAAGTACAAAACACTCAAGAGGAAGCTCAAGTTCCTGCTTTATGTAAGTTTCTTTTCTAAGTCCCAGTACAGTAATTTGTTGATGTTACAGATACTGTACATTATAAAAGTTTTTTTTTACTCAAAAATAAGCTTGAGCAACTATACTGGTACTTTCTGCATTTTGTAGGAACAAGAATACTTCCAAGAGGAGCTGAGAAGGGTGCAGAAAAAGCTCCTGAGAGTATCCCGAGATAAAAGGTGCCTTTTTATTATTTCAGTCCAGCAATGTGAAGTATGTCAATTCAGGAAAATAGTGCAGTGAGACAAAAGTGAAAAAAAAAATAACTGGGAGAGTTGACCTTCAAATCTCAGAATTGAGCTTTTAATTTAGTTTAGCTAGTAATAATAGTATATTTTGTAGACAATAATTTAAAGCTCACAGTTTTTCCCTCATCACCCCCCTCAGTTTACCTATATGCCCTCACAATTAGATAGGCACACACACAGACAGTGTTTGTTTGACTGAGGTCAACATTGATGACTATGAATTAAAATGCTTTCTTTACTTTCAGCTTCCTGCTTGACAGACTTCTCCAATATGAACATGTAGATCATATGTCATCAGGTAGGAGAGCATTTTCACTCAGGCCAGGTTCTCTACCTTATAGCAAGCGTAAAGAGAGAGGAAGAGGAGTGTAGCAGCAACTTGCTCGCTCAGAGCCCTCCCTTCTCTTATCTCTGTGGTTGCCTGTGGCTATTAGAAGTGAATCAAGAAGAAACATGGACACAATTAGAGCTAAACAAAAATTATTATTTTCTTTAGATGAAGATGGAACAGCCTCATCGTCAGGCCCAAGTGACAGTGAAGGGGCCAAAGTAAGAGACTAAATAAATAAAATCATGAGATAAAGGTGTAAGCTAATCGTACACAGAAAATCATAACACATGTCCATGACAAAGGTGTAGCCAGCCTTTCCAAGAGGGGACTTTTAAACCTACCCCCAAATTCTCCCTGGCTATGCCCCTACAACATCAGGGCTCGAAATTAAGATAAATAATCATAGTCATAATTTTACACCTTGTGCCAACATTATAGGTGTAATTCATCAAAAATCTATGCATAAATCCATTAGGAGAACACTGTAGAAACTGAAATCACAGTCATTAATTTTACATCTAAGTTTAAAAAGCTAGTCGTAAAAAGAACATTTTTAGGTGTATATTAACATATGTGTATCAGGCACAGTTTCAAGCCCTGATCATCACTTACATAAATTAACAAGCGCGTGAAAGCTTGCAGACCTGGTCTACCATCATATAGCTGACAGTAATCTGATGGCTGTTCATATTAATTAGTCCATGGCTGTAGAGTTATGGAAATTGAGTTAAGTTAAGTACCTTTTTGTTTTCACCACCCTCAGTTTACCTATATGCCCTCACAATTAGATAGGCACACACACAGACAGTGTTTGTTTGACTGAGGTCAACACCTTTTTGTTTTCATTATTTTATTTCAAATTTCTTCTATTTTAGATGTCCATTGGTGAGGCTACCCACACAACTACCAAGTAAGTCCTTAAATTGACCATCTTCCAATAAGCTGTTTCTGTTGGTGCTTTATCCTGCCTTACTTCTGTCGTTTTTGTTTTGTGGTGAGATTTTGGTGGCAAATCACCAGCACCATATTGGACACGCTAAGCCTTGGCGCATCAAGGTGCACCAGCAATTTGTCTGTTCTGGATTCTTGCAAGGAAAACAACTCTAATGAATGCCTGTAAGCAGGCTATTGGTGCTTGAAGGACCCCTGTCCATAATCAGGGCCCGTGGTTTGATGCGGGATTTTTTCTGAAATTATGCGCGATTTCTTCTGAAATTATGCGCTAAAAATTCGAAATTATGCGCTAAAAATACGAAATTATGCGGGATTGTGCAATATTTTTTTCCAAGTGCCGTAACATATTTTGCTCTTTTCACCTGTTTTGTTACATGTTACTGTTTTGTTACCACGGGCCCTGCATAGTGCATTGCTTAATTTTTGTTCACGATTCATTGCATCAGAAACTCTGGCTTAATGCAAAGAAATTCTACATTATGAGTTTTCTTGTGCTTGTACAGTAAAATGCTCTAACCTGAACACTTTTTGCCGAGTCTCTGATATCGGAAATGGAGGCGAAGAGGTGCATTATGGACAGGGAGAGACGGATCCTTTATTATCAATATTATCATGACGGACATTTCACAGATCCAAGAAGTCACACACAGCAACTCATGGTGCAGCGTCCGAGGCCCTTGGGAGCCCATACCTCTATCACTCTCCAGTAGAAGGGAGCAGCAGTCGACAGGTAAGGCTGACTTCCCCAAACACTGAAAAATCAACCCTTGGAATGGTCAGCGATTGCAACTGTATCAGTTGCAGAAAGAACAATAATTTTCCACTTGGTGACAAAAGTAACCGCTAGTCGCAAAAATATTGACAAGTTTTGTAGATAATCCTCAACGCTTGCCCTCAATTTTGAGTCTAAAACTTCCCATTTTTCAACTGAAACTCATGATTAAAGAAGACACATAATTGTGACCCATAATATCTGTTAATTTCAAGCCGTGATGGAGGAACGCTGGGTTCCAAGTTTAGATCCTGCTTATAAGGTCCGTGCTTACAGGTTATACCGATCTCTGGTTAAAATGCTTTTCCATTATGCTTTTTCTGTTTTCCGTATTTTTTTCAATAGAAATTACTTATATTCCCAGCATGTTTTGTATTTTGCTTCCCTAGTTCATAAGCTTGGATAAAAATCATGTTAAAATGCCATTCTTTTTTCTCTTTACAGCAATCTGAAACTGTGTCATCTAAAATGGTACAATGTAAATTCACTAGCAATGTAAGTCTTTGTGAAAAATTCATATCCCGTGAAGTGAAGACTTGAAGAGGACAAAACTTGGGCAAAAATGTCTAGGTTACTAGTGAAGCTCAACGAAGTGTTTACGTGATCTGACGTCATTGATGACGTCATTGATGACGTCATCAAAGTTTGACAAATTCATGTCTTGTGAAGAGAAGACCTGAAGAGAACCGTGGAAGAGAACAAGCTTTTGCAAAAATGTCTAGGATTCTAGAGAAATGCAATGAAGTGGTCAGGTGATGTGAGGTCATCGATTACGTCACAGAGACGTCATCGATGACGCCAAGGTTTAAAATAGATATAAAACTGACTGGGAGCTCCGCTTTTAGGCAGTCCCTAAATCTATATATTAAGAATAATTTATTTGTCATCAGGGCAAGCAATGTCAAGAAATGGTCAGCAAAAGGTCCAAATCAGGCTACTGCAGCTCGCACAGAGCAGTGGTTCGCATTTCCAAGCAATGTATGTATTGTGCATGTAGATTTGAAAAAAAAAACTGTGGCGAGCTTTAAAATGGTGTTTATTGTGTTTCCAGATGCCTAAGTATGAACCTGAACGGCTACGTTTTTACTTTATTCTTATCTCCATTGCATACTTACTTCTCTAAAAGATTGTACCATAAAAAGAGTTATTTTAAAATCAGCATTCAAAAATACAAAAGGGGTTTTCCTTTATAGTTACAATCCTATAACTCCTCACTTATAAGTTTCTTGTCACTCTCATTTTGCTTTTTAGTTTCTGGTGGTACAAAATCAAGCAAAGCCAGTACTGGAGAGGGAATAAAGATAACTACGCCTGCAGTGGAACAGGTCAGCAATCACACTTATTATATAGCTCGTGTTTATTCGATCAAAGCACGCGCTCTGATTGGTTCTATCACGGTCACGTGGTAATGTACAAACTCAATGTAGCCCGCGCGGGCTACAATTAAAAAATTGTTCCCGCGCGGGCTACATCGCCAGAGCGGGAAAATAAAAATAACAACATGGACTATTTTAACCGTGTATTTCCTTTTTGCTATATAATAAAACACTTAATGACCGCACTCTCGGGAAACAGCGAGTTTTGTTTTCCCTCGAATCTCGATGTTTCCCTCGACTTCGTCTCGGGAAACATCGAGATTCTCGGGAAAACAAAACTCGCTGTTTCCCTCGAGAGCAGTCATTAAGTGTATATTGTACATTTACTGGTTAATAATATGATGGAGGGTTGGTGCCATATTTAACAATTAGACTACGAGTTCAATAGATAGTTAACGAGGCGCATAGCGCCGATATGACTATTTGACTCACAGAAAACGAGAACGAGTAGTCTACCGGTAATTGTTTTAGTAGAAAACCCACTAGCATTACCTTCGAGTTGTTGCTAAAACGTATTTATTTTCATGGATTTAGGAAGTTTTGTGCTAGCGTTTTCGCTACTGTGACAGTCACTATCTATTACGTTATAGAAAGTGGGTAGCGGAGCCAATCAGATTGCAGGATTCGTGATAGAATGCGAGTGAGTTTCTACTAAAAGCAGATAGTAGTATCAATAAAGGCCGGTTTATACTTGCACGTAACGTCTGTGTTTAATATTTAAGCGCTTTACAATCCTAATTTTATATATTTTATTTCACTTCTCACGTGTGTCACGCTTAGATTTTTCTTTCCTCGCCAGGCTGAGCAACTCGAGCGGCTTCACAGATTATCAGAGTCAAGCGCAGCGAGCCTCGTACCACAGGCGACAGAACAATTACCACGTGACGTGTTTAACATGGAGGATGACGAACACGAAAGGTACTGCTGTTGTCAAAGCTCGAAATGGACTATTCCAGCTATAACGCACGCACGCGCGCGCTGCATGTCGGTAGAGTGGGGCAATTGTCGATCGAACTGTTTAAAAAGCGCGCGCTGCATTCTGGTAGTTGTGGGACACGGCTTGGGCATTTCTGAATAAAGGCCAATAAAGAAGAGTGCGCGCTTATAGCTGGAATCGCCCATTGCGATCGATTCAGTCGCTGCGATCAATTCAGTCGCAAAAGCGACTAATGTTTTTCACATTGCGACTGAAAAGTGTCAATTAGTCGCAACATATCGGCTACCGTAGTTTTGAAGATAGTTCTTGAGGTTTGCCTCCAACTTGGCAACTACAACTGCTTTTTCTGCCACTAAGGCCTAGTCTAAACGTCGAGCCAGCGTCGTGCCGAACCGAATCTAATTTGGCTCGGCGCTGGCGCGGTAGCCGGAAATGCGAAGTTTTGGGGATTCCTGTGGCTACGTGACAGGCCTGGATTCTTAGCAAAACACTTTTTAAAATTTATTCTATAATTTATGCATCAGACTCGGCGCGACGATGGCACGGCGTTTAGAGCCAAGTCGTGCTACAGTCGGGTAGCGCGACAGCGAATGTCGAGCCCAATAGCTTGGTCGAACCGAATTAAAAATTGGCTCTAAACGTCGTGCTAGAGTCGCACCAGCGTCGAGTTTAATCCAATATTTCGGTTCGGCACGACGCTGGCTCGACGTTTAGACTAGGCTAAATTGTTTCTACCACGCGCAAAATTGGCACTGCTAATATCTCTTAAGTTGACCGCTCAACTTTCAACGACCACAATTCTGAAATATACTTAACTATGAATTTGAAATTTTGACGATTTGCTGTAGAAAGATCAAAGTTCAAGATAGTACACGATTTATTGTCAACAGAGTTTCCATAGCAACGAAACAGGGGGGTCACTGTTTTTAATTAGCAAAAGTTCTACGTGAAATTCGATCTAAACTTTTAAAATGACACACCAAGCGCTAATCATTATGTAATTGTCTATAAGTATACGAAGTTTAGAGAAAATTCATTAAGCCGATTTCAAGATGTTCCAGGCGACTTTTTTTGCCTTTGAAATTCAAAATGTTTCACTCGCTTTCTAATTATTGTGAATTTAATGGCTTTTGAAATAGGCTAGCGTAAGAAAACAAATTACGTCGCGGATAGCGCCTGGTAAAATTCCAAAGTTCACCACCTTCTTCCTAGTTCCTCTTCTTCCTAGTTCCTCTCAAGACTGCTAATGTACATGTACACAATCTTTTTCTTACCGCGAATTTCAGGGCCATATTTCGCTTATTTTTTCACTCCGGCGTAAAAGAACGAGTGTTTTCTGTTTTTGCAGTGTTCTTCTAGTAGTGGATCGAAGCCTTTATTTTTTATGAATTATGCCTATAATGCATAGAGAATAATACAATATGGACGCGTGCGGATATGAAATTTATCTTGGAGTGTTCAGATTTGGATATCTCGCGAGTGAGCGCAATTTATTATATAATGTTTTGTGTGTAAAATCTTCGATTGGGCATTGTCATAATTTTTCACGTGCGAATTACCATTGCCGGATTTCAAGCCGAGAGTGCCTGGGGCGAATCCCTTAAGGTAATTCCCCTGAAATAAAACTTGTCGTAGAATTTTTTTCTTAATTTGTCTATTTACTATTTAGTATAGAAGGAATGAAAATATGAAATAAAAAGAGGGGGTGCCCATGCTCGTTTAGAAACTGTGATGGCGCAAACATACCCCATTTTTAGTGTCTGAGGGCTATTTTGTGAAGGAATACGTGAAACAAGAAAATTGTGATAAAACGCTCACTAATGAAGCAATCCAGTTCGCTTGCAAGTTTGAACAGAACTGTTTGATGCTTCACTACCTAGGACGAACATTAGAATGTTTAATTTTCTATGTGTGTTGACGCTACTCTTGAAAATGTGCAAAAATGTGCGCACCGCTCGTGATAATTTGAGAGTCTTTGGTGTCTCATTTTGAGGCTTTTTATGACGATAGCTCAAAAACTTGTCGTGGAAATTTCTTTAAACTTTTTTTATAACAGGGGAATGATAGTCTTATCAAAATGGTAAAATAAAAAATTGGGGTGCCCAATCTTGTTTTCGCGCAATATCCCAAAAAGCGACTTTTTCTTGGTGTTTCTCGCCCAAATGGGGATATTTAGCTTGCGCGCGCGCGCGCTCGATTGCGTCATTTTCGAACGAATTGATCGCGCGTCCATGCGCAGAACAGCGTGCGCCGTGCAAAACGGGGGAATAACCTTAATATTACCTTTATCGAAATGAGACCCACATAAAGAGAAAGAGCATGCTGAACTATACAAAATCCTAAAGTTTGGAGTTGATTGTGTAAATTCCGTTCGAGATACAGCCATTCCAATATGCCGGAATTTTATAAGCTTTGTATGGTTTTCCGCACGCGGATTTCACACAAATCTTGTAAAATGTTGGACTTTTTGAATGGCTGTTTTTCGATCACTATTTGCCCGATTAATACCAAACTTTAGGATTTTGTATAGTTCAGCATGCTTTTTCTCTTTATGTGGATCGCGTTTCGATAATGGTAATATTAAGGGATTCGCCCCAGGCACTCACGGCTTGAAATCCGGCAATGTTTCTCGGTGGTCGAAATCCTGATGAAACACTATGGTTCATATGTAACAAATTTAATTCTACAATAATATTTTAAAATACTATAATTACTAAATTTCAAACCCTGACATTCCGTAGATTTCTAGTGTTTCATTCACCGGAGTTTTTGAATACTTGTTTCTACAAAACAACGCTCGGGATATTCTGATCGAGCCAGGTCTTATTTTTTCAATTTTCCCACCGACAAAAAAGATAACTTACTGGAAATGCTAAATGCCGTATCCTCGCGAAGTGAAAATTCAGAGATCTTCGATTGCGCGAACATTATTCATAAAACGCGCTTGTTGGGCACGATAGACAACGCATGTTCTTTTTCTCCATGTCCAACAGCGCGGCGCCAAACTAATATATTTACTGAGTGGAAGGCATCTTTTTTTTCTATAAAACTACCAAGATAAAGAGTTGCCGTATTTAGTTTCCAAGTCCTTAGATCATGGGATACTATCCTGTATTTTCTACCTTTCCGTTCTATCTATCACCCAGCTATTCACGCTTTTCACGCCGTCAGTGGAGGACTTCTAAAACACTGGAAAATGCCCACGCTTGAAATTCTTTTTACTATTTAAAGTGCGTCATTTTGATAAAGGTCGTTCTACTAGGCTCATGCAAACTCTTCGCACGTCTTTCAAGTTTGAGGGAGACAGATCATGGAAAGTTTTGATCATGACTTTCGCTAGATGTTTTGACCTTCTTGGATATTACGATGTCCAATCCGATCTTGTACCACACATCATATTATCTGATTTCGTTGTTACTCTGGCCGCGCACTTTACAAGCCAAGAACCTATGCTACAGAACCGCAGTGGACGCACACAGAAACATACACGGGAGACTTGAAAACGAGTTAGAGAGAGCGGTGTAAGGACTCGAGTTAAGTCTTTCAGCCGTCTTGTTTGTTTCCACCATGGGTGACAATATATTGTATTGTCATCGTCAATTAAAGAGGCGCTTTTTATTTCACTAGTGAAAACGAAGACTCTACGGGCTCCCCTGGCTTCCAAGGGAACATGTATGAGGGGGACGACGACTTGGTCATTGATTTACCGGAATAGGGACACAATTATAACCGTCGTCTCGACCCCCATCAATATATGAACTTTGTATGAGGTACTACGACGGCATGTTATCACTGGATGCTACAGGCATTGGAAGGACCTTGTCTTATTGCAGAATGCTCTTCGTCTTCTCGAACTATTGGGGGCGCAATATTTCATCTTTATTACGTGCACATGCGACATCAATAAAGAAACGCTACCTGTGCCTTCCGACCTGTGCCTTTAGATAGCACTTTTCCTTGTTTCTGTGCAAGGCGATGGAAAGAGTTTGAAATTGGACAAGCAAAACACAACGGAGGAATGGGTTGAGGAGCCAACCTTGCCCGAAGAGGCTTCTGGGTAAATTTCAAGATGGCCCAGCTTTGACGCTGACCACCGCCGTTTTTCAGCCGATTTCATGCTCTACAATTAGCCAATCAGAACGATTGATTTTTGCATCGTCAGCGTTCCAAACAGACTCTAAAACATTGCAATTGAGCACAAAAACGTTTCAATCTTCTTCAGAAAATCTTTCTTTATGTCAAATTTTAACTGGGTTCGACTACGATGATTAAATCTAGTTTCGCTTCCCCAAAACTAAGAAAATTCCGCCTTATTTCTTGCTGGGGCTGGGAATGTTTCGTTTTGGCAAACAGTCCTTTGCGCGCCGTGAGTGGGATCAACTGGTTGGCACGCCATCTTGAAAATTACCCAGTAGGCAATAGGGACGAGGTTTTTCTTTTGGTTGAGAGTTAGGACCTGAAATTGCTCGTACAGGACTGATTGTTTCTTTCTGACGAATGGGCGACGACGGTCCTTGTTCTGGTCAAAGAAACGTGCGCTAAATGTCGTGATTTTAGCAAGAATGTTTCTCTCCTATGCACGATTTAGAAATAACTGTCAATGGAATGTACAAATATGAGACTGAACGAACTACATATACTGAGAATTAAATAAGGCAAAATTCATAGAAACATTTTGTATCACTGTGGTTTATCCCCCATTGCGGTAGCATTGCGACACGCTTGCAGGTTTGACTATGAAATTCTTGATCGCGGCCACCCGCGTTCTTCCCCGCGGTTTTTCTCCTCGCCCCAGACCGTGGTGCGATCGCTATAACCCCCCCCCCCCCCCCGGTTTTCTCGCCATAAAAACAGCGCCTTCAGGCAGGCCATTTTTCCACCCCACCCCTCATACATTTCTTAAACAAATAACGATCAAGTTTCCTTTAACCAGGCCAATTTTTCCTCCCCATCCCTCATAGATTACTATAAAAAAAAAGCATCAAGTTTACTTCAGGCAGGCCATTTTTTCTACCCCGCCCTTCATAGATCATCAAGTTTTCCACCACACCCCACGTACATTACTTTAAAAAATAAGCATCAAGTTTACTTCAGGCAGGCCATTTTTTCTACCCCACCCTTCATAGATCATCAAGTTTTCCACCACACCCCACGTACATTACTTTAAAAAATAAGCATCAAGTTTCTTTTTCTTTCATGTTTTTTTTTTACTTCAGGTAAAAAACTATTTACAATTTGTATATACAAATATAAAATGTTCAGGATTCTTTACAAAATGAGAGAAATAATTCCAGCCAACAGTTCATGGAAACGAGCCAACGCTAGTGCTTGTTCGTTGGTATGGAAAACAAAAACGACACTGCGTAATGAGCTCCTAAAAACGCAAGCAGTGACTTATATTTCAAATGGAATTTTCTCGGGAGGATAACAAGTAGGTAACTTCTAGATTCTATAGAATAAGGATATTGTTTTTGCCAGGAAGTAGTTACAAGGGACTTTCATCCTGTGTTCTACGTGTTTTTCATCTCATTTCCCCGTTATTTTTAGATTAAAAATTGTACTTATCGTTTGCGTGCAAACCTGCGCGACTTACAGTGTAGAGATAAGACACGTTGTTCAAATACATAAAGTCACAGGGAGATAGACAAAACTCAAGCACGTAGGCAGACATATGGAAACATGACAGGCAAAGTACACATCGCTGAGTAAGAGAGACGGGCGAACAAAAATGTGCCTTCCAACTTAGGCACATGACGTCTGGATAAAGACACGTGAATCTAAAAATAGACCAAGAGGGGCAAATGAAATGACATAGTTGGATGAACTCTCCTAGTAATGGGCTCCTGATTATTATATAAATGACACGTGAATCTAAAAATAGATCGAGACGGGGAAATGAGATGACATAGGCCTAATATGGCGGATAAAGACTCCTAGTAATGGGCTGCTTATTATAATATAAAACACTCGTGAATCTAAAATAGACCAAGATGGGCAAATGAGAAGACATAGACCTAATGTGGCGGATTAAGACTCCTAGCAATGGACTCCTGATAATAATATAAAACACTCGTGAATCTAAAAATAGACCAAGATGGGCAAATGAAATGACATAGACCTTATGTGTTGGATGAATTCGCCTAGTTCTGGCCTTCTGGTAATTAACCATGCTCCCTTTCGGTAGTGTAGTTTAGCTTGAAGGCAACCGTGATTAAAACAGCTGTAGACTGGTAGTCTATGGCCCTCACGTATCTTTTAAAGATCCAGTGTCAGCCACTCCTTTGTTATTGTTTTCGTTCTAAATCATATTAGAAGACGATTTACGTTTAGAAATCTCTAAATCAACATCTAAAAACACAGTTTCAGAATAGAATTACCAATTTCAATCGAGAACATTGCTCTATATTCTCGAAATCAGCTGATGGAAATGGATGCTTTCTCCGACTTGGTGTGTTGCTATGCTGTCAAAATAGCGGATGACTCGGGCTCTTTAAGATTTGATGCATTCGTGCGTCAAGTAGCGCGAATGCTGCGGCGACTCGAAACTTTATCTGCTCCTCATGAGCATCGTCAGAGTGAATGCATCACATTGTTGAGCGCTTTCCGGTCAAACAGGTATCCGGATGTTCCTGACGCTCAAGTCAAACCGGCTGAACTTGTTTCTTTATTAAAATTATTGTATTTTCTTGAAAACAGTAGAACCGAGAAAGGGGCGCATGAATTTTTTTAAATTAAAAAAAATGACTCAACCACCGAAACCTAATGAGACGCGCGTGCGCAGTAGACTTGGCGCGAGTTTTCCCGCCATTTCCACGGGGTTACTGGCAGTGGGCACCAGCGGGTTGCGGTTTGGGTCACGTCTCAAGTAATGTGATTTTAGTCGGCACGCTGCCATTATTATAAACTAGCAGCTTCCTTGTGTGGGTTTGGAGCTCCATTGCATAGTGACTTTGGTATTTACCACTTAAGTAGTTACAGTGATGGGAAATATATAGAGTTTTTATGTCATGAGAAAACCCAATGCAATTCCAGGGTGGCTTGGGTATTTCAAGGGTGGGCAGCTGAACCTGGGGTCTTGAACAGGGGGTGCTGATTATTTTTGCGACTGCCCATTCCGGCAAAAAGACATCAAATGGTCTCCCTAGATATTGCCAAGAATACCCTATGAATCCAATTTGTAGTTATCTGCAATGTGCTCTTTTTTTTCTGGGCTAAAAATTCCTTAGAACAAAATTCCTTAATCTCTACTATTTATACCTCTGCTTCTTTACCTTGCGGATGATCAAGAACTACAACCACGGTGCAGTTATTCGTCCTTATCCCTTCCTTGTCATCCAAACTCTCTGAACTACTACCTCTGTCACTCTCGCAAACTATTTTCAGTTCCCCACTTCCTTCTTTGATAGGGGCCCTACCCCGCTCAAATACTCCGCTACTGTTTATAGAATCTGTGCTTTCTGCATGCGCATCAGAATTACCATCCAACGACGGCACGAGATCGCCGGTTGAAGAGTCACAATTCCCAGAACCCGCGCAGGTTGGGTCTTCGTTTTCCATCTCTGAGCTGGAAATAGCGCATTGTCCATCTGCGCATTGTAAATCATGTAGAGTTCTATTATTTTGAGCTTCAGTGGAGTCTGATCTGCTCGTAGTTCTTTGTAGAAGACGAAATGTCTCTGGATTGTAATTACTGCTCGAGCGCTGCGCACATTCAGAATGGGCTTTGGTGTCCCCCCCACAAGTGTGACACTTGCATAATGTTCTGTTAACGACATTTTCCTCAGCTCGATTGACCGTTATATTGACTTGATCCGTTTCTCCTTGATTCTCGTTTGGGACCCTCCTAAATAACGCCCTTGCAAATGCGCTATTCGGTTGCGCGCCCTCTGACCGAGATTTCGGCCTGATTGCAAATATTATACAGTTAATTGTAAACACCAATATCGCCACGCATAACATTCCAAGCAAAGTGAAAAGTACTATTTCAAGAGTTGTGATCTTCTTCTTTTCGGGTTCGTAATTTTCAGGTTCATCGGGAAAATCATCATCACCTGGTAGTGCTTGGCTTATCGAATCATTGTGAGATGTTTCGAGTATTCTTGCCTGAGTTGTGGGCGTCGGTTTTGAAGGGCTAACATCGTGATAGGACTTTGGCGTTGGTTCTCCGGCTCTATACGTTTGATCCTGATCGATAATAGGATTCGTACCGCTTATTCTACTTCTAGACGAACAGAAGTACTTTCTCGGGATATATTTATAAGTGTTGTAAAGCAACTCCGTTTGCCGCAACTCGGTGCCGACTATAGATGAAATATAAAGCATTATTAGGCATCTGTCGCGAGTTGGGAGTTTCTTGTAGTACGTTTTCAGGTATCCAGGAAAAAGCTGCCGTAGCTTGGTGATGTCGCTTTGCCGCATAACGTATTTCTGCGTTGACTGTTGTTTTTCAGCCCTTGCAATGTGAAGAACCTTAGCGTTCAAAAGCGTGTTGAGATATCTTCTACTCTTGCTTCGCAGTGCCTCTGCAACCTCGCGCGCTTGTGAAACTCTTTGATACTTTAGCGTTCTAGCATTTGCAATTTCTAGCTTGAAAACAACCGAAACGGTCCCATTGAATTTTGTCACTCGGACAATGACCATTCTTATTTTAGCACCATTAGAAGGAATCCTGGACTTGGAGTTCATTTGAGGTATCAATGGTCGCTGCTTTGTAGCTGTGTTTCGATAAGTCTCGTAAATTTTGTAGATTTCTCGTGCTTTGTTCTTCATCTTTCGTATCCATAATTTCCTACGCATACCCGCGTGTAACCTTACAGTGATATTCAACAACGACGAAGGCATCTGTAGTGGGATCATTCTTCTCAAAGGTTTCCAAACCTTAGAGCATTTCCCTTTGACGGCCAGAAATGGGAAAACACTTTCAAGTAGTATTTCCACTTTCATGAAACTCAATCTTTTCCGCTTGACGTTGCTTTCCCCAACGCCCGACGCAATTCTACTAATGATATTACACTGAAAGGGCACAGTTAGGCTGTCGTTGAAAACTCCTGCCATTTGCCTCCAAAATAACGCCACAACTTGAGTGCTATTTTGTAATAAGCAACCACTGCTTCGAAATCTTGTGATTTTAGTACATTGGGGGGTGTCATCCGTATCGAATACCCCATATTTTATCAGCGCTTCCGTCGCATTACATCGCATTGTTCTCGCAAATGTGTTGAGGTGAACACATTGCTGTTTCTCTGGAAAAAGTAGAAACAACTTCTTTAGTTCCCCCGTGAATCTGCTGTAGACAATATCCTCTAAGGTTCGTGTTGCGTTGGGAGGTCGATAGGTTGGTTTTTGTTTATTGTTTATTTGCCGAAGGTGTTTTGAAAATAGTCCGAGAAATTTAGAAGCCGGGTCTGGCTGCACGTCAGAGTTTGTGTCTCTGTAGCTTCTTCCTAAAAAGAGAGGAAAGAAATATGATAAATATAGCGCAATTATGTGTGTTGTCCAAATGTGGTAAATTTTCAGAAATTTGAGCCAAGGATTTGACCGCAAATTCTTGTTGTTTATCGGTATAATTCTAAAGAAAGGAAAATTGCAAAGTTGTCTGGGTAGGGGGTCTTGAATGAGTATCCGAGTTGCTAGTAAGCTCCTGACATTGGGCAATTCCAGAAAATAAAGGTACCCCCCCCTACGGGCGGCATTTGGAAGTTCCGATGGGATGGGAGGGTTTAAGAGCTCAGAATTCTGATTGCAAGGGGGGGTTTTCGAAGCTGGATTTCTTTAACTTGCCCGGAATTCTATATGCATGGGGGGGTAAACCATTTTGGAAATTCTGGATGCATGGGGGGTCAAAAACAAGTGCCGCCCGTGGGGAGGGTACCTTTATTTTCTGG
This sequence comes from Scolanthus callimorphus, assembly GCA_033964015.1. Classification (NCBI taxonomy): domain Eukaryota; kingdom Metazoa; phylum Cnidaria; class Anthozoa; order Actiniaria; family Edwardsiidae; genus Scolanthus; species Scolanthus callimorphus. Next base: position 10,109,753 of record CM066919.1, read on the forward strand.
AATTGCCCATTACTAGATTTAAACAAAGCTCTAATTTGTAGAATTTAGCAGCCACGCCAGTGAGATATCCTCGAAATAGGATGTTTTATTTCTACCATTAACTGCCGTTCGGTCTGGGCGCGTAGTAGCCTTTGTGCGCTTGGCTCACGAGATCGACGACGTTTATCTTATTAGCTTTATACGTGCTGGGTTTTTGTTTCGTTTGCTTGCCGATCTATCTATAGGGGATGCGTCAGTACGAGGAACGTTTCTGATTGGCTGAAGATCCCGCTTAAATTCCCGCCATTTTTCGGCGCGCGCGTATGTGACACAGGAAACCCACAACATAAATACTTTGCTAAATTTGGAGATTACGAAGTCTACCATCTATTTCTTTTCTGACGCTATTGAAGTAAGTGCCATCTACCCTGCACGCTCTCTTCTACCCAGTAAAATAATTGCTCGCTACAAATATGCATGCGAAATTTAAATTTCCCGGCCTCGATTAGCGGACGTTCAAAGAAGAGGCTGCTTGTAGCTAGCATTCTAGCAGGTTTCACAAAAAAAAAAAAAATTATCAACATGGGTATGGATCCTCCATTAAATAGGTCATTCCCTCCCTATCCCTCCCGAAACACATTTCCCCATTGAATTGAACGGAGACTTGCAGTTAACCAACTAGAAGGGCGCTGCTATATGTAATATATACTGGTTATGCAATGCTTTGTGGCATATACTGCAGAATATCCCACGCGTCACTTGTATTTTCTAGTATACACACACGAGCCTTCAGGCGAGTGTATATGCTAAGAAAATACAAGTTACAAGTGGGGTATTCTGCAGTATGCCACGAGAATTCATTGTATAACTAATTTATACCACGCTACAGAAAATTAAAGGCAACGTGCTTGATGCAGTGCGTGATGGGAAGGTTGAGTGGAATACCGCCGAATATACAACGCCATTTCTGCATTCTGATTGGCTGTATTTTCTGTGACGTGATATAAAAGCATATAAGCACCTCCATCAAGCCATACGCATGGAATGCAATAACAGCTTGGTAGCTCTCAGATTTGCGGGAAACTAATCAAGCAACAAACACAGAGAAAACAATGAAAATATGTTACTAAAAATAGACACTTTTGTGACGCTGATAGGAACAACATTGATACAAGATTCGACTCTTAGTATGGACTCTTAGTACAAAGACCAAACAACAAACTGTCGGACAACAAACTTTTCAGGGCCCGACATTAACCTTTTTTGTAATGTACCAATCGCGCCTAACTAAACATTTTTAGGCGCCATAGGCAGAATTTTGTCGCCCAATTTTTTTTTCGTTATGAGTAAATATTCTTTGGAAAGTCAAGCCCTAAAAGGGGGATCACCATTTCGCGAGTAGGTTGAATTTTCTGGTCGCCAAACCCTCAAATCCAGTCACCATTGGCGACCTATTGTCACAATGTCGGGCCCTGCTTTTAGAAAACTAGTACCCCATTCACACCAAAACCATTTTTAGTTAAACATGGCGTTTTTCTTCGCCTCACAACACGTGAAGTTTCTTACTGCGATAAACTCTTACTAGCTAAATGATCACCTAGTAACATGTACAGTGTAGTCTATTCAGTTTTGTCTTTGCAACAGTCCCCTCTTGGGAGAAAAGGATTTAAACCAGTTTAATTAAACCACCTTTAAACTAGTTTAAGAGGCGGTGTGAATGGGGTATAGGACGCAAAAGCAATTTCAGACTTTTTTATTTTTATTTTTTGCTTTTTTATCTGTAAGTCCTTTGTAGCAGTAGCTGCCAACAAAACGAAAACCCGTTTAATAGTTCATTCTTCCTTGCTGTTTGTTATTTGAAAGTGTAATGAGTCGGTATCTCTTGAAAATAATGCAATCGACTCGACCTTTATTCGACGTATATGCCCTAAACCTTAGCAATATTATTCGCGTGTCTGGTAGTTCGCATGGTTGTCTGGTATTTCGCATGGTTGTTTTGTTTGAGGCAACAACCGTGCGAAATACCAGATATAAGAAAATCTCCTAGCTAATACAGACTGAAAGAAAGATAGGGTAGCCTCAAGTTTTCATATTTCAGTGTTTTTTTAAACAACGCCGACCCACTAGTAAATAATTGACGCCAAAGGCAATTCCTAAGGGGGATACTGAAAAACGTAACAGTGTCATGGGCTAAACGAAGGCTTTCTAATATCCCTTAAAACGCTATTGTTCTGATAGATACTATTGCTTATCGACCTGTTTAAACGCTTATCTCGTCTTAAAAGCCATTTAAGTTAAGCTTCGTGTTTGAACTCTTTCTTGATTTCAAAGAAATGTCACTTCAAAATTTAAGCAACGAATAGCGGCATTTACTGATAAAGCAATTCTTTAAAGTGGCGCTCGCAAAGTCCAGAAGTCATCGGTGATTGGGTAATTAAATAATCCTAAAAGAGGCGAGCTGAGATAAGAATAAGTCAAGCGAAAAAGCTTTCAAAGGCCACCGGAGATAAGAATGCAAAACCGAAAGAGGAAGAGTTGGGGTTTATCGCCAGGTCGGCTCAAAAGGGTTTCCAATGTGTTTGGTTGCGATAAACTTTTAGATAACCCTGCCTACTCAATTGTACCGTGAGAATACGGGGAGAACACGCAATAGGATACTCATAACGCTGAGTTCAAGTTGTGTTTTACTACTTTTCTTTGATTGCAAAACAATCTGCTAAGATTTTTTTTTATATCCGCGCACCAATGAAACTAAACGAGTTTTGAGCCAATTGTGACGAAAAACAAGTTCAAAATTGTTGTCGAGTTGTTGTTAGAAACTGATGTGATTATCGGGTTGTTTTAAGCGGCAATGTCTTATCTCAAAATACAGGCCCATACAATGATAAGTTTAAGAGTGCTTTGATGTGCTTTGACAGGCATTGTCCAATCCGTTAAAGTTTTCAGGGAGTATCTGAACCCTACTAACATCGACAGTGGGGGATTCAATTCTCATAAAGGCCAAAGAACATGCTGTTTATACATCAACACATGGATCTGCAAGCTTGGCTAAGAAATTCGGATAAAGTCACTACATTTCGTTATACTATTGTAAAAGAAGTATTAATAGATATTATTTTCTTCACATGAGTTTTTGAGCCATTGTTTTTGCTAGCTGAAAGTTTATTGGAAGCGTGCAGAGGCGAACTGTGTGGCCACATTTGTCACGCAAGATGCACGACTGATGAAAAATAGATCAATCTTCCCATGGGAAATTGCAAAAGAGAGCTATTGCCAAACACGTTTCAATCTTGCAAAATCACCCAAAGTATCTATTTAGATTCTTTATTGGTCATAAGCAAACTATTTGATGATATTTGAGTTCCTTAAGTAGTTTTGGCCATTTTTCCTATCACGCTATTAATGTTTTCAATTATTTGAACAGTGGCCAAGTTTTATAGGAGGCAAAACATCAAGTTTGATCAAGTTATGCTGCTTTTGATAGAGGCATTTTGCTCTATCTTGGTTATTTATCTTCCTCGCCTTATTTGCGGCTTTTTTTCTTTGTTTTTATTAATAATATAGCGGCAATGCATAAACGAAAAGCTAGAATAGCTTGTTTTCAAAGGGAAGAACAACTTGGCTTCCCAGGGTCACTTCGTCAGCTATAAAAACAACGTGCTAAGTTGCTTGTTTACCCAATACAAACTATATTCAGCGCTCTTATAAAGACCACAAATAAACCACATTTTCAATGACAACAATTTAATATGCAAAAAGGAGACTTGTGTGAAACGACATCGCAATATTGCTCAAAATAAACTAGCCATTTGCTGAAATGTTTTTATTGAGCGAACACGGTGTAAAGAATCGCCTTTCCTGCCTTTCTACGACAAGGAAATTCTCAAGGAAAATTGCCAAGATAAACATACTAAAATAAATCCTAGAACCTACCTTCGAAAGCCAATATCTGTGCCGCGAGGAGCATAAGTAAGCTGGAATACACTCGTAAGTTTGCCATTTAGGTAGTCGTTTTTTGAATCATAAATACCTAGGATAGAATTCACGACAAATTAACATACATCTGGGAGATCCTGGCATGGCACTTGTGTCTGACTTTTACTAATCAGAAAATAACAAAGCGAGAGCTCACAAACAATTCGGTTGCGGCTTTAGACTAAACGGCTTACTGCACGTCTTAGAATACTACTCTTTGTGTGTCTCTGTTTAGAACCAAAGGACCAAAGTAGACGGATTTAAAACTAAATCCGACCAAAGATTACAAGTTTTAATTTTCCCAACCTGCAGCTGTAGATAAGTATAACCTTTGGTCATAAAATACTGTAGAAAATCATCTTTTTAATATTGCAGGCCCGCCTTACACTTTGGAAAATTCAGAGCTTATCGCGACCCTCCAAAATGATGCCGATGAAAGAAAACAAAGTTGCTTGAGTCGCAATTTCCTAAATCACCAGTCATTTCAAGTCTTTTAAAATGTGCGACGGGCCGTTACGAAAACTCGTTAAAAACAAAGCTTGTATTTAGTTTCCCAAGTCTTATTTACAATTCGTAGAGCAGTGAAGCCTGTTATTGGGAAAGCTTTGAATAATTAAAGATTGTGATTTCGTGATTTTTGGCGTCACGAGTGAGACTTGAATTTTCTGATAGGGAATCTTTCCGAGAGGGCCAGCATGTTTCTATAGCATGATCTATGAGAAAAATCTCCCGTTTCAAGTCTCGCTTCTCATTTTGGCTAAGTGGCGTAGAAATGTCAGGATAATGAAGAGAAAATTGCCGATGAGATGAGTTGTCGATACAAGTTGGCGAGACGATTTCGACGTGTGTGTATAAACAGCGTAACGTTGGCGTTTTAACGAATCAAGGCAACTGAAAGCCGCCAGTTTTTTATCTGAACGAGACCGTCAATCCGGAATGTGCAGAAGCCGTCGCCTGTTTTTAGCAGACGCCAGCCACGAAGCCAAAACATGGAATTCAAAGTGGCTGCAGCGGTGAACGTCTCCTAAAAATTGAGGTAAATTCGGACCGCAGCGAGCCACCGGAGTTTTTAAGCTTGCAGACGTGTAAATTATCTATTTCATCGTCTACTGAATACACGAATATGCCCGAATCACTACTCCTACCTGAAGTTGTCTCTCATGGCATCCAACAGGAATGAAGAAGTCCCTTCTGGCTCTTGTTGTTAAGAATCGGAACTACGCTAGCTCGAAGAAAGCAAATGATTTTGAAGATCTGGAACTCGATACGGGCAAACTGTGACGTATTAACTCTTGCGAATTTAATGAGTGGCAATCGTGACCATCAAAAATGCGAAGGGGCCAAAAGTGCAACAAAACTCGCTTATAACTATTAATAAATAGCGCCAAAACAATACTATTAACCAGGGTTGTAACAGGACAATAAGAAAGAAAAGCTAAAATGGCACAAAAGTGTTTTATAATTGAGTCACTGATTGCGGTAATTGTGCGAGTGAACCCACAGCGCGCGAACACAATAGAACAGGATGTTGAGTCATGTCATATCCTAGCGGTGCAGTTTGGCGGTCCTATCTTTCCTGTTTGAATCAAAAATCTTATTCGGAAGATTAGTTTGTATAAACATATATCTGTTTTTATTTCAAACAAAAGAGCAAAGCTACTTTGCCCGCTACTTTGCTTTAAGATAGATAAGCTCTAGAATTCGTGATCTTGGCGCATTGGCGTACCGTAAGATTCAACTTTTTCAGAGAAAATTTGTTGGGGTGTTTTTGCTCCGTTTTAGGGTTCAGTAAACGAAACCTAAACACTGTATACTATTGACAATATTGACAGCTATGCTGATTCGCAACTCACTGAGAAGACTGTTTGAAATTCGGCCACCAATTCGTGGAATCACTCCAGCTATAATAACAGGGTATATAAACCCACGAAGTTGGCATTGCTACCAGAAAGTGTAATCATACGATACGACATTCGGTGAGCAGGAAATCTTGCGGATCACTCTAATGGGGGCTTAACATCCTTCTGTCAAATAACTCCGTGTAACTGTGTGGGTTGACGTCCCACTCGGGTATAGTTGATCACGCCCGGCCCTATTGGTGTAGAGCTAAATTTGGAAATGGACCGGGTAGGTATCGGCCAAACCTGACGTGGCGTACCTAATATATCCCGGTTTAAAAGCCCTTGGATTATGATTAGTTTATGTCGTGAGAACAAAATAAGATCAGAGTCGTTATGCGATGGGACTTCGTTTGCATATGACGTCATTCTAATAAAACATAGTCTAAATTTCTAACTTCTAAATTATGGATCTTACAAAAGAGAATAGTTTTAGATATTGTTTATAAACTAATATGCCTTGTTGCTAAATTTAAACGCGTTTCGTTGCTTTGCTCAGGAAAAATCACTGGATCGAGTAAGTCACGCAACAACGTACTCACGCCACCAGTCACGCAGTTTCTCAGCTCTAATGAATCTCAGCTCTCTACTATCACTAATTTTGCATACTGTGTTCTTTTTGAGCAGAAAATATGTCTATGTAGCTTATAACTAAGGAAAGGAATGATAGTTTGATTTATATACTGTCAGAAATTCGGAGCTTTTGAGACGTACTGGGTCTAATGGCGGCGGCAGTAATTTCACAACTTCGTTCCCAGGGTCTTCTGGGTAATCTACGCCATCTTGAAAATTATCCAAAATTGCGCTTTTCCAGTCGCGTTATATTTCGGGCGCAAAGACTAGCACAAGGCTCAAACTTACAGGAGTTGCTAACGAAGTATTTCACTGTTAAAAAAAACTTTTTTATCATATGGTAATTTAGGCAACTTTGAAAACTTAACGTCACGCCGGCAAGACAATTGGTAGTTTTCACTGGTCACGTGACCAAATTATCTCCCTAAATTTTTGGTTGAGTGTGGACAGGCTATAGTTCTCGATCAGTTTTGTAGTAGTTTGAACGTTTCTCTCAAGCGTTTTGTTGTCTCAAACTTGTTGTCAAGGCGAGTTCATGATGTTGTCAAGGGACAGCACGAAAGAATGTTAAAGTCCTTGACAACATCATAACACGCCTTGACGACATGCTTTCGAAACGCCAAAACCTAAACTACAAAAATCAGCGACAAAACTATTGCCTGACGTCCACGCCACTCGACCAAAAGACGCAGTCATGCGCAGTGCATTGTATCACTGTAGAAGAACAAAACAATGTGCAACCTCGTCCCCATGGTCTTCTCGGTCGTTTTTCAAAATGGCGGTTGACTCGGGGAGAAGACCCTGGAGGAACCTGAGTCACATGACCGTTTCGAAACAAAGGACAACCTCGTTCCCATGTCCTCAAAGTGGTCATGTGACTCACCCTGCAGGTTCTTGTGCTCGACCAACCGCCATCTTGAAAATTCTGGCCACAAGACCCTGGGGACGAGGTTGAAAATGTGTTTCCAGACAAATTTTGCAGCCAAAATATAAGGAAATGGATGCACGCCATTTTGCTTTGTATCTAAGGTTTGTCCGTCGGTCCGTCCAAACTACGCCGGCTAAATGTGAAGACGGCTGAATTATTTGTACGGTTGTGCCGTCCGTTTACACTAGTATACGCCGGCTAAGGCCCGTTTTAAACGCCGAACTTAATTCTGTCGCACTAAATTGATTTGATTTATTAGCCACTAAAAACAAGTAATTGCTATACCAGTGCTTTTATGAGGTTAATATAGACTGCCTGGTGAATGGAGAAGATCCCTGCCCTGATTTTAAAAGCGCTGAAAGGCCTTCAAAGTTGTAATTTAGCGCGGCGTTGGTACAGCAGATAGTGCCATTCCTAATGCAAATCAGCTCGTCGAGACAATAGCTTTAACTGACCAAACAATCGACATTTAGTACGACAAGAATTAGGTTCGACGTCTAAAACTGGCCTCAATTTCTCATCGAAAACGGAACTTTTCGAAAACGCTGCCGAAAGTGGATACATTTGAAAACGCCGGCTACGCGTTTTAGTATGGACGGCGAAAACGGAACTTTTCGAAAACGATGACGTCATGTCACACGGCTGTGAGGAAATTATGACCGCGGGCTCTCGTTTTTATTTTTAGCGCATGCGCTAAGCTGATGTTCTTGTGCGTCTTCAAATTTAGCCGGCGTAGTCGTCAGTGGGAGCGTTACCTAAGAGAGCCAACAAAAATGGCATTCCCGGATAGGGTAACTTAGTCCTGATGAAGTACACGTCGACAATTTACCCCAAAACTGCTGCAGCGGAACTCACTTCTGATACCGCTAATCTGTGCAGGAATTCAGCTTATCAACATTTTACTTTTAAATACCGCGGAAAATGCTTTCTGTGTAAAATGCCGCAATGTGTAAATCATGACCATACTTCCGGCATTTTGTTTCCGCATTTTACATGGTAACAGGCATACTTCAAATGCCGATAGGACATAGGAACAAACGATATTTGCGAAATTAATCGTTTCGGGCACTGCATGTAAGTGTTGAAAAAGTGAAACCCAAACTAATTACTGTGAAAAATATTCAGCATTTTGCTAAAAGTTTAGTTGCTTGTAATCAAGGAGTCTATGGATTGTATGGAAAAACATATTTTGAAACGTTTTCCAGTTGCAGCTGTATAACGGTACACAGAATTCACACGCTTCTGTTGTTTTTGCAACGCTACCCAAATATCTTTCTAACATGTTTATCTCTTTTCCAAAAAAAGTTATTGTAGGGCTGTAGATTTTTACGACGACAAAATGGAATAAAACGTTTAGCAATAATTAGAAGAAAATTGATAAGATTGAGTGATCAATATCTTTTGTTATACCTACACTATCACTTCTATTTCTGAAAGCATGTGAAGTATTTTTTTTTTCAAAGAGTCCTCGGCTATTGTCACCCAGAGATACTGATCCGCATCTGAAAACTAAATGCTTGAGTGTTTCTTCCCGAGTATCATGGTTTGTCGGGTTTCTTCCGGCCCGAGAGCACTACACTAAGGGGGATCTACTATAAAGGGGGATCGAGTGTTCGATTTGATGAATTTCGGGCATTATCGTAATTTTTCACACGTGCGAGCGCGATAGTTACGATATTCTCAGTGGCCGAAATCCTGATAAAACACTATACATGTAATAAAATAATTTATTTCCATATAAAATTCGATGTAATATGTTCCATTGAAATTTTCTATGTTTTGTGCCGATTATTTGCTTTGAAAGGAAGGCAGTACATCTCTTCCCTACCAAAAATGTGTCCAGGATATTCATATGGGTATTTAAACTTTGACATATTACAGCTGGCTTACTGCGGATCCAAAAGTCGCCGTTTTCTAAATTCGACATTATGAGGGTTTGGACCGCTAATAGCCCAAGTTTGAATTACGCTCTAACTCACGAGACAAAAGCTTCGAGGCTTTCTCCTCCGGTTCCAATACATTTTCGTAGATCGAGAGCCTCGACTTGAGGTTATTATTTGTAGGCCTTGGAGCGTAATTCGAACATGGTGTATTGTTTACGCGTGTAGACGAGCAACAAATATTTGCCGGAAGTGATATGCTTTTAAGCGCCAACGATGATTAGGTCAGCAGACATACAAACACAAACAAGGAATAATTGTCAAGGAACAATTGCTCGTGTGGACGGAGGCCGCCATCTTGGTCGCAGTACCACCAGCCATGAGTGTATACACCTGTTTCAATTAACGTTGCTCTGCAAAACGTAAAACCATGAACCATGCTTCATAAGTCGTAATGGTAATTCCTAAAACGAAGCGGTTCACGCCAAATTGTGTATCAAAGTAGTAAACAAAGTGCCATTGGGTGGTTTTAGTTTAGTTTGGTTTGCCAAACTCGAGGAAATTACAAGAAATAGCGTCTTCATTATGATGCATGGTTCATGGTTTTACGTTTTGCAGGCAACGTTAATTGAAATAGGTAGTGAGGATTGACTGAAACTAATGCTGACGTCATGAAAAGTAAATTGTTCGTCTCTGACGTCTACACGATTTGTCAAATAAAAGCTAGGCATGCTAGCTTTTCAACAAGGGTACCTGTCAATGAAAAGTTGCCAATTTTGTATCGTCTACACACGAGCAAATAAAAGTTGTCAAGGAAAAATTGTCAAGGAAATATTGCTGATGCGTCTACACGGTCAAGTTTCCGTCAACGAAAAATTGCTCGTGAAGACAGCGCTTGCACGGATGGCACGGGCTCTAATTATAAAAAGAAATTTAATTGAGAAAAGAGTTTCCATAGGATGTCTTGCTTGATTGTTTTATTTATATAGTGTTTCAATGGCATTTGCGTCTTAGAATTTTATTTCAATAGAAATTAAAAAGCGCAGTTGAGAGTTCATTTACCTTTTCTCTGACAAGTACATGCATATCGTTTTCGTAAAATGTCAACTACAGCCCACACTGTACCCACTCTGGCCCCATATTTACAATCCAAATAGTCCGATTCACATCCGCTACGGTGGAGTTCACTTTGCACTATTTACGCGTCTGTCAACGTCACGGGATCAGTGTTCTATTTGCCTTTTCTTTGCATAGACGAAAAGGTCGAGATATCATATCCATATTCTAACAATATAGGTCCTTTTCACAATTCCTCGCTCTTTTTTTAATTCAAATGGAAGTTCTAGCCTGGAATCGAGTCTACCAGCTTGATATAGCTGTTGTGTGCTTCGAAAATTTCATATTCTTTTTGAAATAGAGTAAAGAAAAAGAGAGAAAATATTGCTCAGCGGTAGACTCTATTCCAGGGTTGAAGTACAATAGAGTGAGGACCTGTGAAAAGGACCATTTGCTGTGCGAGTTCTTTAAATAAAACACTACAATAAAAGCAGATGGCAATTTCCCCTAGCCAAGCCATCGTGATGTATCGTGACTCTTGTAGCTGTTGGCCAAAAATAAAAGCTTCCGTCTGATAGCTCTATGTTTCCCACGTGATTCTATCCAGAACTTTCCACCTCCGCGTGATAATGGTCAGACGCGGAGGTGGCCAAACTGCAACGCACTCTACCGTAGCGGATGATCACCAGGCTACTAAACAAACGCGATTTGACGGTATATTTAACCATGGTTTATAGAGGGGAATGGTTAGGAAACCTGACACACTGTTATTGTACTATCTCTTTGTTCACTTTTTCCGAGCAGGGTCACGGTACATAAGTACCAAAATTCAGCCAGTAAGATTCAGTGTACAACCAGGCATGCATATTAGATGAGCATGAAACAAAAGATTGGTGCAGGGTCAATATCACGTGATTGCCCCACTTAAGGTCTCGGTCAGGGTAAAAAACTAATAATCCATAATACGACTTTTTTCCTGGAATTCAGTTGATAGAGTCCTAAAGTACATTTCTAAATCCCCAAAGGACGCGTCAACTGTTTTCCTTGGTTTCAATAGCCTATTCGTTTGTATTTTTGCCACTCATTTTCTGTACTTAATTTTAGGCCAAATTTTCACCTTCGCGAAGCTCCTGACCTCGCACGATTTAAGATATCGGCGTGCCGTTAGAAGATGATAACACCTTAAAAACCATGTGAGGAAATTTTTATTTTTACCTTGAAAAAGTTTTTATGATAAATTTTGGAAAAATGAAAAAAATGCGACTTTCAACTTTGCGACTTTATATTTTCGTAAATATGCAAAATATCAAAAATCGCTCACGTAAAAAAAAAAAAACGTATGTGCGACCGACTCCCCAATCTCGCAGCTCGTAAGCTGAATTACGCTGGGTCCCAAGGGCGCCACTGGCATCCAAGCGGTCATAAGCACAGACACTGAGGGTGGTCACTGCCAGAGGGTTTATTACGTCCCCAGTGGTTCTTTAACGTCCCCCTGGAACTGGGTAGGGTAGAAAGGCGAGACGGGACCTCGGTTTATTGTCTCATCCGAAAGACGTGAAACACAGTAGAACAAAGTTCAACTCACAATATGGACCAGTTTCGACCGAGACCCGAACAGAAAGAAAATGTCCTCTGTCCCGGCCAGGAGTCGAATCCGGATCACAGCGGTGAGAGACCCAACGCCGTAACGCTGGACCAACCGTGCTTCCAGCTTCCACAACTTTTTGCAGTTCATTTCTCCAAGATTAAAATCCAACAAAGTTTGAAATTCTTTGTTGGAGCTTCTCAAGTTAACAAGGTAGTTTTTAGTTCGGGGTCGTTAAAATATAAGAAAAATCTAAACTCTGATAAAATGAACAACTTCATTAGATAGAACAACATTTTAGCTTTAAAACGATATATAACTGATTATCATAGCATAAATAACGACGCGACGAGAATTTTTTTCCGTACGCACGTCTTTTTCCCTGACCGAGAGCTTAAGCATCCAGGAAATTAGTGACCTTTAATAACTAACTCCCTCGTGGCCTAGTGGTTAGAGTCTCAGGCTTATAATGATGTTGGCCCAGTTCGAATCATGTAATAACTTTTCTAAATGTTTTTCTTTGAAGTAAGTTTCAGAAAAAGGATAAGTGTTGCGATCATTCTAAGGTTTAGAAGCCGTTCAGGTTTCAACCAGAACTTCCTACTAACATCCAGCCCACGCTATGGTGTTGCCCCTTTGAAGTTTGCTCGGCTTCCCAATCATCCCCACTCCATTAACTATGATATAACAGCCCGTTTAATTGCCAGCGAAGTTCGTTTCGGGACTTGAGATACCCACGCTAATGATAGAACGTTCTTCCTCTTATGAGAATACGAGAATATAGTAGTTTACAGATGTAACGCGAGTCACGTCCCAGGATTTTAACCATATGTAACGACGTTAAACCACTCACTTTGGCGAAGATTACCCGTACTTGAGCTTTTTAATTTTGAAAAGGTCTTATCTGTCTTTCCTTATTGATCAACTTGATGACTGTTGTTAAGGACCTGTAGGGCAACCTTCGTTCGAGGATTGTGCGTCAGACTGACTAAACCAATATATATGTTTATTATAATGTTAGGTTTTTTGGACTTGAGACTCCAATTGTGGGAAAGATAAGGTCGTTTTAAGCCAGCTTCGAACGGCTGGCATGGGCTCATCTTTAAAAAAATTTTGCTCAGCTTGAAACGTGTTTAGTGCTGTTGTTTCACGTTAATTCAACGTGCGGTGTTCGTTCATGAGGGTCCTCTTTGTCTGAGTAGGCCACTAAGCTGTTGTTGTCTACTTTACGAAAAGTAAAAGCGTTTGGTAATGGCAGGGAATTCGCTTGTAATGGCAACATTAATTTTGATCTTGAGACTAACAATTACGGGAAGCGGAACTTTCGTAAAAAGAGTGGTTGTTGTTGTTTCACGAATCGAACTCGACGTGCGGTGGAAATGTTCAGTGTTTTAGCAAGTGTTATTCCTTGTCCTCGTAGGTCTATCCGTGACTTCCTCCGCACTCATTATTTATGAGGGCTCCTATGGTCTGTGTAGGCAGCTTTAGCTGTTCATTCAGTGTTCTGCGTGTCGGAAATTCACGAAATATAAAAGAAACCCATCTCCAAAACAAGGTCTTGGACTTCCTGAGGAATATTTAATATGGCAACTTTAAAAAGTTTGTCTCTTTTTAAAATATAACTTTGGGGTACCGATATGTGAAAGTCTAGAGCTATAAATGGAAACTTTGAATCAATATAAATAATTAATTATTGACTGATACCAAATTGCAGCCTTTTGAGGCATACAACGAGTGTCACCTTCTAAGAAGCTCATAATTAGACGCCTTTTTTGCTGTTTGCAGATGTTTTGATGACAGTTTTGTACGTATGAGCTTTAAAGGTTGCCGGAAAAAATTGTTTTTTCCTTTTTGCCACTCAGGGACACCTCGGGTGATCGTCCCCAAGAGAACCTCATATCCATTGTTTCCCAGCCAGCAAGCAACGGTAGATAACGATTCTCTTGATTTATTCGCCTGTAAAACGATCAACATTCGTCATTCCCATCAAATTGGGAAGAGCAGAAATTGTTCAACAGAAAAAGTTTCTCCCCAAAACTTATTCCCAAAAGACACAGTGTTAGAAAACGTTGTACCTAGCAACCTCCTGTTGAAAATATTCCCAGCCAGCTACGGAAAGGGCTGCGGAACAGACATTTTACGGAACAGATTCGTTTTGTGTACCTGTACATTTTTGCACAGCGACGCCTTCGACCCTTGTCTTCTCCTCTTAGGCCTAGGGCATAGGTCGAATTAGAGTCGCGTCGAATGCATTTTAAACAATAGATAATGTGTTATTTGAAAGTGTAATGAGTCGGTATCTTTTGAAAAAATTGTAATCGACGCGACCCTAATTCGACGTATGCCCTAGGCCTTACTTCTTTGAAAACCCTATCATTCTATATTCTCTAAATCAGCCGATGGACGAAATGGATGCTTTCTCCGACTTGGTATGTTGCTATGCTGTCAAAATGGCGGCTGACACAGGCTCTTTAAGGAGGAGCATGGCTAATTCACTCCCATGAAAACAACCAAACCCAAACTTGCCAAGAGAACGACGTTCAAGGCCATCAATGGAATTATGGAATGGAATAAATATTGGAATGGAATTATAACAAAACAATTCTGTTGTATAGTTTTCTAGATATCTCCGCATTGTTATATATTTCTGAAATTTACTGAAATGTGATTTAATGTTAGATAGATAGATAGTTTATTGGTTAAAACATTGCAGCCAAAAGCTGAATTACGTTAAAAAACTTCCAAGAATATAATTAGGTCATAATTTCGTCTCGAATTTGCAACGGACATCCTACAAACGGACAGTAAACATTAAAGACACTTTTGCTATTAACGCTAACCACCTTTGTGCAGCGGGAATATAACCCAAGATAAAATTAAAGCTTTTGGTTCTATTAGTGGCTTTATCTTAGATGGGCTACTTTACTGCACATATATAATAGCCACCCACTAAAAGTTGAAGAAATTAAAGGTAAGGCAAACGTTTAAGTACCTAAGTTACTTCAATGCATCTCATATTAGCTAGTAGCCACCCGAGTACTCACTTCTATTCTCGACTAAACGGAGATGTGGCAATATAGCCATAGCTTTAAGGGTTTTGTCGCAACTAAATATCTTTTTCTTTTAATGTTTATCTTTTGGGTTTGTTCGCGTCGTTTTGGCTGCGATAAAAGATCTTCGTCTGTTACCTTTACAAGGAAGTTTTTGATAACATCACTAAACCACTTTATACGCAACGAATTAGCAATTTATTAATTTCCTGCCAAAAGACATGAATATTTTCCAAAGAAATGAATAAATAAATAGATCATTCCTGTTATTTATTTCGAATAAAATAACGAAGAAGGCGTCTGAGATAGAAATTTCTGTTTTGGGGTTATCTTAACTAAAACACACTTCAGTTTTAAAGGTTCGTGCAAATTTGATATTTCTTCATGTTCGAATAATATCAGACATAACCAAGCTGGTGTCAAAGATAACTTCACTGTATAATGGCTACCTGACGTGAGAACGAGTCACATCAACTGGATAAATTGGAGGAATCTGATTGGCCCAAATCATAATGCAGACGCCGAGTCGAGAATGATCGTTAATAATTGAACTACTGAAAGGTAATTACACCGCGTCGGAAAATGATAGAACTTTCTGAGAACAATTTATCCCATGTTGTGGGCTGGAAGGACTTAACGCTGAATCAAGTAATTACAGAAATATAATAGTATTTATATCCTCCAAAAAAAACATTCTGGTCTTGCGTTACGCACATTTAACAGTTGCGTTTCTGTCTAACGAACTCTCCTACGCCTTCTGGTGTTATTCTTAGCCAGTCCTTAATTCCTATTGAGCACTTAACAACGGCTTGGAGGAGTTACGACATAGCACACGTAAATCGAGAAGCTGCATCGGAAAGTCCAGAATTTGTCATTCAATTTAGACTCATAAATATTGATTAGGTCTGCGCTATGTGTTTTAGATCATAGAAACCGATAAATAAGTAGCATTAGCATCGAAACTGTCGAGCTGATGTTGTAAATCTCTCAGTGGTGTTGACATTTTGTATAAAAGAAACACTAAGAAACGTTTCCTAGGACTAAAAGCCTAAGAACACTACTTTCCCACAATAATTTGCGTTGTACAGATTACTGAAAACTGAAGGAGTTGTGACTAAAGTGTCGATGGAGCTGGGACTTAACAAGACGGCAGAGTTCCCTTCGTCAACACACGGTTTAACTAACACTATAAATGTGTCTGGCAGTTCTTCCAGCGAAACGACTCAAGAGAAAGACCTCGAAATATCAGCATTTGTCTTCATATTCGTCTTATCCGTCGTCGGGAATTCCCTTGTTATTACTGTTGTGAAGAAAAACTATTTCGGCACCCGCAAAGTGACGACGAATATCTTTATAGCTCACATGGGCGTAGCTGATATTGTGGCTACAGTTTTTGGCATTCCCACGATGATTACACGGATAATCCTGAAAGGGGGATGGTACACGGGAGGTAGCGCTGGCCTGGCTTTATGTAAGATAATTCCCTTTATCATAGAAACTTCATTTGCAGTATCTGCGTTGACGATAGCACTTATAGCCTTTGAGAGATATTTAGTTGTTTTCTATCCAATGAGGAAGATACTGCCCTGCTCCAAGGCGTGCTCCGTGGAAGCCATTATGTGGATATTCGCTACTGCATTTTACGCGCCAAAACTTGCTGCCCTAACACTTGCTGAAAAAAGGGGGAAATTCTACTGTTTTACTCAAAAAGATATATCTCCATGGAGGGAAATTGAAGCTGTATTGTTTATGCTAATGCTACTTCTGACTTTGTGTTTTTATGTGGCTATTATATGTAAAGTTCGTTGTAATTCTCGAAAGCATTTTCCCGCCAAAAGCAATGAAAGACAAAAAGCTTCAAGCCAAACAAGGGAACGATTGAATCGACGAGTCCTGTGGCAGAGCCTTGTTATAATATTCATTCATTATCTTTGTTGGTTTCCCTATCTGTTTGTCTACTTTACTTGCTTTTTCACTAAGTATAATTTAGCTTATTGTACTAATCCAATTTTAACCAATTTTCTAGTGATATTTTTGGTTATTGCAACGCGGCAGCCAATCCCTTTGTATATGCGATTCTGAGCGAAAACTTTCGCTTGGGATTCAAAGAAATCATTAGAAATTGTTGTTTCTCCATCCGACAAACGATATACCCAGATATTATGGCCTCGAGGCAACAAAGGCATATTAAGGATGTACAGAGACTCCACCAGCAGCCTAATGGACAGCCGAAAAATGGACTTATCAACGACAACGCTAGACCCGAAATCAATCTTGGCGAGCAAAATGGAAGCAAGAAGACTGTAAAAATTCAAATGGTAACGCTATAAGCTTCTGGACTTATTGATAGAAATTCATGATTTATTTTTGCTGGTGTATATATATAAAACCGTGATTCCGGTAATGCAACACGGGCATGTATATATTTAGAAACCCTTTGACTATTAAATTCAAGAAGTATTTTTTTGTTGTTGTTTAGTAAAAGAAACCGCAAATGAGCCAGGGATAATCGGGCGAAATCTTCATTCTAGATCTATCCCTTTGGCAGAAAGCTCTAAATTGATGTATTGGCTTTTACGGTATTTGTCAGTGTAAAAAATCCCTTTTGATTGAAATAATATTAATATAGTTCTGGAAGGAATATTGTAAGCTTATGTTTCAGGACAATTAGTGATTAGTTGAGCTGTTCTTTGTCGCTAGGCTTCTCTTCCGGATACTTAAGAACTGCTTGCAATTATAGTATACCCTGCTTAGACCTTATTATGGTGAATTTTCAGAAAACAAAAAAACGCGATTGGCCCTCAAAAATGTCCTTTATTGAGACTGAACAAGCTAAATAGACGAACTCCAACACGCATTTCTCCGACATACATTTATTTCTAGAATTGTATCCGGAATGGGAGCAGCTGGGATAGCTAACTGCGCGCAAATAGAACATTTACTATTCAGTGGAGGAAGATCCTTTCCTTCCGTATTTATCGGAAATAATTTCTAAAGAAGGCACGAGAAAGAAAATAGGGAGGAAGAAAGAAAGAAAGTGAAAGAGAGGGAAAGAAAGAACGAAGGAAAACATGAATAGAATTTAACAAGAAAAGACCAGAAAACGAAGCAACAATTTTAGAAAGGATAAAAGATGGACTACTATAATATGTTCATGTCTTCCAAGCTGTTCCTTCAGTCCTTCGCTTTTCACATACGGTAAACTGATACAAAACACGGAGCTGGTTTATACCAATAATAATTATGTCGAAAGATTAGCCATTGAAGGGTCATTGAGTCAGTTGCCTAAAGACAAATTTTACTAGGATTTCGAGCAATTTTGTCAAAAAGTCAAAAATCCAGTTACTCAAAACTTTAGAACCCTTGG
This sequence comes from Scolanthus callimorphus, assembly GCA_033964015.1. Lineage (NCBI taxonomy): Eukaryota > Metazoa > Cnidaria > Anthozoa > Actiniaria > Edwardsiidae > Scolanthus > Scolanthus callimorphus. Next base: position 10,128,044 of record CM066919.1, read on the forward strand.
CTTTATTTTGGGTTGCTTTGGAAGAACTGCATATAAGGAATAACCTGGGTTAGTTCCGCCATGAAATTCGTACGGAAAGCGGAGGTATTACATTTCAAAGTTTACCACCTAGAGTACAAGAATAGGAAAACTCCATGTCAAGCGCAATTCTTTCCAAATCCCTATACCTTTGTATATAAACTTCGAAATGTATTTTCATAGGTTCCCTTCAAGATTTCTTGATGGAACTAACTCGAGTTACTTCTTGCATGCAAACCTTTCAAAAGATGCTAATATAAAGCCAATAGGTTTCGTACTTTCTAGACCTGGTTTTTGGCCACACGTTCTGTCATAGATACATTTGCCTTTGCTCGTATAGCGCTTTTCACTGTTTATCAACATTGCCATTGTAATGCTAATGTACCAACCGTATATTGAATAGCACCCTTTGTTCTGTGAACCAATCGATCTCTGGTTGGCACATTAATAACAATGGATGACGTCAGCGTGAACAGCGCTATACCTTTATTTTAAAGATTTACCTGATATTTCATTTGCTTATAATATGTAATGGCTGGAGATACTTTTTATATTTTCTTGTGAAATTATATTCCATTCAGTCCTGCGCCCGGTCTCGTCCACAGTACCTCCTCGCTTCTTTGACCCGCGGTCACCGAGCCTACCCACCCAACCGCGAGCTGACGAGCCGGAAGCGCTGTGTACGAGAATGCGCTGCACTCAACTGGAAATCAATTTTTAATCATTTTAGTATCCTCCAAATCAGTGGATATCCAATAGACCTTTTTCCAAAATGGCCGCCGCAAATTCACACGTCTTAAAATTAAACTGGGCTGAAAATCAAATACTGGCACTAGAAAGAGTATCCTCACGTTAGTAATACTTTCAATTTTCGCTATGCCAAATTTCATGTCGACTGAGAAAGCAGAGTCTGAAAATTGAAATTTTTACAGACGCATACGTACCCCCAGTCATACAAACGTCTGTAAATTTTCAAATTTTCAACGTTCGTTTCCTCGGAAGATATTGGATATAATGCAGCGAAATTTTGTAGTTTTACTGAAGTGATGATGTGTGTTCTAGTGATGTTGTTCATTTTTAACAAAAATCGATTTGAATTTTCGGCGGCCATTTTGGAAGTCTATTCCACGCCCACTGATTGGCTCCTGAAACTCAGAATATCCGAGGATATTTACTTCTTTACGTAGCGCGCGAGCTTCTTGTCAATCACAAACGTTTCTAGGCAATATTGACAATAATTTCATCCAACGGATTTGGCGAATACTTATCAACTATTCCCTTCAGGGTCGTGGAATAGTGGCAGGAATATACTGAATCCTACGCGTCTCGGTATATGTCCACTTGCCTATTCATTTCCACTTCGGGCATGATAGTTGTACAAAAACTTAGTTAATGTTACCATAGTAACAACTGCATTAGTATGCACAAACTCACAGATTATTTTTATCGCGAATTTTAATGCCATAATATATGGCCCATGTTTGCCGATGTTGTGCGCACACCGTAACATAAGAATCAAAGTAAGGCTGCAAACGAATGATTTAGGCGCCCCATGAACAATGGCGATAGAAGAGTGGTATGACAAAGGCTAACAGATTCTGCTCGGCAACTTTTGGGCGACGTTTTTCGGTCGACTTGAGCAACTTTTTCAATTTTGCGCAACTTCATGGGGGGAATTTTGCAGAAATGTTACTACTTTTGGCATATTATTTTCGCAACAAACTTAAAAGGATAACTAAGCTATTAGCACGATTTTACCCCTGATAACGTTGAAAAGAATCCATTTTGTATTTGGGTGGTCTGTGATATTGCTTATGTTGTGCATATTATAGGGTATCCCAATGATTATTCTAAATGTCGGAGATAAAATTCGTAGTTTCTAAATCAAAGTATTGGACGTTATAGTGAATTTTTATTGTGAAAATGCATCAATATTATTTGGCAGTGTTTAACAGAAAGAACCAGAGCAAACAGCAAACATTGTCATTATACGTTGGACACGGGCTCTTTGTGCAACATGATTGGACCGTTCGTAAAACTGCTTTATGTTAGCAACTTGCTTTTATTATCTCTTTGCAATCAACGAAGAAAACAATTTTTTTTCCGAAACTTGAGCAACTTTTTCAAATTTTAGAAACTTCATTTGAGGCACGCTACACAAAGGGCACATCTTGAATTTTAAGCAACGTTTCAAAACGCTTAGTAAATTGTGCCGATTTTGATTTAAGCTCATTTGGCGATAGTTTCTGAACGTAGGGCATCATAAGCGCTCCAAGGATAATATTGTCAAGTGTACCTAGAGGAAACCTAGGCTATTCCCCCTGTCCACAGCTGGGTCAAATCCCAGGTGAAATATTTCTTTCGTTACTCTACTCTTTGTTGGTCAAATATATTTACATGAGAATTTCAAGAGGCATGTTGCCCCCGGGTAGTAGTCCATCAGGACTAGAAGGCTAGGATCAATATAACAGAACACCTTTAGGGTACCATTTCGTTAAAATAGTCGTATTACAAGTGATAACTCATTTTAAAGCTTATACCGTGGCTACTAACTGCACTATCTATTTTTGTTTATTTAAGAAAACCCAGATTTCCATTTCCCTTTCAGGTGCGTCCGTTCATGTTGAACATGTTCCGTGCTCGCGAATACTAACACTTATATCATGAGTCCTGTCTCGTTTTTTTTTTATGAATCCGCACGGGCTTCCTGTGGTATTATTGAAATCTTGATCCAGGCCCTTTGCCCTAGGAAAAACAAAATGGCGACTAAGAGAATGATGTTTCTCGAACATCTCCAAGGTTTGGTGAAGTTCCCGAGGAAACGTTTTTACAGACCTCCCAAATTAGGGGGTGGGAGGGATCCTATAAGGAAGTTTTGCTACGTCGACAATTCGACAGCTTTTGGCGAAATTTTCCATTTCAATATGCACTTCGTTTTTTGGCCGTATTTTAGCGTCGGCTTCGGATGTGTTCTTAAGGTGGATCGACCCAGTAATTTTGCACCCATACCAACCAATTTGAACCTCTCATATAAAAACAGATTGATTTCTATTGCACAGCCAATATAACACACATACTACAAATAGACTGAAATACATGTCAGTACAAAAGTTGGGGAGATCGGAGATAGTATCACGTGACAATCGGGCCACGCCTACTTTTACTCTCACCCCAGTTTTAGGCTGTACCGACGTTTTTTTTTATAAATGCTCCACGGTACCTCGACATTGACTGATTGCCTACGTGTAACCGAAGTTTGACTAAATTCTACAAGCCCGATCTGAAGATATTTTAGGATTTATAAATCAGGGCTATAATTGATGTAAAATCCAGTGTTATGAATTAACATGGCAGAGTTTGGTACTTCATGGTTATAAATTGAAGGTTTTATAGCTCATTCTATTTGTGTATGTTAAGGAAGGTCATGCCTTTTATCAGAATTAAATATTTCTTTGCGATTTCGAAATGTAAGTATCAACATTATGGCCCCACGCCCGGGGGGGGGGGGACTCCCATATTTTTTGACCGGGGATGATCGTCGTATCTTTTAGGGGTTAAGGTGACTCATTCGAAATTCAAAATGCACCCAACTGTGTCTAGAGCGCAAATCTGCGTCTCCAAACGCAAGGCTATAACTTCTGTGTCTTTCCCTCTATTGTTATAATTCTTTTTTCAAATCCTACTTTAAAGATGTATAAATATGCTGCTGGGAACCGATCTTCTTGAAAACATTTTTAGAAGTCACAATCTAAATTTTGTGAGGCCCTAATTTCATATTCCGGTCGTGCTAGAAAAAAAAATTGCCGGTTTTTTTGGCTGAAATTCCAGGAATCGATTCCAGTTGTAGTATTCTCAAATCAAGCGAAGTTACAGAAAATTCGTCGGAACAGAAACGCGGCAATAAAAATACCGTCAGTTATGGTCACCTATGGCCAATTTAGAACGCTGATTCTGCTTGTCTTGAATTGAATTTAATATTGCTCCGAAAATGCATTATTTTGGGCTCTTCCGCCGGCACTATGTTGTATAGTAATGTATTAAACTTTACCAAAGGTCCGATTGCAAATACCATGAGCTACTAAAATGTTCGAACATTATCTACCGAGGAAAGAAATTGTGAAAGCGCAATGAATTTATTACAAGAATGTCGCATTTAAATGTGCCGTTATTACGTATTATTTCTTGCTAAGATTTATATGACGAGAAGTTTGTGGCACTGGTAAAACTTAGTAACCATGTTTGACCATTATATGTGCTTATTTGGTATAGAAGAAAATTACAAAGTTACGACATTCGCCCTCTGGTTTTGCACGCAGATTTGAAGATCTCTTGTTTCTGAATGATAATGAAATGCTACGTTTCTCCAGGGGGAACTCATTAGGCCAAATCTAATCAATAGCAGTCACGCTCCGAAAATAGCAATTGTCTGTTAAAGTCCCTATGGAACAAAAAGAGTTGCGACGATGAACGTTTTCTTTGTTAAATGATTAGAGTTGGCCTACTGTGTTCCCCCTGGCAAAATGCGAGATTTCATTACCATTCATAAACAAGACAGCTTCAAATCTCCGTGCATGACCAGAGGGCGAACGCCGTAACTTTAACAATTTTCTTCTATATCAAATAAGCACGTATGATGTTCAAACTTGTTACTACGTATTACCAATGCCACAAGCTTCTCGTCTATATACATCTTAGCAAGAAATAATACGTAATAACGACACATTTTAACTCGACGTTCTTGTAATAAATTCATTGCGCTTTCACAATTTCTTTCCTCGGTAGATAATGTTCGAACATTTTAGTAGTTCATGGTATTTGCAATCGGACCTTTGGTAAAGTTTAATACATTACTATACAACATAGTGCCGGCGGAAGAGCCCAAAATAATGCATTTTCGGAGCACTATTAAAATTCAATTCAAGACAAGCAGAATCAGCGTTCTAAATTGGCCATAGGTGACCATAACTGACGGTATTTTTATTACCGCGTTTCTGTTCCGACGAATTTTCTGTAACTTCGCTTGATTTGAGACTACTACAACTGGAATCGATTCCTGGAATTTCAGCCAAAAAAACCGGCAAATTTTTTTTCTAGCACGACCGGAATATGAAATTAGGGTCTCACAAAAATTTAGATTGTGACTTCTAAAAATGTTTTCAAGAAGATCGGTTCCCAGCAGCATATTTATACATCTTTAAAGTAGGATTTGAAAAAAGAATTATAAAAATAGAGGAAAAGACACAGAAGTTATAGCCTTGCGTTTGGAGACGCAGATTTGCGCTCTAGACACAGTTGGGTGCATTTTGAATTTCGAATGAGTCACCTTAAAATCACGTTGGTTTGGTCTCTTTTAGGGGTGATCTTGATCTTGAATAAATTTTAGGCAGATTGGTATCTTTTAGGGCCGAAACTGTGTCCAAATTGCTTTTTCTCATGATGGTGCTTCTAAAAACCGTGTAAGAAAGAGAGATTATTCGATGAGAAGACGATGAATTAGAAACAAACACGGAAATGTCTTCATGGGTATTTTTCCCCTGTTACCTGTGTCCTTCGCGCCTACTTGGCACATAAGACCTCATCTTTTAGGGTATCTTTTAGGGTAATAATTTTTTTGAGCCACGCTATGGCCCGCCATGTTTGGTATCTTTTAGGGGTGAAACTGAAAATTTCCGACGATCATCCCCGGTCAAAAAATATGGGAGTCCCCCCCCCCCGGGCCCCACGCATCAGCTTACTGCGAAATTTGGGGTTACTTTCACGAAATTTGGTTTGATTTAAAAAATCGTAGTTTTTTTTTCGCTTCAAATTTTTGGACGACTCCAATAGATCAATGTAAAGTTTGTCTCCAAAGTTTCATATTAATTGAAATCCTCTATGGTTATCAACTGTGGATGCAAAGATCGATAAAGATTGGATGGATTCGTGTAGTTTCTGCTCAGGGACTAGCTTTTGTTCTTCGTTCGGCACAAAATCGAATTCCAGTGCGGCACACGTTGACATTCGCGCGTGACTGCTCTTCGAATCGTCCCCGACATATGGTAATTAAGTGCATAACAAAGAACGAAAAACCTAAGAAAATTATCATACATCGGAGACTAGCCAAGCAAGGACAAGCCCACGTGCGCTCCATTGGAATTCGATTTTGTGCCGAACGGAGAACAATAGCAAATCCCAGAGTAGAAACTACAGAAATCCATCCAATATTTACGATCTTTGCGTCCCCAGTTGACAGCCTTAGAGGATTTCAATTGATATGAAACGCTGGAGACAAACTTTACATTGATCTATTTCAGTCTTCCAAAAATTTGAAGCGAAAAAAAATCAGACCAAACTCCGTGAAAGTAGGCCCACATTTCGCGTTGAGCTGATAAGTGGGGCAATTATGTAGATACTTACATTTCTTCCTTGAACAATAACAAATAGAATGAGCTATAAAAACTTTCATCTATAACCATGAAGTACAAAATTATGGCATATTTATTCGCTACACTGAATTTTACATAAATTATAGCTATGATTTATAAATCCTAGAATATCTTCAGATCGGGCTTGTAGAATTTAATAAAACTTCGGTTACAAGTAGGCAATCAGTCAATCTCGAGGTAACATAGAGCATTTATCAAAAAATGTCGGTTCAGCCTGAAACTGGAATGAGAGTAAAAGTAGGCGTGGTTCGATTGTCACGTGATACTAACTCCGATCTCCCCAACTTTTGTACTGACATGTATTTCAGTCTATTTGCAGTATGTGTGTTATATTGCCTGCGCAATAGAAATCAATCTGTTTTTATATGAGATGTTCAAAATTGTTTGGCATGGGTGCAAAATAACTGGGTCGATCCACCTTAAGATCCGTGGAAATGTTGGAAATTCCATTTTTTTAAAGTCATAGTATAAATACACAAAAATAGCTCTAAAATCGTCTCTTTCTAAAATCATCAAAAATTTCTGACACACTTTTTAGAAGACATCTAAGCCCGTGATAAAATGTTGTCAAAGCAATGTATAACTGTTGTTGCTCGAATAAGGCACTCACTAAAAAAATCTGTGTTTTATCAAATTTATATAAATTAGTTGGCATTGTTGAGGTAAAATGAAGATAAGCTTGTCAAGATCAGACTTTTTCTCGAAATTATGCCTTTTAAACGAGAAGTATCACGAATGTGCCGTGAAACCTTCAGTGAAAAGGACATTAGAAACATTAGATAATTTGTATTTTTTTATTCTTTCGGTTGTTATTTGTTTATCTTTCCTTTTTTTCTCATGAAGGACAATACATTGTCGACCATAAAATGACACCAGTTTATCTAACTCAGGAATACTGTGAACATAAAGTTAGAGTTAATGATTGCTTGTACACGAGTTACTCCCTAATTACCTTGTAAATTGTCCTTAAAATTACACATGGACTTAAGTTAATAGTAATGAATTGTTTTCTAAACATTCCCTGATGCATTTCCTTTCTAATTTACACGAACTTTCTCGTTCTTCGTGTATTCAGAGTTGCCTCGAGGGAACCTTCTAGGTGCTGTGTGATCTATTTAACAATTAGACCTCAAGGCCGAATGTGCTATGATGAATAGACCATGAGGCCGAAGGCTGAATGGTCTATTGATATCATAGCAGATGAGGACGAGAGGTCTAATTATTTTAGTATAAACCAACTAATTGGCCGGTTTTGGCAATGAATGTTGAAAAAATCAAGTTTTCTTGCAAAGAAATGTGGTGGTTTTTCCAGGCACGGTCTATCACTAATAGACCATTAGTAGCTCAGCCAATCAGAATGCAGGATTTGTAATAGACCATTAGTTGGTTTATACTAAATTGAATTATCATCAGCCACGTTGCCTAGCTTTGGTACTGTAAAACAGATCTGATCCACCATTTGGACTATTATCGAGACTATTATGTATACTATGGTTTGGTAATAAACTAGTTGAATTAAACCCTGGCTAACCTAGCGTCGCTTATACATTTGCACACGCGCTGTTTGTTCGATATACGATGAACAACAAAGAGTGGATTTCAGACCCCGTTCACACGAGATCGGTACAAAACTGGACCGGTACAATTCTGGTCGGTGGCGTCGCGCGTTCACACGGGACCTGCGGTACCGCGGGACCGATTTTGGCATGGCTAGGCGTGCTTTTTTGGGACCAGCAAAATCCAGGTCCAACGTCGAACCGGTACGGTTCCAGGTTCATACCGGACCCGTGTGATCACCAGTACCGTGCTGGCTCGTGGCTCGTGGCTCGTGGCTCGCTTCTAAGGGAAGGTCGCGCGAGACTTGGCCACGAGGAATGTTTTACTGCAAGAAACTGAGGGCAAAAGCGTTTAGCCTAGCAGCCTCTGGTCTCCTGGGTATATTTTACAAGGAATACCAGAAACTGCACCACACCACATTCCTGTTGCCAAAGGGTTCTCCATGTTTAACGGTTTCTTCATATGAAATTCTAAGAATTTCAGAGAAAGAAACCTTGACGAAAAGTGCGTGCGGAAATGTTTGAAAAGCGCGCGCACCAATTTATTTCGCGCATCGCCCCAACTTTGGAGGTGCGTGTGCGCTTTCCAAATCTTCGCACGCGTGCATAGAGATTTCGAATGACTGTGAAAAGTGTCGCGACAAGTTGTGTCACGCTGCGATCGTGCCGCGCCGCGACTACACCCGATTTCATTGGCTGACCGTAATTTTCTGCTGCGACCATGCAATTTTGGCGTACTTGATTGCCCGTGCCTTGCCGCGAATCGGAGAATGCGAGGTTCCGTATCTACGCAGCAGACCAGGTTCCTTGCCGCGCCGTGTCGCGACCTCGCGGCACTTTTCACAGTCATACGAAATCCGCTCTACAGGCGCACTGAATGTTCATTGCATCAGTGCTTTGAGGCCATGTGACGCAAGGCAATTTCTTTTGCAACGGCGCAACACGTTGCCACAAATAGCAGCGAAAAATCGCGCGTGTAACATCCCCTGCAATGCAATATTTTGTGGAATTGCGAGTTGCAGAAAATGTAGAACATAGCTCTACTTTTCGCAACGTTGCGAGACAAGGTGCTCTGCTGCGCTCGCATTGACCATTTCCTTCTGAAGTTTGCGCCCGAGTTCGTTGGATATACATTTCGAATTTCAAATGCGCGCCTTAAATATCTTTGGTATTGGATGGGTGGATGGACAAATGGAAGAAAAGAGGGAAATGGACGGACGGACGGATTGAAGGAAAGAAATGGACTTTGTTTGAAAAAGAGAAGGAGGGGAGTGGATGGGTAGCGGAAGGGAGGACGGACGGATTTGATGAAAAAAAAAGAATTGGGTAAATGGACGGATGATAGAAGGAGGAATATGGACTGAGTGTGAAAGGAGGGAAATGAGTGATGAACGACAGAACCCAAAAATGGCAAGATTTCTACCATAAGGTCAGGTATCAGATAGGCTTGATTCTTTACATAGAGAATCCTTATACAATAAGAAACAAAATATCAAATATGACGTTTTTCTAATGGATCCGTGTTTAATATATGAGCTGCTAATTGGTTACTGCATCGTTTTGTTGGCAAAATCTGCACAATTCTACCAGAAAATGTCAAAAAGTGCTGCAGTAACAAAAGTGTAACCCATCATATCTTAAAGACGGATCCATTAGAAAAAAGTCATATTTGATATTTTGTTTCTTATTGTATAAGGATTCTCTATGCAAAGAATCCAGCCTATCTGACTTACCTGACCTTATGGTAGAAATCTTGCCATTTTTGGGTTCTGCCGTGATGAACGCGGATAAGAAATTTACGGATGGATCGGATTAGTAAATACGGATAGGGTGGATTGATGGGAGGAAAGTAAATGAATGGATGAATTAACATATCACAACAAATATATTCTTATCGGAAAAGCATGACGTGGCAGGACTGAAGGTACATTTGCACGACAGGGATTTTTTTGGCACTGCTAGGATAAAAAGTGGTATGGTACCAAATTCAATGGCACGGCTCGGGTATATTTGCGCTGTGTAAATGGCTTTGCCGTACTATAAATTTTGTCAGAGCCGAACTGAAATTTCATCCGTGCCGGGACGTGGCGAGGTAGTCCAAGAACCATTTTTATCCGAGCCGTGCCAAAAATGTCTGTCGTGTATATAAATGGGGCTTGAACATTGTGCTCCATAAACGTATATACCTTAACACACAGGTTAAAGACTACGGGCACGAAATAAAAGTTTGCCATTTCTACGTATTTCTATTATTTACAGCTTTTCTGTTCCCAGTTGTCACGGAATCATATTGGATTAAACAAAACCTACATGTAAGTTATGTAGTTCAACAGAACAAACATTGCATGACCCTTTGTTTGCCCATTTAAAGGGGTAAAGCTGACATTTGGACTTAAACATCCTTAAAACGACTTTTTAGGATGCGCAACGTACATGTCCCGGCCCAAGCGCCTGCATGAACCTTTTACACACTTCTGTGAAACCGCGGGAAAAAGAAAAAATAGGAAAGGAGATTGTCGATACGATAAACGTTTATGTTCCTTTATGCCAATCAAAACCACATTCATATTCAGTTATTTGTTCAGCTCCGTTTACTCTGTTTTTCCTTTTCTCTGTTTTGCTTGTCGGTGATCTTAGTATAGCTTGGATCAATTTGGCCTGAAATATTATTCCAGCCTTTCTCTAGCCATTGTACTGTACGGTCAGTGTGTATTCTACTGGGTACTCGGCATAATGCTATGTGTATCGCTTTCTGAAATTGTGTTGATGTTTTAAGTGGAAAGGATGTGGTTGTCATTAATTTCTGAGATATTGGCAAAGGTCACAAAAGCATATATTTGCGTTTTAAACCCAATAGTATCAATAATGCATTGTTATTTTCCTGTGCATTTGACAACGTTCTTGCAATGTCATCGTAAAGTATAATATAGACAAACAGATTTAACTGTTTTTTTTTTGTTTGACGTTTTAGGATTTCTTTTAATTTGGTATATCTCAGGAGCTTGCGCGGTGAACTTTCTGCATTACTCTCACCTGCCGAGCAAACGTATAAGAATAGCAATGCGATTTATTTCTACTTGTCTGTCATTAAATTTAATGACATCCGACTGAATTTTTACCTTGATCCTCGCCGTTTTACGCAAATGTATGCAAATCCTTCATTAATCTTGTTATTTGTCTCGGTTTCCATTAAACCCAAAGCCAAAAGCAGGTGCGGTTACGACACTTAACGTCAAAATCCCCTCATTAAATCTGTTTGCCCACATCGCACACGCGTTTGATTAAAAGCGTACATACATTTTCTCTACAATCGACAACTCAAATTGTTAAGTCGAAACTGCCCTCACAAAATAAATTTCGTTTGACTCTTGTGTCGTTTCGGCACAATTTATCGTACCTAAATATCTAGATTACCTCTCCCGCTTTACATTGTACAAGACAAGTTCCCTTTCAAGACAAAGAGTACTTTTCCTGCGGATACTTTGTATAGTAAAGAGTAAGGAGCTGCGGATCTGATTGGCTGATCAAAAGGAATGCGGTAAAGGCAAAAAACAGCACATCAGATTGACGGATGTAACTATTGACATTTATGAGGTGCTACACGCTGTAAATGTAATTACTCCCTAATTTTAAACGAAAACCAAGCGTTTGATATGACTACAAATGTTGTGCCTTCAGGCAACTAAACCCAATCGAAGGTGAGAGCACGGCAATACAGGTAGACTCCTCCGACTCAGTAGGATAGTAGTTTGAACTGTCAGGAGGAATTTCCAAGGGCGAAAATGGAAATGAGCAATTCCAATTCAAGTTTTCTCCCAAATTCGTCGGTAGTGAGAAGCCCCTCTCAGTCACCAGGGCTGGACGCATCGGGAATCCTTCAAGTAGCGGCTTATTGTTTAGTCTTCGTTGTTTCACTTGTTGGTAACACCATTGTCATAATGATCATCGCTCGGAATATCCAAGGTATTCGCCGTGTGGTAATGAATACCAGCCTATTACATATGGCTATAGCAGATCTTATAGCTACTCTCGTTGGAATGCCTGCTATGGTCGCGAGAATTCTCCTCAAGGGCCAGTGGCTTGTACCAGGGATATTTGGACTAATTCTCTGTAAGCTGCATGTATACTTAATCGAGGTGTCCGTCGCTGTCGCAGCATTGAGCATATTCGCCGTATCGTTGGAAAGACTTCTGGCGGTCGTCTTCCCATTGAAGAAGATTCTGACGATTAAAAGAGTAGGCATTCTTTCAGTTGTTCTCTGGGTTATTGCACTAGGATTATATGCACCTAAACTCTACGTAACGACAGTGCTACAAGTCAATAAGAACATAGCGTATTGCTACTCGCCGCCTGCTTCCTTAGCGTTAATCGATCCTTGGAGGCAAATAGAAGGAGCTTTTTTCACCGCTCTCTTTGTTATAACCCTCATTTTCTATGTAACTATAATCATCAAGACCCAAGTAAGAAAAGCTCCTGGCACATCTACAGTATCAGAAACCCGCCAGAGAATCCGCAATCAAATGAACCGGCGCATTCTTCGCCAAGGCCTGATAGTGATCGCGGTCCATTACATATGTTGGCTTCCGTTTCTTGGCGTTTATCTTTCCTGTTTGTTCTCAATTTCCAAACCTTCAATATGCAGCTCGAAGAACATATTTTACACCTTTGTGATATTTTTCCTTGGGTATTGCAACAGTGCAGTGAATCCGCTACTTTATACAGTCACCAATGAGAACTTCCGTAAAGGATTCAAGGCGATATTTCGTTGTTCCGTTTCCGAGGAGAGATCGCGTGTTGGCCCTGCGACTTCAAATCCAAACGATGAAAGCTTCCCGAATGGGGAATCGCTCATAGTCGACACGCCCAAGTCAAAACGGCCTCAACGATATCGCAAAGTGGAAGATGACCAAGTGTTTGTTGGAAGGGATGAGTCTCCAGAGATGATTGAAGAGTTGCCGACTGCTGTAAATGGAATAGAAATGGAAGAGAAGAAAACGAGGCGAACACCGGCTGTGACGATGAAGAAATGGAGGAAAAGAGATGAGGACATTACGTACACTGAGCATTAATGTAAGAGTGCACAAAATGAAAATTGTTGGTCACAAATTATTTATTGCTTGAATTTTCCTCAAATAGTAAAGACAGAAAATTGTCCTCCCTCTCGGTGTGTTGGAACGTCTGTGGAAGAATTATCATCGCAAAGTTACTGGCCAGGTATCCCTATCGTCGGCCATGTTTTTCGATTCTCTTTGCTGGGGTCGACACCCATAGCAATTTTGCTACATAGCTTATATAGCATACATAGCTGGGTAGATGCAGTTTACTGCGGTTGCTGGGACTTATTGTAAATAACACCAGCTCCTTATCATTTAGGGAAATGTTTTTCTAATGGGTAAAGTTGTCATGGTAAAAGGCGTACTACATGGACTAAGGAAATTGATCTATTAAACACCTCCATTCAAATGAACACCAACTGAAACTGACATGTAATAACATTTTAATAACCGCGCCAGAAAAGCGTCTATTTTTAATGGCAGATAAACTAAGTATGCCTACCAGAAATTCATCGTTTTATGTGCGTTTATTCGCTTGCGTAGTTTCACGAACCGAAGATTCGAGAAGAACTACCTATTCCTGCTGCATGTCACACTCGTACGGACTGGAGGTGTTTATAGTACGCATAGCAGTCCTCTATAAGTTGCCAGTTGGTCTTTGTTCAACTTTTATTAAATTTGTTTAAAAAGACACGTTTCTGACACTCATGAGGAGACTCATGAACTGTTGTTGTAATTAAAAGACATATTGCTCGACTATTTTGCACAAGCTGTAATCATATGGCAACAAAAACTTTAATACATGGAGATGACGTTTCTGTCTATCAAAATTTGTATCAAATAATTATAAATTTAACTTCATCTTACACTCATAAAAGGGAGTAAAATTCATATATTATATAGTAGGCCAGATGACAATCTCGAAAAGGATTTGTCAATTTGCGTGTAGTACTTTGCATTCTCATTGGTCCATCATTTCTTTCAACCAATCAAATGTTGAACTAAACGTATGTATTTCAGTGATCATATAGTGATAGTGTTTTAACGTAGCTTGGCTTACAAAGAAACCAATCACGTTCTCTGCACTGCGTGAGTGGTTTTACTTGGCATGTGATTGGCTGACGGGGAAGCCATTCAGAAGCAAGTTGTATTTTCCTTCGTTTATGATTGGCTAGGTATGTTGGTCTTACTGCAGTCATCTGAAATGTACACCCATAAACTGCTTGCAGCCCCTTCTTTGGCGAACGTCCGTCAATCGAGTGAAAGTCCTAGTCCTACATTGTAGTTTGTTTGCGCGCTCGTATTTCAAGCTCTCGAGAGTCTAGGTGTCTGGTAACAATCTCGATTTATCTCTTTATTTCGAAATTTACTGATGTTTGCCAAGGAAGAGACTGCAAGCAGTCTGTCACCCTCTGCACCCAGTGTACGTTATAATCTCATTATAATAAACCTGCCATCTGTAGGAGCGTCTCAGGCTGGTGATCCTCATATCAAACGCTATTAAAAAAAAGCAGAAAAAGATGCAGCAAAAAGCTTGAATTTGATCATATCAAGACAATTTCGCCAAAAGCTCTCCACTTGTCGACGTTGAAAACTCCCTTATTCGGGAAATTCGCTTACTTTATTGGGAGGGTCTGAAGTTTATTTTCCTCATGTCGCAGCAAAATATGCAGAAACATTCGTTAGAACTTGCAAATTCCAACGAGAAATGTCGCCATTTAGTCCAGGCATTCTACGACAAAAATGTGCCTGACCTGGAACTAATTCCCACAAAAGAAATTTCAACTGTTTTTGGTTCTTTGATCATTTCTTAATAACATATGAAAAGTCCCAGAAAATCCCGCCACGGCAACATTCCGAAAAACAGGATTTATTTGAGGCAGTCGAGAAAGCGATTTGTAGCCGCATGGAAACGAGGCTGGTAAAATAAATCAACATCGCGGCTCGAAAAGACGATGTAAAATGCACAAAACTACTTATCGGCATAGAAATATATATTTTAATTATTTTCATTGCAAAAATCCCACGGGAAAGAAGAAAAAATCAGTGATTTTCGAAAATTACTGTTTAATTATAAGAAAGAGAATTTGCCGAATTTGTTTGTTTAAGTAAAACTAGCGCGCGGGGGCATCGTATAATTGATTCAGGCCATTACAACATTGCTTGGAATAAAATTATTTCACGGTGCACGATAAAATGTAATGACTAGGGCTAGAGAAATTCTGAATTCTTACAAATCTGCAACAGTTTTGCTATTAGAGACTTTTTGAAATATATAGATATTCAAGAACTTATTGGATTTTGATTCACGCGCATTTCCAAGCCAACTAGTTTTTTGAATAATTCAATTGCGCTGCGCACGACTCAGACAAACAATCCCTCCGAAATCCCCATTCAGGATCGCCCTCGAAATACGAGCCAGGGTAGGAGTACATACAAGCTGAAGGATCCTCAGGTATTTTGTAGGCCTAATCAAGGTATGTGACGTTCATCTTTGTTTTTCTTTGTGTAAAATCACTTGTTTGTTTTTCCCGCTCCTTCCATAATTTGTAATGTAAATCAGTTCCTTAAGCTTCCGCGTTTATGTAAATTTCTTTAGTCGTCTTTCGCTGGCCTTTGGTTCCCTACGATTTGTAAGTATTAGTCCATTTCCTACCTATTTTTGTTATTTGACCTACATTACACAACACAGTAAAAATGCGTTTATTCTATGGGATCGCAAAATCCTATATAGTTTAAAATCGCCTTCGAAGGACGACTCATGGATCGACATGGAGTTTGTTGGACATAACACTCGCCAAAGTGCACGTAGATTACAGTTCGTTTACGAAGAGGACAAGCACGTTGAGGAAGTGTTACGAAGAAAAAGATCGCGATGTGGATTCCGGGCAGCACTCACAAGAAAAATAAAGGAACTAGAAGGTATGCTCGTTGTCTCAAATGCTCAATCGCTTTCTGATGTTCGAACAAAATTCAATGAACTGGAAACTCAGTATACTAAGTTAAAAAACTCTCACAGAGACTTAGTTATGATTGAACCGGCGGAAGATATTGAAGGCTATCTTGATGACGTTACTTCATTATTAGAACTATTGAGATTACGAGTGGAACATTTTAACGTCAATCTGCGTCCAGAACTTGAACACGATGCAACTTTTAATCCAGAACTTGAACACGATACATCTTTAAATCATGTGAACAATGATCGATCGAATTTATTTTATGTTGCTCCTTGTGATTCAGTACCTAATTTATTTTCTTCGCATGCAAAATCACCCAATCCCTTTCATGCTGATGCTATGTCAATTGATACTGATCACGAAAAAACTTCAGCCGGAGAACTATGGATCGATGCAGTTTATGGAGAGTTTTCTGAACGTCGACGTAATAATCCTTTTCGGGACTCATACACCAACCACATGTCTTTGACGAGCGATAATAGTCGTGAATCGAGGTTTACAGAGTTTGTTGACGCAAGCACCCCTGTCACTATTGGTAGAATAGAGGGAAGTCGAAGGAAAATATATCAGTTTAATGCACCTCCCCCCGAAGCAGACCAGAGTGTACACTCGAGTGTTGTGAATTACCGTGTCCCCCCTGACTCAAGCACGTCTGGTGCCTGTGTTCCTGCAGTCGACTCAAGTCGGGTATACAGAGAAAGATATCAAGTTGATGTACCCCCCTCCAAAGACGACCGGTCACTTCACCAGGGTGTTGTCAGTTACCGTGTCCCCCCTGATTCAAGCATGTCTGGTGCTGGTGTTCCTGCAGTCGACTCAAGTCGGGTATACAGAGAAAGATATCAAGTTGATGTACCCCTCTCCAAAGACGACCGGTCACTTCACCAGGGTGTGGTCGATTACCGGGTCCCCCCTGATTCAAGCGTGTCTGGTGCCGGTGTTCCTGCAGTTGACTCAAGTCGGGTATGCAGAGAAAGATATCAAGTTGAAGTACCCCCCTCCAAAGACGACCGGTCACTTCACCAGGGTGTTGTCAGTTACCGGGTCCCCCCTGATTCAAGCATGTCTGGTGCCGGTGTTCCTGCAGGCGACTCAAGTCGGGTATATAGAGAAAGATATCAAGTTGATGTACCCCCCTCCAAAGACGACCGGTCACTTCACCAGGGTGTTGTCAGTTACCGTGTCCCCCCTGATTCAAGCATGTCTGGTGCCGGTGTTCCTGCAGGCGACTCAAGTCGGGTATACAGAGAAAGATATCAAGTTGATGTACTCCCCTCCAAAGACGACCGGTCACTTCACCAGGGTGTTGTCGACTACCGGGTCCCCCCTGATTCAAGCATGTCTGGTGCCGGTGTTCCTGCAGTCGACTCAAGTCGGGTATACAGAGAAAGATATCAAGTTGATGTACCCCTCTCCAAAGACGACCGGTCACTTCACCAGGGTGTGGTCGATTACCGTGTCCCCCCTGATCCAAGCATGTCTGGTGCCGGTGTTCCTGCAGGCGACTCAAGTCGGGTATATAGAGAAAAATATCAAGTTGATGTACCCCTCTCCAAAGACGACCGGTCACTTCACCACCAGGGTGTGGTCGACTACCGTGTCCCCCCTGATCCAAGCATGTCTGGTACCGGTGTTCCTGCAGTCGACTCAAGTCGGGTATACAGAGAAAGATATCAAGTTGATGTACTCCCCTCCAAAGACGACCGGTCACTTCAGCAGGGTGTGGTCGATTACCGGGTCCCCCCTGATCCAAGCATGTCTGGTGCCGGTGTTCCTGCAGGCGACTCAAGTCGGGTATATAGAGAAAGATATCAAGTTGATGTGCCCCCCTCCAAAGACGACCGGTCACTTCACCAGGGTGTGGTCGATTACTGGGTCCCCCTGATTCAAGCATGTCTGGTGCCGGTGTTCCTGCAGTCGACTCAAGTCGGGTATACAGAGAAAGATATCTAGTTGATGTACCCCCTCCAAAGACGACCGGTCACTTCACCAGGGTGTGGTCGATTACCGTGTCCCCCTGATTCAAGCATGTCTGGTGCCGGTGTTCCTGCAGTCGACTCAAGTCGGGTATATAGAGAAAGATATCAAGTTGATGTACCCCCCTCCAAAGACGACCGGTCACTTCACCAGGGTGTGGTCGATTACCGGGTCCCCCCTGATTCAAGCATGTCTGGTGCCGGTGTTCCTGCAGTTGACTCAAGTCGGGTATGCAGAGAAAGATATCAAGTTGAAGTACCCCCCTCCAAAGACGACCGGTCACTTCACCAGGGTGTTGTCAGTTACCGTGTCCCCCCTGATCCAAGCATGTCTGGTGCCGGTGTTCCTGCAGTCGACTCAAGTCGGGTATACAGAGAAAGATATCAAGTTGAAGTACCCCTCTCCAAAGACGACCGGTCACTTCACCAGGGTGTTGTCAGTTACCATGTCCCCCCTGATTCAAGCATGTCATGTTGTGGTGTTCCTGCAGTCGACTCAAGTCGGGTATACAGAGAAAGATATCAAGTTGATGTACCCCCCTCCAAAGACGACCGGTCACTTCACCAGGGTGTTGTCAGTTACCGTGTCCCCCCTGATTCAAGCATGTCATGTTGTGGTGTTCCTGCAGTCGACTCAAGTCGGGTATACAGAGAAAGATATCAAGTTGATGTATCCCCTCCAAAGACGACCGGTCACTTCACAAAGGTGTGGTCGATTACCGGGTCCCCCCTGATCCAAGCATGTCTGGTGCCGGTGTTCCTGCAGTCGACTCAAGCTGGGTATATAGAGAAAGATATCAAGTTGATGTACCCCCCTCCAAAGACGACCGGTCACTTCACCAGAGTTTTGTCAATTACCGTGTCCCCCCTGATCCAAGCATGTCTGGTGCTGGTGTTCCTGCAGTCGACTCAAGGCGGGAATACAGAGAAAGATATCAAGTTGATGTACCACCCTTCAAAGACGACCGGTCACTTCACCACCAGGGTGTGGTCGACTACTGTGTCCCCCCTGACTCAAGCATGTCTGGTGCCGGTGTTCCTGCAGTTGACTCAAGTCGGGTATGCAGAGAAAGATATCAAGTTGAAGTACCCCCCTCCAAAGACGACCGGTCACTTCACCAGGGTGTTGTCAGTTACCGTGTCCCCCCTGATCCAAGCATGTCTGGTGCCGGTGTTCCTGCAGTCGACTCAAGTCGGGTATACAGAGAAAGATATCAAGTTGAAGTACCCCCCTCCAAAGACGACCGGTCACTTCACCAGGGTGTTGTCAGTTACCGTGTCCCCCCTGATTCAAGCATGTCATGTTGTGGTGTTCCTGTGGTCGACTCAAGTCGGGTATACAGAGAAAGATATCAAGTTGATGTACCCCCCTCCAAAGACGACCGGTCACTTCACCAGGGTGTTGTCAGTTACCGTGTCCCCCCTGATTCAAGCATGTCAGGTGCCGGTGCTCCTGCAGTCGACGCAAGTCAGGTATATAGAGAAAGACATCAAGTTGATGTACCCCCTCCAAAGCCGACCGGTCACTTCACCAGGGTGTGGCAGGTTACCATGTCCCCCTGATCCAAGCATTTTCGGTGCTAGAGAAAGATATGAAGTTGATGTCCCATATTCCACATATACTACAGCAAATTATCCTGCAGCCAACAGCAGCCGGACGACAGTTAGCCACCATGTCTCCCTTGATCCAAGCGAACGGGCTACACTTAGTTATTGTGTACCATCTGATCGATGCTCCTCCATGTATCCTGCTGCAAGTACTTCTGTAGCTAACAAGGGTCAACATATGACGGTTCGTCACCGTGATCTCCCTGATCGACGCTTATACCAGGTTGATGGCCGAGCAATGAGAGAAAGAAATCAGTTAAGATTACCCCACAGTGGAATTAATCAGTATGTTCGTCAGGATGTCCCCCCTGTCTCGAGTTTATATCAAAGCGCTAACACTGCTAATCCAGGGAATGACTGGGTGAATAGTCAAACTCACTCATCGAGTCATAAGTGTCCTCTCAGTTCAGTTGACCAGAATGTTCATCCCGGTTTGGCTGGACCAACTGGCCTTCCTATTTTAAGTTCAAGTGTAACACCAGCTAGCAACGAGAACTTTCCTTTGTCCAGACAAGTCGCCAACCGAGACGATTCTATTCAGGAAGTTTTAGCTCGTGGAATGCTGGCATTGTCCCTCCCTCGTCCTGAGGTACCTGTATTCGGAGGTGACCCATTAGAATACTGTTCATTCATTTCCGCTTTCAAGACGTTAATAGAGTCCAAGGAATACGACAACAGTAGACGGCTATACTTTTTAGAGCAGTATACCTCTGGAGAAGCGAAAGAACTTGTTAGGGGCTGTCTACATATGGACGCTGAGTCTGGCTACAAGCACGCTCTCGAACTACTCAAGAACAGATTCGGGCAAGAATATCAAGTCGCCATTGCCGCTATTAACCGGGTAACAAAGGGACCCCAAATTAAAGGTGAAGATGGTCCTGCTTTACAAAGATTGTCTGTGCTACTTTCCAGCTGCAAGAACACTCTTAAAGGTATCAACTTTATAAGCAAGATTGAAAATCCCGACAGCATGCAAAGAATAATCGGTCGTCTCCCTTATAAGATGCAGGAGCGTTGGAGAGAGGTAGCTGACGATATCATTTACGTCAAAAAGAGACCGATAAATATCGATGACATAGCGAATTTCGTTGAGAAGAGAGCAAGAGTTGCCAACAATCCAATGTTTGGAAAGTTAACGGGAAGCATAACTCGTGGACAAGAAAAGTCTCCCTCTGTGTTGCTACGAAAGCTACTGCAAGAGAATCGCATGCTGAAGGCGAGTTATACCTACGAGAGGAAACAAATGAAGATAACAGAAATATGAGTAGGGATAATCATAGCAATATGCAAGTAACCATTTCCAGCCAACTTCCTTCGTGTTTATATTGTAAGGATGCTCATAGCCTGGAAGATTGCTTAGATCTGCGCAAGAAACCTCATCAGACTCGCATCGAGTTCTTAAAGAACAAGAGTCTTTGTTTTGGCTGTCTCGCGGACAATCACAGTGTACGTGGCTGCATTAAAAGAAGCGTTTGTAAACTACCAAATTGCGGTAAAAGACATCCTACTGTGCTGCATGATGACAACCTATCGGCTAATAGAGCAGATCGGAACAATGCAATCGGCGATGATTCCAACAGAGAAGCAAGATCTGCACGCAACGGTTTCTGTGCTACGAAGAAGCGTTTTGTGACCGCGATGGCCGTGGTTCCCGTTAAAGTAAAGCACAAGAATAGCAACAAGACCATAGTTACTTATGCTTTTCTTGACAACGGGTCCAATACTACATTCTGTACAGAACGTCTCATGCGTGAACTCGGCATCAAAGGCGAAAAGTCAGCGCTTTCCCTAACAACAATGAGCCACGAAAATAACGTTGTGAACGGTAACGTCGTCCGCGATTTGGAAGTGTTCGACCTGAATGAAGAGCAATTCGTGGAACTGCCACTAGTGTTCTCAACACGCATAATACCTGTCTCCACAGAGGATATCCCAAAGACGAATGACGTACAAAGTTGGCCTCATCTATGTGACATAAAGCTCCCCGACGTAGATGCCGAAATAGGACTGTTGATCGCCAGTGATGTGCCTCAAGCTTTAGAGCCTCTCGAGGTCCGCAACTGCCCCTCGAATGGACCCTATGCTACACGAACGCGCCTTGGATGGGCCGTGAATGGTCCTCTTGATCGAAGTGGTGGACGCCATACTGTGAGCTTGATTAAAACAGATCTCGTGCTAAGCCAGCAGTTTCAAGAATTCTGCAATAGAGAATTCAATGACACCACCGATATGAAGACAGAAATGTCCAAAGAGGAGTTCCGCGCTCTTTCCATAATGGAAGAAACTGTAACCCTCAAGAAAGGCCATTATGTGATCGCACTTCCCTGGAAGCAAGAACATCCATGCTTACCAAATAACAGAGTAATGGCAGAGCACCGACTAAGGTTGTTGAGACGTCGTTTTGTGAAAGATGGTGAATTTCACGCTAAGTATTCTGCAGTCATCCAAGATCTGCTAGAGAAAGGATATGCTAGACGAGTTCCTGATGAGATGTTGAACAGAGATGACGGTAAGGTGTGGTATTTGCCACATCATGGTGTTTCACAACCTCTGAAGAACAAGCTGCGCGTCGTGTTTGATTGCGCTGCAAAATACAAAGGTACCTCGCTGAATGAAAACATCTTGCAAGGACCAGACCTGACAAACAGTCTTCTTGGAGTCCTCATACGATTCCGCCAAGATAAGATAGCCATAATGGGAGATATAGAGGCTATGTTCCACCAAGTGCAAGTTCCAGAAAACGACCGCGATGCCTTTCGCTTTCTTTGGTGGCCTGATGGAGATGTCGATAATGTCCCCGCCCATTTCCAAATGACGGTACATCTCTTCGGAGCAGTCTCCTCTCCAAGTTGCTCAAACTTCGCCCTGCTAAGAACAGCAGAAGACAACCAAGAAGATTGCGACGAGAGTGTCATCGCCACCGTTAAGAACAACTTCTACGTTGATGACTGTTTAAAGTCTCTACCAACTGTGGAAAGCGCCATTGAGCACGTCCCAAAGCTTTGCAAATTACTAAATCTTGGTGGATTTAGATTGACGAAATGGATTTCTAATTCAAGAGAGGTAATGGATTCTATTCCCAAAGAAGAACGTGCAAAAGATATCTCTAATTTGGATCTCGGCAGAGATGCCTTGCCACTCCAAAGAGCACTCGGAGTAAAATGGAGTATAGAATCCGACAAGCTTGGTTTCCGAATAACGATTCCAGATCGTCCCGCCACTAGAAGAGGAATATTATCCGTTATTAGCTCCGTATACGACCCTCTTGGGTTCGCCTCACCGTTTGTTCTTCCAGCTAAGGTCATTCTACGCGAGCTAAGCCGCAAGAAACTCGATTGGGACGACGATATACCCAAGATCTATTTAGAGAGGTGGCGCAAATGGTTAATCGAGCTTCCCCGACTTGCTGAGTTTGCAACACCGAGATGCATTAAGCCACAGGACGACTCTTCGATCTCGCATGCGCAATTACATCATTTCTCAGACGCTTCTGAAATTGGCTATGGTGCTGTTTCATACCTACGGATGGTCGATTCTGAAGGTGAAGTCTCCTGTACTTTCTTGATGGCTAAATCAAGAATCTCACCCATGAAGGCCATTACAATACCTAGACTCGAGTTGACGGCCGCCACCGTCGCCGTCCGCCTTGACAAGATGATAAGGAAGGAGTTAGAGATCGAAGTAGGTGCTTCGCGTTTCTGGACTGATAGCACATCTGTACTCCGTTACTTAGAGAATGAAGACAAAAGGTTTCACACCTTTGTTGCAAATCGTATAGCAACTATCCATGATAACTCGGTCACTTCGCAGTGGAAATTTGTTAGCACCCACGAAAATCCTGCTGACACCTGCTCACGTGGGTTAAACGTGCACGCGTTTCTCACCTGCCAGCAGTGGATCAATGGTCCAGGGTTCCTTTGGCAAGACGAAGAAGCATGGCCTCAACGTCCGAAAGGCATGGAGAAACTTGCAGATGATGATCTAGAAGTGAAGAGAGATACCATTTCGTTCGGCATAAGAGCAGATGTTGCTATGGCACTAACAGTTGATGATCTCATTAAGCGTTTTTCATCTTGGTTAAAACTGAAGAAGACAGTTGCTTGGATCTTAAGATACAAAAGCAAACTACTCCAATCTTTGCGAAAGAGGAAGTCTTCTGATTCTAACTTAATCCTTTCCGACACCATCGTGCCTATCCAAGTACATGAAATGAGAAATGCTGAAAGAGCCATTATACTTTACGTGCAGAGGAAGTCCTACCTTGATGAGATACGTCTTCTAGAAAATCAGAAAAGCAACAACCAGAAACGGAAAGAAGATCTAGAAAACAAGAAAAGCAACAACCAGAAACGGAAAGAAGACGTGCCCTCCGTAGGAAAATCAAGCGGCGTGTACAAGTTGAGTCCGTTGCTTATAAATGGCTTGTTATGTGTCGGAGGACGTTTAATGGAGGCCTCCATACCAGATGCAGCGAAGCATCAAGTTCTAATTCCGAAAGATTCCCACGTGGCAACGTTGCTTATCCGCCATTATCATGAGCTGTCAGGGCATTCGGGACGTCAGTATGTCCTTTCACTATTACGAACCAAGTATTGGATCACCAGAGCAAGCTGCACTGTAAGGCGCATCTTATCTTCGTGCGTTTCCTGCCGCCGCAGACAAGCTCCTACCGGTTCTCAAATGATGGCCGAGCTTCCTCCAGATCGTATGTTGTTTGACAAACCTCCTTTTACGTCGACTGGAGTCGACTATTTTGGTCCCTTTCTAGTCAAGAGAGCAAGAACCCTGGTAAAACGGTACGGGGCTATTTTCACCTGTGTTACCTCACGCGCTGTCCATATCGAGGTAGCCCACAGCTTGGACACCCATTCATTCATAAACGCACTCAGGCGATTCATGGCACGAAGAGGCCAACCCGAAATCATCAGATCCGACAATGGTACCAATCTCACAGCTGGAGAGAAGGAACTACGCGAGGCCTTGTTAGAATGGAATCAAGAACAGATACACAATTTCCTGTTACAGAAGGAGGTCAAGTGGATTTTCAATCCGCCTTCTGGTTCTCACTTTGGAGGCATCTGGGAAAGATGTATAAGAACAACTCGCAAGATTCTAAGCTCATTAACGAAGGAGCAAAAACTCGACGACGAGGGAATTATCACCCTAATGTGTGAAGCGGAAAGCATTATAAACGGTCGCCCCATTACCCCAGTATCAGAAGATCATAACGATTTGGAGGCGTTGACCCCAAACCACCTTCTTCTTCTACGGTCAGAATCTCGACTTCCTCCCGGCATATTCCGAAAGGAGGACAACTATCCCCGTCGAAGGTGGCGACAGGTCCAATACATGGCAGACATTTTCTGGAACCGCTGGCGGAAAGAGTATATGCCTCTACTCCAAGCAAGACAGAAATGGCTACGACCAAGACGGAACCTCACAGTGGGAGACATCGTTATAATTGCTGATTCCAATTCGCCTCGAAACGTATGGCCCTTGGCTAGGGTTATCAAGGTTCTACCAGACAAACGGGGCTACGTGAGACGTGCAATGGTAAGGACCAAATCCGGAAGCCTTGAACGTCCTGTTAACAAGCTCTGCCTTCTAGTGGAAGGAGGAAACGAAAGCGCCGATTGAAACGTGAGCAAGAGCGATAATCAAGAGAGCGAACAAAGAAAGAGAAAACCAGAGAGACTAAGACGATGATGATGATGCATGAAATGCAATAAAATGACTTGTCAGTCATGAACAGTCTTGGACAGTTTAACATGTTATAAGTTCTTAAATGGAACATTGATCAAGTGAACATTTATTTATTTATTTATTTATTTATTACGATATAGTTATCGGATCCTAATATGAACAGTTTATGTGCCTTAGAAGCCACATGGGCGCGGGAATGAAGGATCCTCAGGTATTTGTAGGCCTAATCAAGGTATGTGACGTTCATCTTTGTTTTTCTTTGTGTAAAATCACTTGTTTGTTTTTCCCGCTCCTTCCATAATTTGTAATGTAAATCAGTTCCTTTAAGCTTCCGCGTTTATGTAAATTTCTTTAGTCGTCTTTCGCTGGCCTTTGGTTCCCTACGATTTGTAAGTATTAGTCCATTTCCTACCTATTTTTGTTATTTGACCTACATTACACAACACAGTAAAAATGCGTTTATTCTATGGGATCGCAAAATCCTATACAAGCTGACTGCTATAACCAGTGGAACTACCAGTTTACCAATTAATTTTGTGTCGTTCTTTTGAGAGAAAACTGAGAAAATGGGAGAAACGTGTATTTGTTTGTGAGTTTTTAATTAGTGTGACGTCATCTGTGATTTCAAGATGCTGTGAGAAAAACACCCTTGAGCCGTCCTGACTCGTTCTGGCGAAGGCGGCTTTTGTTATTTAAACAGACAGCATTGTTCCATACCTGTCAACTAAACTTCGTCAAAAATCTTGAGATTCTTCCTCGCGTGGCAGTGTGACAATGCGAGTGATATACGTAAATGTATGAACATTTTCGCAAACATCATGCGGGTGACAGGCTACAAAATCTTGTGACACCCGCCTAATGCGGGTGAGTTGACAGCTATGTTGTTCTCATCTCTTTGATGTTGCGTGCGCAGCATCGTGAATGCTGTCAAATGGAAATGGACAGCGTAAACGTCGATGTGGATCCCCCCACATTTCCACACTGGGGGTGGACACGGTTTATTACGTCCCCAGTGGTTCTTTGACGTTCCCCCTGAAACTGGGTGCAGCTTATAGTAAAGGCGAGACGGAACCACGGTTATTGTTTCATCCGGAAGACGAATGGTAAAGATGAATGGTAGCGAGTAAACGATTATCGCAGTTAAGAAGCAATCTAAAGGCCCGTTCACACGGCGCGATCTTAGCTGCGATTTTCGCGGAGATCGTCGCCGTCTTATATCGCACGGTGTGAACGGCCGTCTATTTGGCTTTGCGTTATTTAATTTGTCCGTTTGTTGGTGATATGAAGAAATCGCACCCGCGTCGCAGTGGAATTTGAACACGTTGAAAACGCCTGCGACGTCGCATTGCAAGTGAAATCGCCATAAGATCGCCGGCGCTCACACCGCGCGATATGACATCGCCGTGGAATCGCGCCTCAGATCGCAGCTAGAATCGCGCCGTGTGAATGAGCCATAAGCGATCGCTATAAAGGGCGATAACTGATAGGAAAGATCTCCGTCATGAGAACATTTTTACCTTCCATCGCGCGGTAAGATTTTCCCTTCTTAAAAACACCAAAATTGGGCAGATTGGTTCCGAACGGTTAACCGACGGAAAGTCGCACTAGCATACGCAGAACATTCAAGAAAGTACGATGGCACATGAAAAAATAGAAAAATCGTCAAGTCACCGGTTCACGCACATACACATCCCACATGTGTCCATTGAGACGAAATGGCTGAATGCAATTTTCAACGGGTGTGGGCGGGAGGGATGTGACCTGTGGCTTGCGTTTTGTACCTGCCGGGACAAAAGTACGTTCTTGATGGCGGGCCCCTTCTTCACCGAGTCCCGTGACCAAACACTCGCCAACACGCCCAACTACCAATACGATGACCCACTACGGACGATCAGCGGGTAAAGGTGCAACATTTTCCTTTGCGGAAGAGAGATGTTTTCCTGGCGAACTCACAGAATAAATAACGGCTAATAAGAGTAGCGCGGCGTTATTAAGAAGTGGTTTCACACTCTTTAAGCCGATGGCGACGCTTTATGTTAGTGAAGACATCCATCTCCACCGCCACCGAAAGCCCAGTACCTAGTGGAACTGGGTTTTTTTTTCGCCCAGAGCCCAAGTCCACCTCAACACAAATCAAAGTTTTGAACATGCCATGTGTAAAAGCATCGAAATATGTTAAAGATTGCTAAATGCCACCTCCTACTGACTTACTGTCCTACAAGTTTGATATCCATCACACGAATATTATAGAAGTTGTGATGGAATTTATATTTCTAGAAATGCGCTTGGTCTTTTCGTGACATTTACACAATTACGTACGGTGGCCCACAACTGTCACGGCTAAAAAGAAAAGCTCGCGGCTAAATACAAACTCTCGCGGCTAAAAGAAAATGCTCACGGCTTAAAGAAAATGCTCACGGCTAAAAGAAAATGCTCACGGTTAAAAAAAAATACTCACGGCTAAAAGAAAATGCTCACGGCTAAAAGGAAATACTCACTGCGGCTAAAAGGAAATGCTCACGGCTAAAAGAAAATGCTCACTGTTAAAAGAAAATACTCACGGCTAAAAGAAAATGCTCACGGCTAAAAGGAAATACTCACTGCGGCTAAAAGGAAATGCTCACGGCTAAAAGAAAATGCTCACGGCTAAAAGGAAATACTCACTGCAAGCAAGGCTCACGGCCAACCTACCTCGGCCGAATTTCCTCGAAACCAAAATGGCGGCCGTTACCAAAAACTCCTCAAGGGGGGGGGGGGACCTAGCGCAAACTCATGCAAATCAGATTGTGCGACTCCAAAATAAATCCATTACCTCCCGAACTATGCTAGTCCGAAGGTGACAAAAAAACAAGTTTACTTTTTATAACTACTTTGGAGTCTTTCACATCAAGTATCATTTCCATGACAACAAGTCACTCACATTTTTACAAATTAGGATACTTCCACATCAAGTATCGTTTCTATGACAACAAGTCACTCGCATTCCTTTTAGCCGTTAGCATTTTCTTTTAGCCGTGAGTATTTTCTTTTAGCCGTGAGAATTTTCTTTTAGCCGTGAGTATTTTCTTTTAACGTGAGCATTTTCTTTTAGCCGTGAGCATTTTCTTTTAGCCGTGAGCATTTTCTTTTAGCCGTGAGCATTTTCTTTTAGCCGCGAGCATTTCTTTTAGCCGCGAGAGTTTGTATTTAGCCGCGAGAGTTTGTATTTAGCCGCGAGCTTTTCTTTTTAGCCGTGACAGTTGTGGGCCACCGTAGTTACGAGCTAGGATCACAATTCCAATCACACAAAGAAAAAGTTTTACTGTCGAGATGCCACCGTAGATACGGCGTGATGCTATTTTACGAAAATTCACATTTCGCCACTTAACTGGCGTCCATTGAGCAAGTTACTCAAATAAAGAATATTCGTCAGTTTTGCAAAAATTTAAGCAAATTAAAGGCCACTTCCGGTTTCAGCCTCGTTTTCATGTAGCACGCAGATCCAACCATAAAGTGCCTGGACTAATTTTATTTTATTTTCGGCGAACGGATTCGTAAAAAAAAGTACGACAATGCCGTTGATTTTGCCGCCAGGCGTCTTTTACTATGACACGGATTCCATCATGTAATAATAATAATATTCGTTTATTATTCCTATCGCAGTTAAGTAACAGAATAGTCCAGTCTCGACTTCTCTACTCTACCGCTGAATAGGCATCAACAGCATTGTTCGAAAATTCTCCCAAACGTTACCGAAAGTCTCCATACCAGCTAAGGCCAAAGCATCTTCATAGACAGCACGGCCAACTATCTTGAGGGCTTTACGTTGTTCAGACTCAATCAAATCCTCCAGATAAAAGGGGATCGCCGCCCACACTGGCGAGTCTTACTCAACAATAGATCTTACAATACTACAATAAACTGACACAAGATCTTTAATGTCTAAACCAGCTTTCTTGAGAGTTCGCCGCTCGTTAATGGGCTGTTCCAAAAAGAGAAACGTACCCCGAGGAACCTGGAAATTCCGCTGGGGTCGCTGTGTTTGACACTGGAATTTTCACAGGGTTTGTTGATATTGGCCCTGGAATTTTCATAGGATTTGTTGATTTTGACCCTGGAATTTCCACAGGGTCATTCATTTTACCCTGAAATTTCCACAGGGTATTCATTTGCAACTGTGGAATTTCCACAGGCTCCACAAGAGAATGAGATTTCCACAGGGGTTGCTTCAAATTTCCACAGGGGTTGTACAGGAGTCTGGAATTTCCACAGGGGTAGAGCAATTTTTGAAAATTTGGAGTTCTCCAATTCGCTTGGGTGATTTTATTATAGATGGTGTCGCAGTGTTCATTCCAAGAGGGTTCGTTAGATATTATCACCCCCATAGGAGTTTATAGCTAGCTCATAGAAACACATGATTCACAGGGAATTTCTGCAGAAACCCATCCATGGGAAAAGCTGAATTTCCCATGGTGGAAGAATGGGACGCGTGTTGATTTTCCACGGCTATCCACGTGAATTTCGAACCCTTCCCATGCGTGTGCCTTGGGAAATTCAGCTTTTCCCATGGATGGGTTTCTGCAGAAGTTCCCTGTGATTGAGCTGGATGGGAGATACAACGGTCGTATGTCTCGAATGGGCTTTAAATCAACAAATAGACTTAAACCACTTCACAAGAGAAAAGTTTCTCTTTATTGCGTATTTCTCTATCTATTATAGGTATTTAATATAACTTTAAATCTCAACAAGCCCATATTCAGGCCATTTAAGTCTCATTCACACTATCGACACAAAGGCAGAAGAACATAAGCGGGCGCACTCTTGCCGATTATTGTACAACGCTAAATTTAGGCGCATATTCATACCAGGGTTCGTACGCTCAGAAATTGGAAAAAAAATCCAGGAGTTTTACAACGAGCTGTTTTCTGGATAATTTTCAGCCTTGACAGTCCAGTTATGATAAGCTTCAAAACGCCTTTAGTATGATTACATTCTTGATTTTATGAATGATGAAATTCGTTTCATTTTTCAAAGAGCTTTCCAGGACTTGGTTCGAAGTTCCAGGAGTTTCAATGACTTTCCAGGAGTACAATAAAAATCCAAAACTTTCCAAGGTTTTCCAGGAGGCGTACGAACCGTGGTTCTACTTATATTAGATAAGAATGCCCTTCATGTCTCAAGTGGGAACAAGACTCATTACCAAGGAAATATTAGAAACCTTGCAGTAACAATATCTTTGAGATATTATTGTAGAACTTTCAGGATTACCCTATCTTACCCAAGAACTGCGAGACATGAACAGAGAACATTTATTGCATGCCATTACTTCAGTTTTCTTCTCGATTTCCCACTTTTAAACGAGAGGCTTTTAGGATCTGTAGCTTCTTTAGAGTTAGTTGCAACCAGTTAACATGAATATATGAAGAGACCAAATCGGCGGCTAACGTCGAATACATCTTGCTGCCACCCAATGTCACTCAGATCATGTAATGATTTCTTTGTGTGGTTACAATTGTCAACATTTTCCAGTCGACCGAGTGCACGAGTGTATGTGCAGAACTAACAAAAGTAACCACCCAAAGAAATCATCACATGATCTGAATTGGGTGGCAACAAGTTGTAAACACTGTTAGCCGATTTGGTCTATCGTGTGTGAAACGCCGAGCAACATCCACATGGGTCTTGCATAACAATTTAAAGACAACGTATTGAAATATTTGTTTGCTTTGGATGTCTCAAAGGAAATATTCAACGCCGCATCTGAATAACTTAATAAGAAATATCTTCATTAATTTGTCCTTTTATCCTAATTTATATCTGGTTTCGAAATGGATGCGCATGCGCCGTTGAACGTTTACGAGACGATGAATTGTGAATACAAAAAGCGATGTGAAACTATGAATGGAACTCTAATTGAGAGCGGATTGTTACTGCCGTTTTCATTGTTCTGGGAACTCTCACAAACCGTAGTTTGGCTTCCGTCAATCAAACGAGTGAACAGCTCTTGATGATTTCATTCAGGCTTTGAGAGGTTTTTAAAACCAACACGGACTACCTAGGATTTAAAATCAAAATTGTCACCATAAAATGTCAACAAAAAGCCCATGCGCCCGTCTTAAAACGTTTGACGGAAGCCAAAAAAGCAGTTTGGCGTTCGGAAATGTAAAGGGGGAGTTCGCAGAATAATGAAAATGGAAAGACGTGATGTAATAAAACGTTACAATGATTTGAACCACATAATACTTAGAACATGGATGCGTTAAATATATATGCACTAGATGGACATGATATAATTTACATCTTGTAGATAAATAAGAGCGAGAGAAAAATATGTACCTATGCTTTCTCTAATAATTTCTTTGATATCTTAGCGATTTATGATGTGAACTGAGCAAGGGTTTGTCGTTTACTCTGTTTTCTTTACTTAGAATATCTTTTCTGAAGGCGAAGCTCTAGCTTCCTTATAGGCGGCTTGTAGGTGTTTTTACGACGGAAAAACTTCAGTTTGTGATCGCGCAAATATCGGTGTAGGACGAGCGATGACCGATTTTTCGCGCGCGTCCAAGATGGCAGCCACGACACCGAAGTTTTTCCGCCGTAAAAAAATACCCACAAACCGCCTGCAAGCATGCTAGGCGAAACTCTATTCATCAAGCAAGTAAGGCTTCCCATAGATTATAGTTCCCGGGCCCTTTTGTACATCAATATTATATACATTCTTTGTTTTTGCTACAGTAACCAAGGCTTAACACAGTATAAACATGTTTCAAGAGGTCAGAAACACAGATCACATTACTTCTACATCACTTCGAGCAGTACTCTGGGGCTATTTTTAGTAACTTTGCCCCACAGCCAATCAAAGAACACTAGCAGAACGATTCACTAATGTGAAAGATGGAAAGTTCGGGTAAAGCTAAATATTTGTTTTGTGATCTCCTAGAGACCGGATATCATTCTAGAGTTCCTTGTACACTAGAAACACTGGCACTATGTTACTAAAAATAGCGTCCAAATACTACACGGTACTCTGTGAAAATGACCTCCTGGATGTTTTTAACACTATGTTCATGTGATTCAGCGCTGGGTTTCTCGCGACCAGATAATGAAACTTTCGAAATCCTATGTGAAATGTTTTCAAAAAGGCGACATTCTGTGCTGTGAAGGTGGCCGTGCCTCACCTCTCACTCACGTCGCGTATGAATCAGCTCAGCTAGAGATAATCACGACAACTTATCACATTCGATAACCCTGTGTGGCAAAATACTGGGATTAACCTTGGTTAAATTTCCATTCAGTTTCAAATTGATTTTCAACCGTCCAGGCAATACCCCTTCTACTGCTCATTTTACCCATCGAGTTTTACGAAATCAAATTACAGCTATTTCAGGAAACACGCTTGGCGTGTTAGCAGTTTCTTTTTCTGCGTTGTCAATCAATGAATCCGTGTGAGCCAATCAAATCCTTGCCCAGTGCATTCGTATGACCTCCCTTGCAAGACATGTCACGACAGAAGCCAATTCACTGCACTTGGCAAGGATCTAATTGGCTCACGTTGTTTGATTGACAACCCAACTGCCAAATGCACACTCAATGTTTTAACGCACTTGGTCACGTGTTAGATGAAAGGGCTGTTACAAGGAAATGCCTTCCTTTAAAGCCTCGTTTGTCTTACAGAGTCAACATTTTGCAGTAAAGAGAGGGAAAAGAGGGTTTGCTTTGTAAAAGCTGGTGAATAAGGAAAAAAGCTTCATCCTCAACCATTTTCCACATTACGTTTGACTCTACGTTAACAGTGCTAATCTGGTATTGGGAACTGGATTAATTTAACCCATACTTTCATGCATTTTTGCTCTAGTGTTCCCAAAGTAAAGCCATCGCAGTACCTTTTGGCACTAGCTCCATTTTGGAGTTAGCTTGAACTGAACCTTAACGTTACATCCCTATTTACAAACCCATTTCATCACCTCGAAACGTAAGCCCCTTTTTGCCTCCTATCTTGCGCAGCCGGTACAAATGGGGATGGGAAGTAGAAAGGCGCGCGTCCCCTTTCACTGTCCCCTCTCCCCATTTGCACTGGGCAAACTGAGCTTTATTCGAATTGTAATTTCAAGTATATCTACACCAGCACCAGTCAAACGGCACGTTTCAGTTTAGCCTTTCTTCGCATGTTACGAGCTATACTCAAATATTCACATTTTCTCATACCTTAGACTCTGGAATATTCACCCATAAATTATAGTCATTCAACATTTACCTCCATAGTCGCCACTCTGTAGAGTACAGCAATAACATCTATTTTCATTTGGAATCCCTTTTTGCTATCTTCAAGTGCTCCTGTCTCGCACCTTGGCTGTTGCAGCGTGTGCGCACCTCCAATGAGCCTCCTTACGTCTCGAACATTCCCCCGCATAAGTAACTCTACAAAGTCCCTGTTATTAACTCTGACCCTTGCCGGACCACCTTCTATCTTCCCAAACCACCTGATGCCTGTTCAAGAGATGCTTTTTCAAATTGTGCGAAATTATGAACTTCGCTCCGCACATATCACATTGAAACGGACGTTCGCCCGTATGACAGCGCACGTGCGCTTTAAGAACATTTGATCGTGCGAATGTCTTTCCACAGTACACGCACTTGAATGGTTTGACCTTCTGGTGTATTGCCATGTGTTGGTTCAAGTTTCCGCTAAGATTGAAGCCCCACCCGCAAATCTTACACTTGTACGGGCGCTCCCCACTATGCGATCTCCTGTGCCTCTCTAGTGCTGCTGAGGTATCGAACTCTTTGTGGCATTGCTCACATCTAAATGCGACTGCGTCCATCACGCGCGGGTAGCTAGGGGGGTACGGTGCCAGACCACCAGGCACCATGGTAGCACCAGGGAGGCTAGGGGTGCCCGGGTGGATGGAGACCCCTGCTCCCTCGTGGTTGGACACAGAGCGGACTGAGCTACTGGGGAGGTAAATGGCTTCTTCGTGATCACGATCACGTTCGTGGTCACTGTTTGGGTCAGGACGAGGTTCAGCCACATCCATAGGGGTGCCATTCGTGGGGTAGTCTTCTCTGTCCCTTTCACATGGAGCGCCATCAGAAGATCCCCCTCTTTCTACTGGCTCGGTTTTAATCCGCACCGTGTTCTCAAGCCGTACAATTGCAGTGGGATACGGCGTGGTCCCGTTCTGTTGGTACTCTCCATCAGGTCTGTAACCCCCGCGTACAAACCTGACATCATCTCTGCTGTGACGCGCATTGAAGCGCATCCCGCGTTCGTCATTTCCGGTGCTCTCGTCCGAATCAACTCTCACTTCTCCGCTTCGGAAAACACCATGATCAGCTAGACTCACAATCCCGCTCTGAGTAGCAGTAGCTATGTTGGTATCCGAGTCATTACCAGCGGAGAAGCTCTCTCTTTCATCGCTGTCGATATTGACGGGTCGGCCATCACTCTCGCCAAGGCTAGAGTCATGTTCGGGTGAGCTGCCGTCCGATCGATGTCCATGATAAACAGTGTGCTCGTCTGGACTGTGCTCTGACGAGGGGCTAGACTCGATACCCATCCTCTGGTGCCGCGAAAGAATGCTTCCTCGATCCTCTTTCGGAGGTGAAGGAATATCGCCATTTTCGTGTCCAATTCCGTCCGTGCTGTCGCAAGGAACTGTAGAATTCGGCTTCTCTATTTCTTCGTTCATATCATCAATAGCATCTTTATTGTCCATTCTACTTTTCGGATACATAAACTTCTTAACGTTAACCCCTGGAGATTCAGTCACATGATCCGGTACGCATAATGTAATTTTGCGAGGGAAAGAAGTTTTGTGTCCTGATCTTTTTCGCCTGGAGGGCGTGTTTGACGGTTTTAGAGTCAATGGGCTTTTTCTAGGTAGAATAGACGTAAATGCTCCCATTTGCGCGGCGGAGACCGAAGGAGGCCCTATTCCAGCATTCGACATAACGTTACTAATGACGGGTGATACATAAGACAATGAGTGAGATATTTGCATAATTGGTTTAGAGTTAGTTCCAGCCATATTTGGATGGTCCGGCGGTAACGTCATGTGATTTTGTAATACTGGTAATTGATTGACAGGTGCATACGTAATACCCGCGGTGTTTCCCGGTGGCCAACCAGCGGCTGTGTGTATCATGGCCGCGCCTTGTGGATGGGAGCCTGGGCCCATAGCAATAACCGGCTGAGCCAGTTGGTATTCCGGTATCCTCTGTGGCTTAGGTTGTTCTGAAAACAAAGGTATACAGTCGAAGCTCTCGTTAGCGACCACCTCGGGAACTGAAAATTGCGGTCGTTAACGGAGCTGGTCGCTTACGAGAACGGCTCTCATAAGCGACCACCAAGCGGCTTTTTACTTGAACAAGAGCTGTTGGTCGCTTACGAGAGCTTAGTATAATAAATCTAGAAAATATCATGTGATACTAATGCTTAAAATAGTTTGATTTATTTCCAGACTTTAATTAAGAATAGATGACCAGAAAATAGCATTTCACCGGTGCAGCTTGTATCAGTTTGGCTTTTTGGAGGTGATGACTAATATTTTAAAGACAAAACGTTCTGTGGTCGCTTACGAGAGCTTAAAAACAATAGAAAATCTCTGTTGGTGATTTGAAATTGTGATCGCTAACGGAGCTGGTCGTATCGATAAGGCGGTCGCTTACAAGAGCTTGAAATAACAGAGTTTGTGTGACAATTCAAACGGGGTTTCGGGAAAATGGTCATTATGGGAGCTGGTCGCTTACGAGAGCGGTCGCACAGAGAGCTTCGACTGTATTTTAATTAGACTCATTCCTCGGGCTTTAAAGACACAGGGAATTTCTGCAGAAACCCATCTGTGGGAAAAGCTGAATCTCTCAAGGCACGCGCATGATCTCTCAGTTCAATTTAAAGAGCCTCTGTCAGCCTCCATTTTGTCAGCCTAGCAACATACCGAGACAGAGAAAGCATCCATTTCCATCGGCTGATTTAGGGGATGCAGTGCAATATTTTCGATTGAATTCGATAAATGAATAGTAAAACTTTGTTTTTAGAAGACTATTTCAAGATTTCTATACGTAATTCGTTGTCTGATATCGACTGAAAACAATAACAAAGGAGTGGCTGACTAGGGCTCTTTAATAAATCTAACTTTGGTAGTGGACAGTTAGTACGAAATTATTCAGTCTCTGAGTATTCCCCTGAACCAGAAACCAGTACTCTCTTGAGTTATCTCTGCGGGAGAACAGCACTTTAGCGACAAAGTGTTGATATTTTCACGATTCTTCAAACGCGCGCTATCCGAGTGCTGACGGCGCTGTTCCAGGTAGAAGTAGCAGCTGTGCCCACTAGCAACGTTTTTCTTCAGTCAGTGTAAACAAACATTAAGTCGTTTAGGGTTTCACAGACGAAAACGCCACGCGCCAACGGTTTTTGGGAATGAAAAAAGATCGAAAAAAGAGACCTCCCATGCAGAAATTAGCATACATTACCCACATGACGGCAGAATGGGAGGACACGGCACCTAGATGAGAAGTTTTTGGGTGTCAGCTGACCTCCAACGATGATAATATTAGGTATGCGGTTTCACGTGCAATGTCACTCGCAAACATGTTCAATGAAAGCAGGAAATTCTGACATATTTTTTCCTGCGATTTGAACCGAGCGACATCAAGGAAAAATAATGTTGTTTTCACAGGCCAGTGATTTTGGATAAGTCATAATGATGAAGCACATTTTCGGGAGATGACGTCCTCGGAAAACACAGCGCAGCAAAGTCAATAGACCGAGGCTTGCCCGTTTGTTTTGCCCATTTCAGATCACGTGGCATTCCCATGAGTATTCTCTCTTTGTTTGGAATGCTTCCATATTCCTATATCCTTCGGTGCGTTGCAGAAAAGCAAAGAGAGAATACTCATGGGAATGCCACGTGATCTGAAATGGGCAAAATAAACGGGCAAGCCGAGGAGGTCTATTGTATGGAGTGTTGGTTACTGTATGCTACGAGAACGTATACTAAAGTGCATCCCATTTCGCCCTCCAGCCTCTCCTTGTCAAGGCGGCGTGTATATTAGGCAGCTTTGAGTTCCCTCACGATGTGGAGAAACATTCTTTCATAAAAGCTTAGAAACCTCGGGCACAAAGTTACCGAGAATTCACATATTTATACTCTTTATATGTTATTTTACTGTTAGTTTTAGATGGACACGCGAAACATTCATATACATTCTCATAGAATAACCATCCCATTTCTTTACCACAATGATCGGATTTGGCAGCACGTCTAAGAACAAACCTTCCCAGTTTTTAAAATTCAAGTTACTCCTGGTGTTTTCTAATTTGAATCTGAACTTGGCATAGTTTGAATCTCAGTCGGACACTAATGGCAAATCAAGAAGTTTCTCCTTTTTGTAGCATAATTTCCTTATGACATGAAACTAGAAAGATTTGCGAGCAAACTGAAATGGCTGAGAAGTGTCCTCATTGTTACTTGCGTTAAGTTAATTCATGTAAACAGCGATAACCTTATTATGCCCCTCCCATGGGTGGAATATTTGCTGTATTGACCTGATGCCAAATGTGCCCTGTGGCAGAATCATCAAGCTTGTCGTTTCTTTCATAACATGGGCGGAATGCTATATTGATCTGATGCGACTGAGTCTGATTGGTTGCATTTTCATTCACAACTTGGCCTTCGTATGTGTTTTTGATTTGATGCCAATTATTGACTCGGACTGACATCTTCGAGAAATGTCACGATTCTTAAAAGCTAACTTGGTGAAGGTGAACTTGGTGAAGCAAAGGAAAACATCCAAATAACTGATTGACAGCCAAAATAGTAGCCTTGGTTTGTTAAATAGCCCTTTAACTACAAAGTGGTCTACATAGGCTTCATGGACCTTTTACAGAGCGGATGCAAACGGATTGTCACAGCGAGTTTTTGGAAACGTTTTAGGATGAACAGTTTTCAAAGTTTGAGGTTACACCAAAATTTGTTTAAAAATCAGCAGTCTTGCCTATAAAACGTACATACATTGCTCATGAGGCTAATATCAAGTGATATATAAGTGATTTGGAGATGATTATTTACAAATTTAGACCTGTATTAAGATTTATTGATATAACCGTGACCCAGCTCCTTCAAGGGTTTCATTCTATCCTTATGGTGCTGAAGCTGAACTTAGCTCCGGAATCAACAACTTACGCCCCCTCTCCGCCTTTCTAATTTTGACCACTTTTCAAGATATCACAGCTCCGTATAATATGCTTTATATGCTATGAATATCACATCAGATATATCCGTGGGAGTATTTCGTCTCTCAGGCGAATCAGAAGCAATATCGTTACTGCATAGGATAAAAATATACCTGATATCATGTAAGCTGGGTC
Source organism: Scolanthus callimorphus (assembly GCA_033964015.1). NCBI lineage: Eukaryota > Metazoa > Cnidaria > Anthozoa > Actiniaria > Edwardsiidae > Scolanthus > Scolanthus callimorphus. The sequence continues at coordinate 10,166,695 of CM066919.1, forward strand.
ATCTGGCCACGTAAGCTTAAAAGGCGTTTTCTCGCCTACGCTAGTTCATAGTGGAAACCCACTTGCATACACCCTACAGTATGACTGGTTTTCATACTCACTACGCGATGGACAGTGAGTAGCGAGAAAGTTATTGTAGCATAAAACTGACAAAAACCATATAAAACGTAAATACGTTTCAGCACCAAAGTTTGTTATGATAGTTGGTTTCTACTAGAAACCTAGCTTCGTGGGCTAATTGACTCAGAGCCCATTCGGGCTCGTGGAATAATTGTTCAATATCGGTTTGTTTTGAAGATTTGACATATAAGGATAATAAACCTAGACAGGACGAAATTTAAGGTATGCCAATGACAAAAACGTAGTTTCAAAACTTCGCTAAAGCATTGTCAACAACAAAGCATGGGCATCAAGGCAGAAATGTGGATACGTGTATCATTGCACTGATTACTGTAGCTGAACATCAATAGATTAGGTTCTCGACGGTGTGACCGCAATACCTCCCGGAGTTTCACTTAAGGATTCTATGCTTGCCATAGCAATGCAAAAGAGCACGCTTTGTTCTATTTTTGTCAATGACATCAATGAGGGCAGATTTCTGCAATTGCAGAAGCAAAAGGCAAGGGTCTCTTTAGGTAATCAGAAAAAAGACAACTAATCAATGTTTCCACCTGATTCCACCTGTCTCGACATTGTTTATTCTGGAAATCACAAAACCCTCATCCAATAATTGCTTAGAAACTGAGAAGTGAAACACAATGTAAACAGGACAAAGTCTGTAATGTCATCATCAAGTCAGGTGATTGGAGGAACTTGTTTATAAGTGTTTTCAAGTGGTCAAGAGGAAATGATGTCTGAGCTCCTCATTGTAGGCAGAACAACATGCAGCAGGTTTAGCATCCAACAACAAGAGAATAATAAGATCACTTAGACACTATACATAACGTTTGGAAGACCGGAAGGGCAATTAAATGTCCTTACGTCTTAATAGTTTTTGCATGGGCTTTATCTTTATCTTTCCCTTGCTTCCTTCGAAACAATTGCAACTTCCTTTTTTCAGGGAATTTATGCAGAAACCCATTCATGGAAAAAGCTGAATTTCTCATGTCACCAAAAATGCGAAGTGTTCGGAATTCATGTTTATCCAAGGGAAAGCTGAACACTTCCAATCCTTGGGAAATCCAGCTTTTCCTATGAACGGGTTTCTGCAGAAATTCCTTGTGTAATCACTTGTAACATGCGAGCCCCGTAAACCAATTGGCTTGGCAAAACCCATGTCTAACCAACAACTAAGAGATCCTTATCGCTGGGAAGGGAGGAGGAGGAAGACCATTCAAAGACAAGTTATTTAAATGTCTACAAAGGTTTGGCAAATAAACAAAGCGTCACTACATATTTTTTCGGAACCTTTTAGCAATTTATAGCACATCAACCAGCACTCCCACCATCCCATTGATTTGCATTGACTTACCGAAAGCGATAATGTCATATTTTTCCTGCGTGAGTGTGGACTTGTCTAATGTTACGAGACAGGGTAAAGGGTCGTCCGTATGAGGCTTTAGAGCTGCGATTACTGTGCCTTTGTTTTTTGGGTCTGCATTGTAGAGCATTTTAATAACGGTAAGGGGCGTCCCTCGTTCCACTTTGAGCACGGGATCTCCATCTTTGTACAACAGCACCTGAGCATTGAAAAACTTTATCATTAGTCTGGGGCCTCACTAGCTCAACATTCGTGAACAACGATTTCTTCATGAACATGCTTTCAGAAACCGACGAAACTCATGTTCAGCAATGCCTAACGCTGTTCAATGTATTATATGTTTAGTTTACTTGTTCTAAATCACTGAAAACGTTAAGGTTCAGGAAATGATTAACGATGTTGAACGTCGTGCAAAATCATTCAAATCTTCATCAAGTGTTGTTGTTTAGCTAATGCTTTCTACTGATTTTCAACTTTGAAAATTGCTGAGTATCTACTGAGCATCACAGAAACGTCAATTTGGCATTGTGAATTGGTTTGGCATCGGCGTTAGAGGCTGAAGAAGAAACTGTTGAAAAGTGAAGTAACACTCTGGTTACTGTTCTGTCTTGCCAGGTTTCGTCCAATAGAAAAACGACTAAAAGTTTAAACATACAATGTAACCCTAAGCCGCCATTTTGCAGTCAGAAATACAAGAACAGAGAAAGCATCTATTTTACTAGGTACAATCAGAAGAGCTTCATCCTAGATTTTCGAGTGCACTAAGTTATTCAGATGTCTCTGATTTTTTCTGAGATTTCTGTTTTGGTAATTTTAAGTTCCCATGTCGACTTTTGTAAACAACTTCTTCCACACCCCTTACGCAAAAGAGGATGACAACTTTTGCTGTGAAAATATGTTGTTTCATCTTTACGGGCAAACTTTAGGTGTGTTGGCACTTTGACTGATCACTTTTTGGAGCTATGCTTAAATGTCTTAATTATTACGTGTTATTTCCAACTTTCTAAAAAACATTTCAGTTCCACAAAATTGTGCATATTGTTATGTAAGTAACTTGCGATCCACTCCTTAATGCAGGCAAATTCTATTATCTCTTTTCTCCTGGCAAAAAAGGTAGGACCAGGTTAGGTATTGCCACTAGTTTACAAACAATCTTTGCTCTAAGTACTCACAAAGCGAGCACATGTGTCATATAAACACATTTCAAGGAAGTGTGCTTCTTTCGCGCTCTAGTCTGGAGCGTTAGGTTGAGCTATGTTACACTATTTCTCGAAGTTTTATCCATCAACTAGAACCTTTCGGTGATCCAGTATTTGAAAAAGAAAGTATTTGAAAAATGCCACAATTAGGCTGCGGGCGAGCAATTGTCTATGGGGTTGCAAATATGTTCATAAGACATGCAAAACTTGACGTAAATATGTCTACAATGCAATCTCCTGCAAAATTCCTTTAATCTTTCTGCGCTATCTATCTTTGGTGGTAAAACGGTGGTTGTTCTTCCAATTTTTAGAAGCTGCCACCATGCCCTTGGTCTTTTGGCACACTTTAAATTGATTGGGCAAGAAAGTGTCACTTCAATCATGTGCAAGTTTTCAGCTCAAAATAAAACTGTCTGTATTTTGCTACGAAGAAACCAGCAGCATATACATTTTCCTTATCAAAGTCAGTATTCTTATAATTATATCAATTCACCTCAAAGCAAAATTGGAATTATTCAACCCTTAAGACTCTGACCTTCAGACACTACCCAGGAATAGCAATAAATGCCTTCTAGAATTCTATACTTTATAATTCTTGTTAATAAAGTAGCTTCAATAGTAGCAAAAAGAGCGAATGTACGTAATTTGTTTAGAGTTGATTTTCCGTTATGTGACAATACAACTCATCGCAACATTGCAAAAAGCTTCCTGTATTCCTGTGTTCAATTTCCTCTTAGATTTTAAATACCTTAAGTTTCTCATAATTGTAGCAATTATTGATCCAGGGTGCTTCTCCCTTCACCATTTTAAAAGATTGCTCCCAATGTTTGTAACTTAAACGAAAATTGAAAGGAAGGCGAGAGTTATCCGCTTCTGCTCAGTCCTTGATTAAACTTGAGTATAAGTGATCTAGCTATGATCATCCCATCATAGAAATGCTAGAAGGGATATAATAGTACTTGAATCTAAATACGTTTTAAATTGGCTCTTAAAGTTTCCGCTTGCTTGGACGAATCAATATCTCGAAACATCGCAACGAACTTAAGAACAACAAAATTCCTTAAATCTTTGACGAAAAATGTCATAGGCAATCACGAAAGCATAGTAATTCTAGTCTGTGCATAAGTTATCGTTTTTAAACTGAAAGTATATGAATGACATTGTGCGTGATTTCAAGTCTATTAAGAGGTATTGTATTCAATGCATAGGCACCTTCACAGGGGCATGACGGTACCTTTGTTTTGAGCGTAATTATAGAAATCAAACACTCGACACAGACAAACACAAAGATTGCCATTTATAAGAAAAACATCCGTTTTGACGGATTTTGGCCGCTAATAAGGATAAACTTTCAATAATAATGAATGTCTTATATTTTTACAAGTATATCGAACAAATCAAACACTAACCACGCCTTCTAAACAGCACTGGCTAGAAATAACGATAGAAGATAACAGAAGATTTTGCAAACAATTTGAAAATAACTTTTGAGAGAACTCGAACGTAGAACAAGTATATCGAACAGTGGGGGAGACAAATCGACCGAAAAAAACCGTTTTTCATGAATTTAAACTTCACATTTCGTATAGAATGTTCTTAAAGTCCAAAGAAGAAGGACAGCAAACGCAAATTTGACTTCCTTAAATAAGCTTACCATAATATAATAATAATGTATACAATTTCTATAATAGCGTCTCTACAGATATGTCTTAAGCGCTTTAAAGCAATGGCTAAAAAAGGACAATGGATACAAATAACAATAAAAACAAATAAAATAAAAAATTATCTAAAAATACACAAGGAATACATATATGACTAACAAACAAACAACATTCCAAAATATTCTAGAAACTAGACTGAAGAACCTTTGTGAAAATATAAGCAATATGCCGCTTTAAAAGATGACAATGTCGCTGACATTGATTCAATTCAGATTCAACTCGAGATTTGACAAAAACACAACACTTCCTTAGCTAGATGTTCCCTTGTTGCCTCAATATTTTTTCACGCTTTTTCTACTGAAAATGAAAGTTTAACGCGAAAAGTTCGACTGCACATTCTAACTTACACGTACGCACTTCATTGAATTTGAGAGCTAGAGCCAGGACTAAATAAACGTGTGAGGAAATTTTAATATTGTTTTTCAAACCGATTCTATTATCAATTTTGTGTCAGCAGTTTTCAAAAAATGCGAAATTTAACTTTGAGAGGTCATATTTCTGTAAACACAGGGAAATTCTGCAGAAACCCATCCATGGGAAAAGCTGAATTTCCCAAGGTACACGCATGGGAAGTGTTCGGAATTCAAATGGACAGCCATGGGAAATCGGAACACTTCCCGATCTTCTACCATGGGAAAAATTCAGCTTTTCCCATAGATGAGTTTCTGCAGAAATTCCCTGTGAAATATTATATATATCAAAAATCGCCTACACGTTTTTTAGAAAAACTATCTGGGAGCAAAATTCAAATAAAAGTTATTTTACTTGTGGAAATGGAAAGGAGATGGAGCTTTTGCAGGAAAGCCATTTACTGTTTTGTTTCTAGCTCTAAAACATGAGATAAAATAATAAAATTGATCGTTATAAAATACTCGTCGCCTCGCAGGGGAAGCTCTGGTGACATCCATTTGAGGGCCTTCGCTGATTGGCTGAAATGGCGCGCACGTACATAAAAGTAGCTTAATCTCGCTTTATAAAAACGTACTTGTCAAAACAACACTGGCATTCGCTTCGTAGTCGTCTTTTCAACCTATGCTTTCGACTTGAACGCTCTAAAAGTAACTGTGAGGCCATAAAACCAACATTTTCTTTTGAGCATGCGTCAGTGGCTGTCATCAGAGCCTCCCCCGCGAGGTGACAAGCCAGGGAGCTCTGGGTACGAGAATGCATAAACCGTGCATCATAACAGTGGAGTACGTAGCCTATGGGCCTGCAGGCACGGGACTGCAAATTTTTGAGGTGACTTTGGTACAAGTACTGCACTTGCATTCATGGGCTTGGCCTGTAGATTTGTAAAATCCTGCTTACGGCCGAGGCTGTGACTGCAACTTTTTTAAAATCCAGCGTACGACCCTGCATAATGAAGTTCAAGTGGCTTTTTATTCGACTTCGACAAACCGAACTACACTAATAACACTCAATGACATTGTTTACTGCATGAGGCATAATTTGACGGGAATTGCGGCAAGAATTATTATCACTATTACCAGCTAAGAAGCATGGTTTATGTACATGGCTCAAGCAACGTATTGAAACAGGGTGTAAACAAGACTCGTAGAGAAATATTACATGTAAAGTGTATATCACTCTAAGGCTAGTTTTAGACGTCGAACTTAATTCTTGTCGAACTAAATGTCAATTTCCCATTGTTTGGTTCGTTAGAGCTATTGTCTTGAGCTCATTTGCATTAGGAACGGCACTATCTGCCGTGCCAACGCCGTGCTACTGCCGTGCTAAATTACAATTTTGAATCCTTCCAGCGCTTTTAAAATCAGGGCTGAGACCTTCTCAATTCGCCAGACATGCTATACTAACCTCATAAAATCACTCCAGCTATCGAAATTACTTGTTTTTACTGGCTAATGAACCTAATCTATTTAGCGCGACAGAATTACGTTCGACGTCTAAAACTGGCCTAAGGCCCGTTTTAAACGTCGAACTTAATTCTGTCGCGCTAAATTGACTTGGTTTATTAGTCAGTAAAAACAAGTAATTTCGATAAGAGTGATTTTATGAGGTTAACATAGACTAACATGCAAGAATTAAGTTCGACGTCTAAAACTAGCCTAACATAAAAACATAAGCGCGGGAGGATACAATTATTTTTTACCACAGAGAATGAGACAGGACTGTAAATTGCGCCTGTATGAGTCACTTTTACGACTTAATGTTTCTAATTTGCTAATTTGTCACCCACAGTCTGTAAAATGCAATTAAAAATTGAAACTATTGTCCAAAATGTGACATCGAGTTTTTCTTAATTTCCAGCCCTGCGAGAAGTGACCCTCACGCTCTTTACAGAACCAAACCTTACTGCTAAAGCCCTGGCTAAACTATAAGAACGGCTAAACTAGGACAATGTAGCGCGCAACATTGTAGCGGGATACAAGTTTCCTTCCTGTTATAGCCTCGCGAGAAACATTGTTGCGCGCGACAAACTTTGTAGCCGGGACACATAGGAATGTTTCTTCCCAAAACAAGAAACATTTCATGTGTCCGAGAAACACGCGTGCGATGTTTCCTAGTTTAGCCACACGGGGAAACATGCAAGACACAAATGTTGCGCGCTACATGTGTCCTAGTTTTGCCGTAACTTAAACTACCAACTCCGACACATAATAGAATGTTTCTTGTCTTGCGAAGAAACATTTCTTTGTGTCTCGGCTACAAAGTTTGTCGCGCGCAAAAATGTTTCCTGCGTGGCTAAACCAGGAAACATGTATCCGGCTACAATGTTGCGTGCTACGTGTCCTAGTTTAGCCAGGGCTTAAGGCACATTGTCGCCGGACGGACAAATGTTTCCTTCAAGTTTCCCAATTTATCCACGCGAGAAACATTGTTGCGCACGACAATTTTTTAGCCGGGACACAAAAATGTTTCTTCGCCAGACAAGAAACATTTTTTTGCTTCCGAGGGAAATATGTGCGATGTCTTCTAGTTTAAAGCACTCGGGAAAATAAGCAGGACACAAATGTTACGTGCTTCATGTGTTCTATTTTAGTCGTAGCTTAAATAGGCGACATTCTGCTAATTCTGCGACACACTGACTTTTACTTTCAAGTCTCCAAGACCCCGCGTTCTGACGTCAATCAAATCATTAAAGACACACCAAAAATGCACTACTGCATGCCTGCTTAGTGGTTATTCATCCATAAACTTAGCTTTGAACAGCAAAAGCAAATTTTTCAAAAAAAATTCGCTAGCAGGGTTCTCTCCGCAAGAACCCACTAAGACCCCGTCCACACAAACGCGTTTTCGTTTGAATCCGTATACTTTTTGATTTGTTTAGGCCTTCTGTCCACACTAACACGCTGATCGTTTTCATCGAATCCGTATAACTTTGGAAACGCTCCGTATAACTTTCAAAACGAATCCGTGTACATATCGTTTTAGTGTGGACGGTCGAATCCGGATAAAAATGAAAACGATAACGTCAACTGTACCATTAATTTGAGACTGTCCTTGCACATGCCAACATCAAATAAAAATTGATCGCTTGTTTGGAGCTAAATCTCCCGTCCACACTAACACGCATCGAATCCGTATAAGTTTGAAAACGAATACTTTTTTTTGAAAACGCGTTAGTGTGGACAATGCCTAAGTGATCTCAGCGATGGTTATGGCTAGTTTGGCAGGAAATCTGCGCCGGCAGGAACGCAAACATGGACAGTAAGAACCAAAGGTTGTGATTTATGTTAAAACCCGTGAAGAACTAGTAGTTTGCGGAAGTTTTTCGAGCGTTAGCCCTTCGTCGGAGCAAAGAGGAACTAAGGAACTAATGGTGTGATGCGATGTGTCTGTGTGCGAGGAACACTTCTGATTGGCTTAAAAGTTCCCGCCTAAATAATTCCCGCCATTTGTTTTGGCACGCGCGCGCGCGACACAGGAGCTACAACCAAAAAAGAATCCCCGGATTTGAAGATTACGAAGTCTATACTTCCCATATTTCTTTCTCTGTGAAAACGGAAGAACTGAAAAAAGTTCATCCCACCATTGAATTACTATATGGGACAATGTAGGTTGATTGTTGTAAAACTAGAAGAACAAAATCTCTCACTACTAACATATGGATTAGGCTAAAGGCTGGTGAAGACATTAAGAAAAACTTCATTTTATTTCTCTTATTATAGTTATAAGGTGGATGTCTCAAGATTTGGAGTTTAAAGCAAACTTTGCTTCATTCTAAAACATTTAGACCCTGTTTAAATGAGACCAGTACAAAACCAGGCAGTAACAATTAATACTGGTACGGTACCGTCACATGTTCACATGGGACCTGCGGTACCGGACAGATTTTTGGCATGGCTGGAGTGCTTTTTTGGGACCACAATTGTACTGGTACCGTATGAACAGGCGGTACCATACCAGAATTGTACAAGTCCGGTTTTACACCGGTCTTGTGTGAATTAATATTTCTCCTGTATTTCTTATTTGCTGCATTTCTTACAAAATATGCAGTTTTCTGAACTCTGGGCATCAACAATAGGAAGCTGTTGCTCTCAAATGTTATGAATTGATTGACAGCAAGAACTGTCAGGCTGTTTGTCATGTTGTCACTCACATCACACTATTGTTATTGTTTGTTATTGTTGTTGATTTTTCAATGTCCAAATAATCACCTTAATTGTCCTGTTTCTTATATTTTTCAGCTATTACTTTCTCTAAAGGCTTTATAAGAAATAATTGCACCAATCTGTACTCCACGTAAAATGTACATGTAATTTGTTGATTAATTTTAATGAATATACTGTAGCTCACAGAGGATATACTGGACTTCTAAAAGATCACAAAGTGCATAAAATATGTTGATAATTATGCACACAGATATATAATGTCTACATGGCTCTGTGCTGAGGAAATTAAGCTTTCTAATACAGACCAACAATTATTACTTCAGTCGAGAAATAATTTCTATTGTTAGCTTAAATCTGGCAATATGAGCTCATTATGTTCATCATAAACAGATGTATTTTTCTTTTATCGTAAACAGAGAATGAACCCAATTTGCAGAGGGATTCATCTGCACAGAGCACAACATGAATTATTCAAGAGCCATGTCTCTGCTCCCAGACCACTAGACAAGGAAATTGCATAAGCACTTAATAATCTGACAAAAATGTGACTGTATGCTAATAGTTACAAGCAAGAGTGCCAGAGAATAATAAACTTGTTCTTTTGCAAGCAATAATTTGGCAACATTATTCACCATCAACAACAATAGCACACAAGCTTAAACATATATGCACACTGTTCTAAAAACAGGAACTAAAATAAATTCTAACTTGATCTCTGATCAGTAAATTACTCAGTCTATGCATATCACTGGAGATATCAAATGCTGTCTGCAAGTTAGAGCATTTTAGAAAATTTACCCCAGCAAAGAATTTACAATGTGTTCTTACTAGTACAATCATAGAAATTAGTTCTCTCAAGGAGATCCTAGCACTGAACAGTGTACTTAAGATAAGAAAATGTCTAACTGGAAATTATATGTCAAGATGATTTCTTTGAAAAAATATGGAATACACTCAAGACAACAACAGGTGCTTTGAGGTAGTTTTCTGTTGCCTTCATATAGCTCTTACATGGAGCATTGACACTATAATCTGACAACCACAATTAAAATCTGTATGGCAAAACAACACCAAAATGAAAATCAATTCCTTATGAAACACTTACTTGTGATTCTGTTTCCTTGGGAGATTTCATTTTGGGTTCCAGTGAGATAAGTTTTCAATGCAGGGCAGAGAGTAATAGTGCTTAAAATATATGTCCCTATGAGCAGGTCTATAGTGTGAGATCGGTAGGCTGTAATGATTGTATTAGTTGACAGTCCTCTTAACATGCCAATGCATATATTATATGCAGCTCAGATGCTATAACAGTACGGTCACTCCCTTTTTCAATTCAATGAGCATTACAAAGGCCTTCAAAATTGTACCAATAAAAAAATCTGTTTAAATAAAAAGCTTCACTATGGTATGGTAGTCCAGAAAGAAAACAGTCTATCCAATAAAAAAGAATATTTCTAACTTTTTTAGACGTTTTAAGAGTATTTTAGCTTTTGAAAATCAAAGCTAAGCACAACAGCAAAACTTGGTGGTTATGCTAATTAGCAATATAATCAGAAAGCAACCTGATTCTGTTTTTTGATAAAAAATATCAAGCATAGCACGAGTCAAATAAATTAGAAAATTACCGAATTGAAAAATAATATATCTGCGGAAACAGTTTCGGTCTTGATTTGCCGTGATTTTAGAATGTATTCTCAGAAGCAGAGGATCGTAAATTTTAATAACTTGAAACGTAAAATTTGAGGTTAAAAAGTTTAAAACAAAATGCTATTCAAATGTCACGGGACGGATAAAAGAACAAAAACTGTTAGAGCTGTGAATGTAAAATGTATAAATACACCCTCGTCAAAATTCTAAACTAACAAAAATATACTCCAAAAACCCAAACAAAGAACTGACTAATTATTGCAGCCGAAAGCTCATACAGAAAGCAGGTTAATTCGAATTCGCGGGGCCAGCTGCCTTCTATGCCATTCAAATATTCAGGCATTACACCCTAGTTTTTCGGGATCTCCCTGTAAAATACTGTAGCGCTGTTGAAAGGTTTGTAGAGTAAATTGGGAATCAAAAATAGTTTTCATTTAGTGCTCAACAATAAATAGAACACATGATCTGTATGAGTCACAGAGGGCATGTTAACTCCTACTGAAATGTACATATTGCCCGTTCCATTTCAAACAATAGACGACGTAATAAAAGTTCAAAACTGTTCCTTTCAACTAGGCAAAAAGCGTGATTTACGATAAATATAGCTTAGGATGTTAGATGTTCTTAAAATATCTAGTGCTACGAGCGGTGACAGCTTTTCTTTGGATTCTCGAGAACTTTGCAATCAAAATCAGAATTTGAAAATACGCATTCGAAACGAGAAATTGTTTTGTATTGTTCGAATTGGCAGAGTCGTTGGAATAGAGCCAATATTATCGTGCGAATTTATGCTTTGAAATATTAGTAAATAAGCAGAGATTGTACAATACTGACAGTCAGGTTTTAGAGTCGCTCCGAATGCCACGAGAAGTGAAATCAAATAAGTGTAGAAAGAAATATTGGCAGAGTATTGAAGCGCAACAGACGGCAATTTCGTTACACGAAGTCCTACACATGCCGGTTCAAAGGCTGTAACGTCTTTTACGTGTACCAACCTGCAGTCGAACACAACAAATACACCAGAAGATCATTTAACCGGCAATGACCAGCAATACAAATACAAACAGGTCGCAGAAAAAGCTCTCAGAACTAAGACGTAAAGGGACTCAAAACATCAGTACATAATTTAAAAGTTCTCACTCAAAAATTACGTTGAACTTTAGCGCGTGTCACCTTGTAAAGAATAATTATTATTTTACTTGCAGAAACAGAATGAAAATCAATTGAAGACAGCCATAGGAAGGTAGTATATAGATGTTACAGTAATGACAGTTAAAATCAGTGATTAGTTTTATAGAATTATAGTTTTTTACCTCATTTTCCCGCAGTTTAACCTCCGAATGGCTCGATTCAGACGCCATGATGAACGAACAAAACACATCCCATAGGTCAATGCGGGTTGCGGAGGCGGGAATCAGTTGAGTTCAAAGAACGTTTCCAACAAAAGACCGTACTTTCCTTATTCCTTGTGACTTGAAATCATGTTATAGGCTGATAATAACCTTTTTCCCGAATTCGAACACTCGATCAACTTGCCAGCATTTCACGCAAAGTTCGAACAAGCGAATCGATGGTCACACGTTGTGCTTCGGTGGGAAAGGCAAAACATGACCGGATGGGGTAGGGAAGGGGGATTTTGCTTTCTACGAGTGCAAAATCGTGAGACGGGAACTAAAACGGGTGCACAAGAAAATACAGGAAAAGAGAAGTGTAAAAATAAGGAAGTTAAGGCCGACGGCTAAAAATAGGGATTGCAATTAATTGGAGTTCAATTATAAATCCTAAAGTGATTATTTAACTTAAGGTGTAAGAAGCAAAGCACATTTTCAATCAAAACACCTTGAAATAGAAATATCGTGGGTGGTAGTTCTTATTTAAGGGAATGACACCCCGAGTTTTGGAGATCTGTGACGCACTTCGCGTGAGAAAATATGTCTTGCAATCATAATTTACCGTGCGCGATGCGCGGAGTTACGCGCCAAAATGCATAATAATAAATTCAAACGTGTTATTTTTGTAACGGAATTATTTCTAGCTGGCAAGTGGCCACTTCCCGTTCTGACCTCTAGTGTCATGTAAACACGCGACATTTCCCATATCCACCCTAGACAATTAGCTTTCCTCCCCTCCCCCTCCCCATCGGTAATGTTGTCTCTTATGTGGCATGGTTACAACGCAGCTGCGCACGCCATAGCGTAAAATTTCCATTTTCAATTTCAATCAGATTTCTTGATTTCGGAGATTTGCTTGGAGTTTTAGCTCATTTTCGGCTAGCGATTCACAGCAATATGTGTGAACCGACATTTAGTTTAGATCTTCGTTTTAAAGAAGTCCCTGAAAATGGAAGGATCGAGACGACTCCATTTCTAGACTGCTGCAGTTGTGTTGTACCTTTCTTCGGTGAGTTGATCGGCCTTCTAGAATACTTGATCATGATCGCAGCGATCAAGCGGTGGTTTTGTTGTTCACTGCAGTTTATTCACCGTTTGATCGATATATTAAATTTTTAAACCTTTCTTTTGAAGTTTGCTTGCCCAAATATTCGTTCTTTGTAAGCGGCTAAGCGGGAACCCACTACAATTTGTCATAGACTAAAAGTAGCTCATTCAAACACTCGACAGAAACCCCCATTCCACTTACACAATTTGAGCTACAATGTGAAATTATCTAAATCGTTACCAGTTCTTGTTCTGTTCTTGTTCAGCAGCAAAAGGTTTAGATCATGCAATCAAAACAGATATTGATACTTCCATCCTTTATTCTCCCAAAAGCTTTTAAATGCTCATCAAGAAATGTCGAACCTTGTCAAATTAAAAACCCATAACGTTGCTTGTCAAATGCAAAAAAATCTCTGCAGGCGAGCTCATTAACTATTCTAGTAAACTTGTTAGTAGTGACAATCAAAAACAATGTTTCTTTAATGACCTGTCATTCCCCAATGCCACCAGATTTATTTTCTATGTCCAATGGCAAAGAAGGCTGTGATAAAATCTCCAATGCTGACCAATGGATGTGGACTGGGGTTTTATGGCATGAATTGCTTAACAGCTGAAAACATTATTTTTTGTTGTCGAGTATAATAGAAGGCATTGGTAGGACATGTTCTGTTCTAAATACCATTCCCACTTGTGTTTATTTTGATTGCAAGCATATTAAAAATTTACTGAAAGAAAGATAACATTAGATTTTCCCCAAAAGGGTGTTTTGTTTCAGCAGCCTTTGATGCCTCAGCACAGAAGTATTCCCTCAAAGTTTAAATAAATTTTGAGGTTTAAACAAAAATCCAATTACACTTTAGAATTCAAGCCTGTGTACAAACAATTTCCAATACCAGTAATTTTATACCCCTCCCCCCCCCCCCCCTCTCCTAAAAAAACACACCTCCTCTCCCCGAGGAGATGAATGTTTCCTGCAATGTGTATCTCATTTTTTATACAGTGCATAAAGAATGAGATACTGTGTATAAACTTCATTTTTGTCTTTTGCTGTGGTAGATCAACTTGGGCCTACAACATTTGCTCCTGTGAAAATGGATATCAATGGAAATATTAAGGTAGATATATCTGTATTAACCTGGGGCTGGTTTTCAAAAAGTCTCAGGCTAAAAACTGAGACAACCAAACGTGGGTGAAAGTATCTAAGTGGCAAGGGGGCTGCAACTGCGTAGTCATGTGGTATGATGTCATCAATTGACATCATCCAACAAGAAAAGGTTTATATCTTGGGAACAGATGAACCTCAGACAACCAAACTTGGGTGAAGTTGTCTCAGTGGCAAGGGGGGTGCAGCGGCATGGTTACATAGTTTAACGTCATTGCTGATGTCATCAAATTGGAAAAATATACATTGCCTTGGTATATGGTAAGATGCTGTTTAAGTGGTGAAGAGGGTTCAATTTCATGGTCACTTGGGACTTCATTTTGGAGCTTCGCTTTTAGGCAAATCTTAAATCTATATATTAAAAGTGAGCCATAATCTGCCAATATTTAAGGTAGATTTCTTTGTGAAGCTTTTTCTAAAGAACATGAATCAAAATGTGAGAGATTGGTTGTTTAGGACTTTCAATAGGCCCTTTCCCTTTCCACTCCACTCCCCTTTGAGCTTCTATATACATTTTTTTAATACATGCAAAAGCTATATTTTGAGTTTTCATACAAAAATGCCTTTAAATTTTTTTTCCATTTATCTTTCAGAAACTAAGGGCAATATATGATTCAGATCAATGTAGATCCACACATTACAAGATATAGTAGAAGTAGAGATAAAATCCCAAACCACAAAGGCCAAAAATTCTGGGACTGATGCTCTTCTTTGGTTAAAGAGGTATGTCAGTATTACCAGAGATGCCAACCTCCAACCTTCAACATGCATAGGGTGTTTTAGACCTACAAAATACATTGGCATCTCTTGTATAGGTACATAGTTTTTAACTCGTGGATGTCCGAAGGACAGGAACGAGTTATACTTAGGGGGCGAAAATGGTGTTGTGGTTAGCATGGCCGAAAGGGTCTGGGAACTAGATTACAGCTGTGCCAGCAATCTCTTACCACAGGAAACCCATCAAGACCCGGAATGATGAGAAGCCATAGACTAGGCTAGCCAAAGGACCACCAAGTGTTCTTAGTATTTAATTCGAGATAATGTGTACATCACTGATCATCAGTTTTAACTTTGTGCATTGACTGCAAAAAGAGTGCAATTATATAGTTGATGGCTCACCATCCACAAGTTTGCCATTAATAGCTGCAGCACTTTGATTCTTCTGGTGTTACTGCCCATTTTGTGACTTGATGGAAGCCTCAAAATCCCAGGGGGTACTCGGATATAAAAATGATGGGGGGGGGGGGGGGGGGGGCCGACGGAGCTCCAAATGTCATACCCAAAAATACCTGAGCCATAAATTTTCTACCCAAAAAAATACCTACTCCCAAAATTTGATAACCAAAAAGATACCCAACTTTTTAAGCTTCTCGTGTTACAAAGAGTAATTGTCTTTTTTCTTTGCTGGTCATCACCTGTTTCAGAGAAATAGCTTTAGCTTAAGGCAGTATCTTGATAATCAACTATCCTGTCAGAAGTTTCAACCCCCAAAAAATACCCACAGATTTTTCAACCGCAAAAAATACCTGGTAGAATATTCAACCCCAAAAAATACTTTTACTACAAAAATCATACCAGAAAAATATGTGGGACCCCCCCCCCCCCCATCATTTTATATATTTATTTTCTCTAAATTTTAAGTTGACTTATTTTTTTAGTCCAAGAAGGGATGTTATGTATGAGGGATGCACGAGAACTATGTTTTTTTTCTAATTTTCCTTTGTTTCTAGGGCATTACAATTTATTGTGACATTCTTAAAAGAGCTTATTGCCAATAACAGGGTTGAGCTTGTCCCGTGTGCTCAAAAGGCTTACGAATGTTCTTTAAAAAGGTATCATGGATTCATTGTGAAGACTGTATTTAATGTAAGTAATCAAATTATATCATCTATTGTGTTATCCCAGAAATTACCCATGGCCCTCAGAACTGACCCCCTTTCCCACCCTACCCCTCTGGAATTTCCAGTAAAAAAATGGGGGGGGGAGTCTCCCCATAAAAATAGATAGGGTTGCTCTTCGGGAAATTGATTTTAACCCTAAGGGATAGCAAATTGGGTGTGGTCAACAGTGAATTTTACCCCTAAGAGATAGCAGAAAATCCTAATGTTATTGCGGTCCTTGAAATTACCATCAAGTTGAAACTATTTATTCTGTTGTCATGGAATTTCTAGGTCACTTATGGCGTGAGACCCCCTAAGGGATAGCCCATTCTTTGGACACCCCTAAGAGATAGCAGTTGGGTGAATTTTATACCCCAGGGGATAGGACAAGCACCCTGTCTATGTTTATGGTGAGCCCCCTCCCCCCCTTGGAAAAAATGGTATTAGAAACATAAGACCTCCAAATGGAAGACCTAAGACATAAGATCCACCATGTAATCCATACTGTTCTTGCTTTCCTAGGTTGCTGTCAGAAGTGTGCCATATAGAAAAGATTTTTTTGAAAAGCTGAAAGGGAACACAAAAAAGGATGAACAACAAACCATGGAAGAAAAGGATGAATTTGATATCATGGAAGAAATATCTGATTTTCTCGAATTATTAGAGGCAAATCTGGATAGCATTAATAATTTCTATATTGAAAATGATTTAGATGACCCCAAGAAAGTGTAGTTAGTTGACCAGGAGCAAATTCTGTATGACTGAGAAAAAGCACATAGCAAGGCATGGTTACGTAAAGACACTGTTATGATATTAGCCGAATTCACACTAGTGACAAGTTTCCTGTCTGAGATGAGTTGCTCATCTTGAACGTGGTTCCCTGTTCTTCTGTGATCACCCAAAAAAACTTTTTTGAAGCTGACTAGTTTCCAGCTAGAATCCACATAAGACAGGAAATGTTTCTGACTAGAAACTCGTCATATGTGAAACTCGTCTCTAGTGTGAATTTCATTCATTTGTTTCTGTCAAAAGACACATATCATGTAACATGGATGGTGGAGCGGTGTGTGTGTGTGTGTGGAGGGGGGGGGGGAGGGGGTCAGTTCCCCCTGCTTTTCAACAGATTTTCATATGTTTTCTTTTAACTCAGCCCCCCTACTTTGTCATAGAATATTGTCTCTAATAAGCCCCCACACTACAAAATCTGTTCTGCCATCCATGTGTTATGGTGCGATCAGTGCTGTATCATTTTGAAAGTCATACAAACTTTTCTCTTCTTGAGCCTGTGACAATGTCACCTATTCACTCTAACCAACTAAATTGTTGTGGCTGCTTTCATTCGGTATGTTAGCCTTGTCTCCTACTGAAATTTCAGAAACAGTTTAAGTATCTTTCAAATATTTGCAGGTATTTGGGGGTTGAGGCAAACGTAATAATGTTAATAATAATAATAATAATAATAATTATCATCATAATATAATAATAACAATATTATTATTAATTGTACATAATGATGTACAATTTCTATAGCTCCTTTACATATTATGTATAGGAGCTATTAGAAATTGTATATGTGTATTTACAATGATGGATAAAAATCGATAATGGATAAAGATGATGATGATATTGCAATTTCTTGGGCACGGGATTTTCAATCAGATATTTTTTGTATGAAAATGAAGCTCCAATCATGTTTATGCTCAAGTACTCGCCTCTTTGGGGATTAAGTTCCCCAACCTCCCACTCTACGGTCCCTGGTCATTAGATTTTATTTTTTTTAATTTAGTAACATTTTAAGGGTGCGGAGGGTCCTTCGGAGGTATCCATTTCGCATGTACGTCTAGTATTCTCATATCATTACTTGCAGTTAATGCATAGAATGTATTTATTGTTAATATTATAAGGAATTTTAGTTAATATAATGGTTGCAATACAGTAACCTTAAAAATTGGGAATAAAAACATTACTCCTCTTGATCTGGACACTACTTTCACGTGCTTCTATTGTTACAGGTTCTTAATCATATGAAATTTCTGCAGAAACCCATTCGACATGGGAAAAGCTGATTTTCACATGGCACGAGAATCTGAAGTTGTTGGCATCCATGGGAAAGCCGAACGCTTCCAGTTCTTGGGTCATGGGGAATTCAGCTTTTCCCATGAATGGATGGGTTTCTGCAGAATTTCATGTCAATTGAGGAGCCAGTATTATTTAGGCGGTGGTACGCGCAACAGGATCATCTTATAGTTCACAATTCTTTTTTGCTGGTGTGTACGTTCGTACTGCCTGGATATTTTCTGTGGCTATCTACTCCTAAACTAGCCCTGTTCTTCCCAGAACTTTCGATTTCCAAAAGATTCGACTGTCGTACACGCTAGCGTTTTCGCCGTGTTACAACAATCATTACGGCCAATCATGAATTTGACTCGATGCACGTTCACTTCGCAGTTGAAGTGAATTTTTTGGTGGTTTGGGTGCCCCTATTCAATATTTGGGTTAACAGAACAAAATAATGAATGCTGTCCCCATCTCCAGTTCCCATCTTCTGTGGGATGAGGACAAATTTTGTGACAGATTGCTTGTATGCGATGTTTGAGGGAGGTTTTGAGTATCAGAGGCGTTTTGAACGATAGTATATAGTGGCATAAACCAATTAAATAACGGGCGGATTTAGGAAAAATACTGACTGGCATATCATTTATGCCAATAATTTCGGGAGAACTGTAGCAATAGTATATTTGACTATAATACTATATTCCCAGCTGGAGCGGATTTTCAGGCTAGACTTAGCTAAGTGCAACTGTAGCGCGCAAATGCTGCCGTCAGATTTCAGGGGTTTTTTTTTGTCAGTAACATTTTACCTGTAGGTAAAAGGTCTTACCACCGTATGCATAGATACGCGACCTCAAACTCACTGTTGCGATTGGCGATTTTGCGCAAGAAAAGTGTAATGTTAATTTTCTTGAACCAGAAAGTCGCGATATATTAGAACCATTTTGGTTGATCTGGCAATCAATTTCGACCCACTGAAGAGGCCGAATCCAGCGTTTTGGTTTGATTGACGGCTGAAAATCGCCCATCGCAACATTGAATTTTGAGGTCGCGTAGCAATGCCAAAATTTAATACCAAAATTTTATCGCACGATCAGCAATGACATCTCACCAGTGTCAAATACCTCCAGCATTTCAAATTTGAATGAATCAAAGAATTGCAACGGCCACGACCCGCCTAAATGCACAATGCAGCCAGGTGTTCGGCATTTGGCACGAGTGCCCTATTGTCTGTGCCGATATTAACTCGTCGTGCACCAGTGGGCCTATTGTTTACTGGAGATCATGTCTGTGCATGTCTGACCCCTTGCATTTACTATTTTCAAAACAAAAACCACACCTTTCTGAAAGCGATGCATCGTCAATTTAGAGGTAATATTTTTGCTAAGCATAGTCATTTGGAATTTCTTTGGTACAAAAACACTATCGTGACTTTCGGACTGAAGGGTATCGTAATTTCGAGTAATTAATGATATTAAAGCTGCATGTTTATTTTATGCATGCTGCACAATGCAAGACTATTTGAGTGGATTATGTGTTTGCAAATACGTCCATTATGCACATTTACTCACACAAATTAATGGTCTAAAACAAACAAAAGCTTTTTACTCCACGTGGTCTGCAATGATGACCGTTAAAACTCGATTGGCATTTTTTCATTTGTTTTTCCCGCGCTGCCGCTCCATCTACCTAGCCGGATTAGTCACGTGTCTACAAGTACATCCGCAGTGAAACGGGAGGTAGCCTACGGATGAACTTACGCCTGGCAAATAAGGATACACAGCAGAAAGAAATTAAAAAATCCAATATACGATAAAAACCAGTGGATCGCGGAGAGCCGGCTCGCAAGCTATATACCGAAAACTTAATTGCAAACTTAAAAAGCCAGTCTGCTGTAAAAGTTTCTGATTTCAGCTTCCCGCTTTGAGAAACATGGAGCAAAACAATTGAATTTCAAAAGTGTCAGACGAGGGTATATTTTCATTCCCTATTCTTTTTTCATCTGTTCGATTTCTACTGAGGATTCGTAAGTTCTAGGGATTACTGCAACATTACCCATTCTTCGAACTATACGCCAAAAGGGACCGGTCATTATTTATCGCCTAGGATTTCAGAGGATTCATTGGTAATACACCGTCGGTCAAAATACCAATAATCACCTTACTGTACAATGATAACCGGATTAACGTGATCCCCCTCATGCAGAGCTGTTTGAAGTTTTTGCGTGATCCCCCCCCCCCCCCCCCCCACCCTGCCGCCCCCTATTTGAACTCTAGGAAGACATGCAGAAATAGGAGATACATTTTTCCCTTCGCGCCCAAACGCATTTATATTCAATCCTCAGGGAATAGAAAAGGTAGATGAACATTCCATAACAAAGCCTGTAGCAGGGTCTGGATGGGGATAAAAATACCGATTAACGACAAAATGTTTTACCGGGCTACGACATTTTTACAAATATATTATTCCAGTCAGTAATTAAAGTTTATTCTGAGAATAGCGAGTGCGCCTGGGAGTAGATCAGGTATTATTCCGTTCCATCGTGACACCCGTGCTTCAAATTACCAGAGATTACTGAGATTCAATATGTATAAAACTCCTTTGATTATCTTTCAGGGGAATAATGGTCGGCTGGATAAAAATCAGACGAGATGACGTGTGTGCGCATGCGCAAACGGGCGACTTAAAAAGCATTCTCGTACCCAGAGCTCCCCGGCTCGTCTGCTCGCAGGGGAGGCTCTGGTGACATCCATTTGAGGACGCTGATTGGCTGGTTTTGAACGTTGGTGCATGCGCAGAAAGATTTTTCTCTCAACGGCTCTGTCAATCTCTCGGTACCCAGAGCCCGTCATCTTTTGGCCAGCGGCAAGATTCAGGGCTCTGAGGGAATCCGATTTGTGAGCATGCGTGGTACGTCAAAAACGTAACGAACTTTCATACAACCTTCAAACCGGAGACCCAGAATCTGGGTTTAAAAAATCCATTCCCCCAGAGCCCTGAATCTTGCCGCTGGCCAAAAAATGACGGGCTCTGGGCACGAGATTGCGGCTCTGTATCAAATCTCGCGCATGCGTCAGTGGCTGTCACCAGAGCCTCCCCCGCGAGGAGACGAGCCGGGGAGCTCTGGGTAAGAGAATGCTTAAAAAGAAACTCATTCACTAGCATTTTGATGCCTATTATTGGATTGAGTAAAAAAAAGCATACTAAACGGCAACTGTGAAAAACATTTCCACATTATCGTGAGATACGCTACTACAAGTTAAAAAGAAAATCAGAAAATTAACAATGTCCCACATGGATCTCTAACACACTCTTCCGGCCTATAAATACGTTGATGATGCATAATTAATTAGTTGATTGTTCACTAACGGTACAAGGGGCGTCCTTATATGGTCTGGTGGCCGGGCGTTCTCTCACCCATAGGTATCTAGCTACTGAGCAATTCAACACCAGGATAGCGACTGTCAGGGCCGAATCTCTGGCGTGGGCGTAAGAACCGTACGGTCGCCATACGACGCTTCAGCTGTTTGTCTGGAAGTATGGTCCTATTTTTTTTTCCTCAAGTCAAGTAAATTCTGAATTTGCATTGGTGGTGGACAGGCAATTATTTATATTACTTGCACGACTCACAAACGAAGTTCAAAATTATTATCATTTATCACAAATATAAACAAAAGGTTTATATTTCCTCATTGACCATAAAACACAAAACAAACAAGATAATGGCTTTTGTTGTGAAAAACCATTGCGTTACATTGTTATCGGAGAGTTATTTTACTTACGTGATTATGGGGTGATATGTAATCTGAGACAAAATGTAAAGGGAGTGAGTTATAAGGGTTATTCTTAATAAACTACAGTAAATACAGTCCCCTGAATTGTTGATCGTTGGAAGGCGTCGGAAATTCCCCGACACAGTGGTCCGATTCGAGCCGGATAGGAGCAGTGAATTGTGCGGATGAGTTGTTCTATGAAAGATAGAGAAATTGAAGAGCGAAGGATTGTGATTGTTATTGTTTAAGCACCCGAGAGTGCAGCGATTGAGTCGATTGGAGTGTTGGATTGTGTGAAGTTCCGATTGCGATTTTGAAGAAAATAAGAGACTGTAGAACAATGGGTGACGTTCAGAAACAGAAAAAGATGAGAGGAGGACACCGAGGTTATTTGAAAACCGTAGTAGGGAAGGTTAAGGAGACACTAGAAGATGAGGAAAGTTGGGGGCGTTCCCAAGAAGAAGACGCTACAAAGATTAAACAACTGAAAGCTTTTAAGCGAACGCTTGAAGACAAATCCAAAATAATCAAGGAGTTTGACAGTAAGATACTGAGTTTGCTGTGCGACGATGAATCGACTACGGAAGAGGCTCTGAGTGAGGAAATGAATGAAGCAGGCGGGATTCAAGAAGAAATTAACATAATACTAGAATCTATCGACGAGCGTGTAAATGTTAACAGCTCAATTACATCTTCGGTTCCGTCAGTTTCGCCCCAGATTGGTTCTCCGGGTCAGTATTCTTCGCCCCATACGATAAAGCCTCGTTTACCGCGCCTAGAAGTTAAAAAGTTTACCGGGAAAGTACAGGAATGGCAGAGCTTTTGGGACGGATTTTCGAGTGCCATACACCACAACGAGGGAATGTCAACAGTGGACAAGTTTACTTACCTCAAAGTTTACTGGAGGGTCAGGCCAGTGCGGCCATAGCTGGGTTCTCGCTAACCTCGGCGAACTATGAAGCCGCAGTGGATCTCTTGAAGAGGCGTTTTGGTAAAAGGAATGTTATTCAACGAGCCCACATACAAGACATGCTCAACATCAAGCCGGTCTTTAATCAAAAGGAAACGGGACGTCTCAGGTCTCTACACGACACGGTAGAGTCCAATTATCGAAGTCTAGAAGCGGTTGGCGTGAGCGAGGAAAGTTATTCCAGCATTATCGTGCCGGCCGTGATGGAGAAGCTGCCAACGCCAATACGCCTTATGATGACGAGAGAAACAAACCACATGGAGTGGAGCATGGGAGAAATGCTGGAACGTTTGCTGAAAGAAGTCGAGCTAAGGGAAGAGTTGAATTTGAGGCCCCAGGAGAACAATGGCCAGAATAACAGGAACTCGAGCAGAAACAGTCAAGCACCGCCAGCGCGTTATTGACCCAGGGAACTCGACAGAACTTTGACAATAAATGCGCATATTGCTTGGGTACACACAAGCACCAAGACTGCCCGACAGTGACTGATCTACAGGAGAGAAAGCGTATAATCAGAAGGTTTGCCCGTTGCTATATATGTTTATGTAAAGGACATAAGTCAGCTGATTGTAAGGCAGATAATAAGTGCGCTAGGTGTAAGTTAGGAGGCCACCATGAATCGATTTGTCATGTGCAATTGGGAGAAAATAGGCTGCTCCATTAGTACAAGAAAGTCCTCAGGTGCCTAACGCCTCTACGCACAACCTTAGTGTAAGTGCAGGCAACAGTATTGCCCTGCAAACAGCGCAAGGAGTAGTGCGGGGGACGCAGGGGAGGGGAGGGTCAGAGTTCTTTTCGACTCTGGTAGCCATAGGTCCTATGTTAAGGAGTCAGCAGTGCAGGCTTTAGGGCTCCAGGCTGTGCGCAGGGAATGGTTGGTTATCAATACTTTTGGGGAGGGTCCACCACAAAGTGGAATGAGGGATGTTGTAAGAATGAAAATAATGCCACTAGGAGGAGGGGAGGGCAAGTACTTAGAAGCCTTTGTTGTTCCAGAGATATCTTCGGTACCCAATGTGCATGCGGAGGACGTTAAGAATAGGTATCAGCACTTGCGCGGGCTGTGGTTTTCAGATATAGATACGGGCGCGCAGCAGTTACACATAGATGTTTTGGTTGGGGCAGATTTTCTGTGGAGTTTCCAAGCGGGGAGTACAATACGGGGGGAGGTAAGTGAGCCTGTAGCTGTAGAGACCCACCTAGGATGGGTATTATCAGGGCCCATAAGGAGTGAGGGTGATACAGAAGGTCAGTCAGTACAAGTTAACTTAATATCCCAGGATCAAGGCCAAGGAAGTAACAGTCTAGAGGAGAATGTAAGGAAGTTGTGGGAGCTAGATGCATTAGGAATAACAGAGTCAGATGAAGTGCATGAGGCATTTACGGATAACATTAGTTTTAATGGTGGTAGATATTCGGTGCGGTTGCCATGGAAGCAGGGACATGAACCGTTGCCTAGCAACTATGTTAATAGCCTAGCACGCTTAAGAGGGTTGTTAAGAAGGTTGAATCAGAAGCCGGAAGTTTTGGTAGAATATGATCGTATAATTAAGGAACAGTTACAGACAGGTATTATAGAGGAAGTTGTGAGTTTAGAGCCAGGGGGGGCAATCCATTTCCTTCCACACAGGGAGGTGGTTCGGGAGGACAGTGCCACGACTAAGGTTTGAATTGTGTATGACGCCTCAGCAAGAGAAGGTAAGAAAGGCACCGCCCTTAATGACTGTTTACATGTGGGACCGTCGTTAAATCCACTTCTGTTTGATATATTATTGAGATTCAGGCTGAATCGCGTAGTACTAGTGGGAGACATAGAGAAGGCATTTCTCAACATTGAAGTCGGTAAGGAGGATAGGGATTGCCTTAGATTTTTGTGGTAGAGAATATCAAGGAGAAGGAACCAGTTATAGTTGTGTACCGTTTTTGCCGAGTTGTGTTTGGTCTAAACACGTCACCGTTTCTGTTAAATGCAACCTTGAGACACCATATTTCTAGGTATGCAGATGAGGACCCGGTCCTTGCACAGAAGATGACGAAGGGGTTCTACGTGGATGATCTGGTTACCGGGGAGAATGATGCGGCGCAGGCGTTTGACTTGTACGAGAAGGCGAAGGTAAGAATGCAAGAGGGGGGGTTCAAGCTGCGCAAGTGGAAAACGAATGATGCAGGCTTGAGGAAACGCATAGAGGGTTGTGAGCAATCACCCCAAAATAGTAGTCATGACGGAAATGCAGAAGACGAGGAAACATTTGCGAAAACCACCTTGGGGGAGGCAAGCCAGGGGGGTGATAGTTCAGAGAAGGTGTTAGGAATTTCCTGGAATACGGATTCAGATGTGTTGACGTTAGGATTAGAGCCGATCGCAGGTAAGGCAAAAGACCTCACACCGACCAAGAGGAATCTGTTGAAGGTCCTAGCTAGCACATTTGACCCTCTGGGGATAGTTGGGCCTGTAGTGGTGAGTATGAAGATGCTTTTTCAAGAGTTATGTATTAAGGGATTGGGATGGGACGAGGAGCTCACTGGGGAGTTGAGGGATAAATGGACTGCATGGGTAGCTGAATTGCATAGCGCGAAGGAGATAGCTGTTGATAGATGTGTTAAGGATTATGCGGTCAGGGGGGGTGAGACAGAATATTACTTGCATGGATTTGGTGATGCAAGTAAGAAGGGCTATTCAGCGGTGGTATACTTGGTGTCGCGGACAGGGACACAGGTACATGTACGCTTGCTGGCCTCCAAGACTCGGGTAGCCCCCCTGAAACAGCTAAGTATCCCTAGGCTGGAGTTGATGTCAGCGTGGCTGATGGCACAATTGGTAAGTTCAGTGAAAGAGGCATTTAAGTCTGAAGTGATCTTAGCAGGAACAAGGCTTTGGTTGGACAGCAAGACCGCACTTTATTGGGTCCGCAACCAAGGTGAGTGGAAACAGTTCGTTCGGCATAGAGTGAATGAGATACTAAAACTGACAGACAAGAGAGAGTGGGGACATTGTCCAGGAGAGCAAACCCTGCCGATCTTGGATCAAGGGGGGTGACTGCGTCTAACCTGAAGGCCAGTAAGCTGTGGTGGGAAGGTCCAGCCTGGCTGAAAAAGCCGCCGTCAGACTGGCCAGCGTCAGTGGTAGACGAGAGACCGACTGAGTGTTCTGATGAGGAAAGGATAACGTCTGCACTTGTGGTGTCAGTAGGGACATCACATGATATACAGAATGTAATACTGATCGAGCGGTATGGTAAGTTGAGAAGACTGTTTAGAGTAACGGCATGGGTCAGACGCTTTGTCTTTAATATCCAGGCAAAGAGAAAGGGTCGTATGAAGAAGGTAGGTGAATTAGGGGCACCAGAGATAGATGAGCAGAGAAACAATGGGTTATCTCTGTGCAACAACAACTTAAGGGTGATAGTAAGTATAGACAACTGTCGAGCAACTTGGGTGTAGTTGAGAGTGGAGGAGTGCTAAGATGTAAAGGAAGGTTTGAAAACTCGGATCTAGGGGAAGAAGCTAGGTCACCAGTCTTGTTGCCAAGGCAGCACGTACTAACGGACATGATAGTGCGCGATTGTCACGCAAAAGTTAGTCATGGTGGCGTGCGTGCAACCTTAGCTGAGGTAAGAGCAAGGTTCTGGATCCCAAAAGGGCGACAAGTCATCAAGCGAGTGCTTGGTAAGTGTGTATTATGCAAACGCCATGAAGGGAAGGCATATGGCGCCCCGCCCACCGCACCACTGCCAAGCTTCAGAGCAAGGGCTGCTGTGGGATTCGAAAAGGCAGGAGTGGACTTTGCTGGACCCCTCTATGTTAAGTCAGACAAGGGCACGATGGAAAAGGCTTACATAGCCTTGTTTACATGCTGCGTCACACGTGCAGTTCATTTGGATCTGGTTGGAGATCTGACAGCGGAAAACTTCATTCGATGTTTGCGAAGGTTCTGTGCCAGGAGGGGTACGCCAAGATTAATGATATCGGACAATGCGAAAACCTTTACAGCCACACAGAAGGAGCTAAAGAAGATGTATGAGCACCCAGAGGTGAGGGCGGAGTTAGCTAACAAGAGAATAGAATGGCGCTTCAACTTGGAGAAGGCCCCTTGGTGGGGTGGCTTTTATGAGCGTTTAGTAGGCTTGGTTAAGAGGCCTCTTAGGAAGGTTCTAGGCAATGCGAAACTTACGTTTGACGAGCTGCTTACCGTAGTTGTAGAGATAGAGGCTAGTTTAAATGATAGGCCATTGACATATGAGTACGATGAGATCCAGGAAGAAGTACTGACACCGTCACATCTGATATATGGGAGACGAATTAGTGCTCTCCCAGATAGAATAGTGGAAGGAGACCCAGAAGAGATCAGTAGTGGAGAAAGGTACAAGTACGTCACTACCAAATTACAGCATTTCTGGAACAGGTGGAAAAGGGAGTATTTGGCTGATTTGAGAGAGTTCCATCGTTTGAACACAGCAGGTAAGAGAAGCACGGTAGAGATAGGAGATATCGTTACAGTTGCAGACGAGAGTAAGAAACGTGGTGAGTGGAGATTAGCAGTAGTAGAGCGTATTGTGGAAGGGAGAGACGGAGTAGTGCGCGGCGCAAATGTACGGCTCGTGCAAAAGGGTAGACCCGTGCGCCTGGCAAGACCACTACAAAGCTGTATCCGCTGGAAATTAATGCACGCGAAGCTAGGGTAACTGCTGCTCGGCCACATCTAGTAGCGCCACGCAGACAGCCGTCTATGCGCGCAGCAGCGCTGGATGCACGATGGAAGGCCGCCAACATGCTTGACTCATAATGAGTCAAGGGGGGGAGGGTGTTGTGAAAAACCATTGCGTTACATTGTTATCGGAGAGTTATTTTACTTACGTGATTATGGGGTGATATGTAATCTGAGACAAATGTAAAGGGAGTGAGTTATAAGGGTTATTCTTAATAAACTACAGTAAAATACAGTCCCCTGAATTGTTGATCGTTGGAAGGCGTCGGAAATTCCCCGACAGCTTTTAGTCAAATCCCGCTAGTGGGGATGGTCTATCGTCAGTATTCTCATTGCGCGTTCTGATTGGTTGAGCTACTAGTAGGCTATAAGTTATATAGGCTAGTAGCGAAAAGTGTTGGATTTGAAAGCAAATGGCAAATGACGAGACCAGGAAACGTGTTTGGCAATACAAATTGACATAGTGTTATTTGACTAAAATTAGGCCGACGGGCTAGACTCAGAGGCCATGAGGGCGAGAGGAATAATTGTTAAATACACCAAGAAATACATGCGTGAGCGCGACCCAAATGACGGAAATGTGTATCATGCTTAACATCGCGAACTCACGCTTACCTAATAGGGGGTTCTTTCGAACATAATGACTGCCCATCAGGCCTATCAATCTGGGGGGCTTGTTGGGGGGGAACGCGTCGAAATTTTAAACGCATGAGTGACTTAACTAGAAAAATGCAAATGATATATAGTTGCTGGTATAATCCTTAGAAAATTTATTGTGGTCTCCCCTATCAGGTTTCGGTTTCCAGAGGTCCCCCTTTCGCTGGCCCAAAAATGAAGATGCCCACATCGCGGTACTCTGGCTTCTGAGCCTGCCCGCATCTCTTATTTTTTCCTGGTTTGAGAGTACCCCGAGCATAGTGCCTGTCTGTGGCTTGATACATTGGTCAGATTCTGTGCGCTTTTCGTTGTATGGGGTTGCCTGTGGACTGGGGTTCCTCTGGAATACGGAAAAAAAAAGCTTGCCACAGGAAGCCCGGCGCTGTGGCCGCTCGTCGTCCGCCCGCGCATACAATAAACGATGCATTTCGGAAGCGAAAACTTTAATGGGGAGAACAAATATAAAATGTTAACACAGAGAAGAACAGAACTGTAGGCAGTCTATTTTCCCGCCGCTATAGGCTTATTAAGGTCTCGGGCATCTGGCCTACGCCGGGACTGGACTGAGTCACCGGCACCAAGTATGGCTGGACACTGGGCGCGGCCATATGGTCGAGCTCTCCTCGGGGTGGGTCAAAAGCTCACGTACGTGGACTATCTCAGGCGGGTTACCGGCATGCAATCTGGCCAGTGGTGAGGATAAGACGCTGATGCTCTAACCTGAGGTTCAGGCCCTTCTCGTTTCTCTTCGGGGAAAATTAAATTCCGCCTGATACTCAGGCTGCTGATGCTCCACAGAACATCATCATGGTAGGGCAGGCGCCATGTCCCCGAGGAGACGCGACCTGATGATAGGCCACACGAATAATCAAACTACATGAGATGTGGCTGCTCCGATCACAGGGAATTTCTGCAGAACCCCATCCATGGGAAAAGCTTTATTTCCC
Source organism: Scolanthus callimorphus (assembly GCA_033964015.1). Taxonomy (NCBI): domain Eukaryota; kingdom Metazoa; phylum Cnidaria; class Anthozoa; order Actiniaria; family Edwardsiidae; genus Scolanthus; species Scolanthus callimorphus. Next base: position 10,195,900 of record CM066919.1, read on the forward strand.
ATGGTAGAAGAATGGGAAGTGTTCGGATTTCCCATGGCTATCCATGTGAATTACGAACACTTCCCATATGCGTGTGCCTTAGGAAATTCAGCTTTTCCCATCTCAAGCACGTTAAGGCCTGGGGGGGATTCTAAATGGGCTTTTGGGCTAGTCCCCAAAACGTAAAATTTGCCTTAAATTGCTTTAATCTATTTAAGGCAGGCTAATTTTTGGTGTAGTGATAAAACTCGACGAACTTAAAATTTTGGTGTCATTTTTAGTACGGAGTGACGTCACAAGCCATGTCACGTGACTAAACAGTAAATTGCTTTTCCGGTGATGGAGAAAACATCTAACTTTACAATTATGGTGAAAATGGATAGGCCACAGGAATAGAAACATCGTACTGTCTTGGCTGCTGAGCTATCATTTACCGTTAAGGAGATATAAGGGTCGGAATCAGGTCACGTGACCCAATCGACATATCAGCCCCTTAAAACACCTTAAGGAGCAAACTTTTTCCACCAGCTAAGACACCTATATATAGAACCCCGAGACAGAAATATTATTAGATATTTACTTTCCCATAAGGAGTGAAACTCACCACCGGAGAAATTTTTGAACTTTGAAACTTGAAAATGTCACGTGACTAGCCACGTGATCAGTGTATCAGCCCAAATTCCATACTAAAACATTTCACTCGACGACTGTTAACTATCCTGAAAAGTTCATGCTCCATCATTAATGATTAGCAAAGATATTTGAAATTTTGTAATTTTCTGAGCTGACCCAGGCCTTAATACACTTGAGATGAATAAGTTTCTACAGAAATTCCCTGTGTGGTCCGGTCCCTACGGTCCCGCGGTCCCTGTGCGGTCCCCAGTGCGGTCCCTACGACGCTTTCTCCGTGATCGATCATTGTTCTGGGTTTTTTTAGTTGCCGATCTCTAACTAAGAGACCGGTCATTATTTATCGCCTGGGGGGAGGGGGGGGGGGGGGGGGGGGGGGGGGGGGGGGGGGGGGGGGGGGTGGGGGGGGGGGTTGGGGGGGATGGGGGGGAGATTTTAGGGGGGATCACTTAGTTTGGGGCGAGCGAAAGGGGGATCTCTCAAAGCCTGAAGCCCTGAAAAGGGGGACCACAAAAATGTTCTAAGTAGTTTTCCAGCAACTTCGCTAACATTTGTATTTTGTACTTCACTTCGCCAGACTTCACTCAATACATAATAAAAATTTCGGCGCGCTTTGGCGCATAAAGAATATAATCTGATATAGTCTTTGGCAACTCGCGCAACGAAGACACTACCTTCGCACCGTTCACAAGAACAACAATTGTATCTTGGCGAGGAAAAACACACTGAAATGGCCCATGCAGTGATAGGCCTGGCGGGCAGTCACTATCTGTAAATTGTCTTGTACTAGATCAAATAGGGTCGGGGGGGGGGGGGGGGGGGATCACGAAAACGTTTAACTGCTCTGAGGGGGATCACGTAATCATTGTACTTATAGAGGGAGGATCACTGCATTTGATCTTAGTTTATCCAAAATACTTCCCCCCCCCCCCCCCCCCCCAGGCGATAAATAACATATCGAGATAGCGTTGTCGTTTTCTGTGAATACGCGCGGGCTACCTGTGATTCGCCCCAGGCCCTTTGGCGGAGACAAAAACAACATGGCGGCCATGAGTACAATGTTCTCGAATACCTGCAAGTTTTGGTGGATTTAACTCAGTTAAATGCTTTTTTCGCTAAAATATGAGGAAAATACTGACCTTCCAAATAAGGTAAGGGGGAATTCCTAATAAGGAAAGCGGCAAGTCGACAAGGTTAGGCTGCAAACGTCTTGATATGATGATTGACCGTCCCTACAGCCCGACCGGGTTTCTAAATCCATACGTTGGCATAACGCTAGCCCGGTCGCAGCTAAAGGTCCCACATGGGTCTTTGCTGTGGTTTAAAGCACTTCGATTTTCGAAGTCGCCTCTGCAGAATTGTTTTGCCAATGAAGTTTACTGAGGCAAACACCGGCTATGCCATGCTGATGAGTCCTAACAAGGACGAAACAGCTGTACATGGTTGCCGAACTGCACGGGTAATAGACTGTGCTAGCGTTCCGTCTAGGCCAGACTTAGTGCCGATGTGTGTATAGTTAGTGTTCATTCTCACTTATTTCTAAAAATAACTGAGTTGCAATCAGCCTAGGAACTTGAAGAGAAAGGGCGTATATACTTCCCTTCGATCTACATTCAAATCCAGTGGCAAGCCTCGTCCCCGCAGCGCCTCTTCCCTTGGCTATGCCCAGGGGTGTGGCTTTTCCCCGCGCCGCACTTGAGGGCAGTGCGTGCCGTTGATCGTCGGGAACGAGGCTTTGTAGTTTGGTGAAAACATCTGGCTATTTTACATATTATAACGGAATGTCCTTAATTTATCCCTGTGTAAATCTTCAGCTGCCATTTAGAAAAAAGTCAAATTATCTGAGACCTCTCATTTTACGTTGCCATAGTGTTAGACAAGTATTGAGAAGGCTTCCTCGCCCACCCAGATTTTATACAGGAATCCCATCAATCGAAAGAATGCTCTAATACACTTGCGCTACTTGTCACAAACTTTATCAGATGTACGTGCGGAATCAATAAGTGATTTTTGACGGTAAATGAAAAACATGGCGACAAATTGATCAGTTTAATTTCACTTAACTCATCACTTTTATGCCCCAAGTCGCTGATTTATTTACCTTGTTTTCACAGTAGTAATTTCAGAAGTATAATGCATCCCTTGAAAAGTTCAAAGCGTTTATTTTTCAGACTCGGATCGATTTCACTTCCCTAGTCCTGCCAACGTATCCGACCACCCTATTTCCGGTAATGTCCTAATATGGAGTGGAAAGCTCAGGAACCCATTCATGTGTGACGCCGAGTGACAATTCCAAGCTCCGAGCCCGGACCGAACACTTCCGACTACGTCACGACAGTGACTCACGGCTTTCCGACTGTTCATTGCGATATCTGAATATTTGGCCAGCGATTTGAGCATGTTTGATCAACGTTGATTTTCACTCCGTCTCTGTTCTTTTCGTACTAAGACCTTAACTGGATACAAACATCGTGAATTCTCTAGCTAAAAGAGCACTGATTCTGGATGAGCTAGGGTTTAGTTAGCACATCAAACATGGACGATTTAGGTGAGTAATTGTGCAGCGAAATTTTCATCGGGATAGTGCACTAAGCTTAAATTCCCTCGCATCTGAAGAGCGTGATTTATCGAAGCATGTAGCAACAAGGAATTCGTATTTGAAATTGTTTTGATAACATTACACATTTATAAAAGTCATTTTCAACTGGTGGATGAACTCTCTGATATATTTAAGTTTATACATTTCTGGACACGCTCCCCAAAATCGCCAACAATGCTGCTTCCTGAGAAGCTGGTTGATTACCAAACTGTTAATGCTAAGCTTGCTAGCTTTGAATTTTGCCGTGAAACAACTGTTATATTAAACTTATGATCCCTTGGCATTTGAAATTCCCTCATGTCTCAGACTTATTGTATCGAAATAATTTTTCACGTTTGAAGTTTCAGCAAAATAAACATTGGTAAAAAACTTCGCTGGAATTAAAATATTCCGCTATCACGGTTTACGATCTTTAGCCGAGCGCTCCCGTCCTCGCGAGTGTGAAATTCCAGTAGACTCGAACTCAATCCTCGTGACTTTCATTCCATAGTATTGGTGCCAATTGAAATGACATATTAATTATGCGGTAATCTTTTAGCATATCTATGGGATTTTTTTCGCGCTAGCAAGTGTTGGTTTTGTCTCTCTATGCAGCTGCCGCACTTGTTATGATGTGTGCGGCCGCAAAGGCTTCGCGATTCGACATCCTCGCACGCTCTTGAATTCGTAAATAATTTATAACCTTTATGTTATCGCAAAGGGGAGGCAAATGAGTTCACTCGAAACTCAAATCGCCCGTGGTTGGTGATTCATACACCATGCTAGCAGCGTTCCCAACAGCGAGAAATTCAAAATGACTGCGAGATCGAAGTAAACTCAGCGAAGTCTCGATCGATCGAGTGGAACGAATTTGAATATGCCGGGAAGACAAAGAAACCTACCATTCAGGAAAAACTGAAACAAAACATTGAATTTCTAGATGCACTCCTTGCTGATTTACAAGCTACTGCCCCGGTATCATCCACTAAGGGACCAAGATCGCATCCAAGCAATGGGCGAAGCAGTCCTGACTCGCCTCCTCCGCCATTGCCGCCCTCCTCCGGACTTGGAAGCGCTAGAACCCGATGGTCCAAGTGGCAAAGAAGACTTCCCCCCACCGCCTCCTGAAACGGGAACACAGCAAGTACATCTTTAGCCGCCAATCTTTCAGAATTGGACAGCCTTTTAGAGGACTTGGGAAAACCACAGTACCCAAGCTCCGAGGTTGCAGGTAATCTTTATTTGTTCTCGAATGAATATGCACGTGTGGCATAACATAAATTCATGTAAAAGGCACTTGTCGATTTCTCCAAATACGCACAACATAATTTCACTTGAATAAGCTTACGTCTGCATGAATCGACATACTTGTCAATTTATAATGCAAAATCGCGTGAAAGGTGTTAAATTTTACAACACGAAGATGCGTAATTTTGACCTCTATTTCACCATAGCATAACAAATCGGTTTGGGGTCTAAATTTGCCCGAATTTGTTACATTTCCCAGCAGTTTATTATGCTTAGTAAGCCTATCTCATGTTTATGTCCTTAACTGCAGGAAATAACAGTGCAATGTGACGCTCTTAAATTGGAGCAAATTGCATCTAGTCGTGTGGCGAAGTAAGACTTATCTCGGTTAATAACTGCCTTCAATTCCTTGGAAATGAAACTGTTTCACAATTTCATAAACTTTCGTAAGTTGAAACGCACGAGGTGTATGGCTTAATTGATCGAATGCAGCTTTCGAGAAATGTCAACTTTACAAAGCTTCCGAACCGTGTTGTGACAGATTCATCTGATAAACGGACGTTACTAAAACCAGGAATGGGGAATGGAGGAATGAGGAATGGGGAATGGAGGAATCAGCGGTTTTACCCATGGGATTCATTTTTTCCCATGACGCTTTGGGATGTTCGCTTATGGCGGCTGCCAAAAAATGCCGTATCACGGCTCAACATGAAATATTGCGGACAAATTACTTATAATAGATCAATCTATTATAACATACGGTAGGGGTATTAAGAATAAGGCACAAAAAACCCCAAAATGCAATAAAATCGCCCCAGGAGCACTTTATTTGACAACTACAACATTCCGAGGAGATGTCACATGATTTTATTTCAATATTTACATTTACGTATTTTTTTTACAGCGACAACGTTGCATGTTTCGTTCACAGTACCCCACATGACTAGAGCTTGGATCGCCTGTGACTGAACCAAGCTTTCTCGTTTCTCGAGCAAAAGTCCATCGTCCTCGCTATTTTTAGCTTAGTCCGGAGTTCGCACGTGGAATGATATCTCGCACTCCATTCTAACACATCCCACTCACCGCACGTTTTTATGAAGTTGCACCCTTTCTACACTACTGGTGGTTCGTAAGATTCGCGGCCTGTAATCCAGCGCAATCATCTCTCCATCTTGATCTTTGTAAGCTTACTGGTGTACGGGGACAGTTTACTTATAGTTTCGAGTCCAATCATCACTGAATCACGTTCTCCAACAAAACTTCGTTGTTTGCATCGTATTTTAACTCAAAATGTCGCCAACAACGCTCACCAGTTGGATATCGTATTAATTCAATAAAATGAGTAATTTGTTCCGCAAATTTTCATGTTGAGCCGTGATACGGCATTTTTTTGGCAGCCGCCATTAAGCGAACCTCCCAAAGCGTCATGGGAAAAAATGAATCCCATGGGTAAAACCGCTGATTCATCCATTCCCCCATTCCTCATTCCTCCATTCTCCATTCCCCATTCCTGGTTTTAGTAACGTCCTCTGATAAACCGATAACGTTCGACTCTATACAAGTGAACCTTTTAAGGTTTTTTGTTTCCTAAAAATGGTCGCAACATCTTGTAGTTTGTATTGAAACAAACAGACAAAAAAAAGAATATCGTTCTAGTTGATTTCGTGATTTTTTATTAGTGGGAAGTCTCCTTTGTATTCAAACATCAAGTCATTGTTACTTATACAAAGGCACCTGCTAGTTTTGATGTTTACATACAAAATCAAGGGATAAGGGCTAGGAAAGAAAAATGTATATCATTCTTGGTAAAGGTACAAAGATCAACCAGAAAAATTAAACTTTTAAACACTAAAAAAAAACATTTATAATCTTACAATACTGTACTTAAAGTTAAATCTTCACTTTACAGTTAGGTAAATAATATCCTCTTGATGGCCTTCCTAGTACATTGGACTACATATACAAAGAACTTGATTTTTTTTATGATTGTGTTGGATTTGTCATGATGCATTCATGTATGTTTTTGTGCTGGCCTAGATTATATTTGTAGTATTTGTTTTTTTATGTTATGTTATTCAGTTTGAAGTATAATCTCAAAATAACATGATTTCATTTTGCCATTGATGTGCCCTAATAGATTTAATTCCCCTTAGCAAAAATTTAGGGGAAAAAAAGAACTAGAATTTCCTGTACTGTGGAGTAATTTCATAGTGATGTTCATAAGAGAAACTTGGGCAATGCTTTGGTTTCAATTCAAAACCATCATTGCCCTGAAAATAAGCTTCTCTAGTTAATCAGGATATCACTATAAAATCACTACTTTCGTAGTTTATCTTTTGTACTTTTTCAGAGAATGCTCCCACACTCCCATTCTTATATTTTTGCATTTTCAAGTTGCAAGCGCAAATTCAGTGTCATAACTTTTGTGACATTTCCTAAATAATTCACAATTCTTTCTGCAATTTCATTTTAGTGTTGTCTTATAATTAGATAAAAAAAAATCTTTAAATTAATTACAGAAGCCACAATCACTATTTTGTGAGCCCCTAATTACTTAATCTGGCCTTCCTAGATAGAGTCCACCTTACATTTCAATACATTTCTCATCAAAAGTAACCTTCAACAAGTGCAGTCCCTATTTTGCATGCAAATACTATAATACATCCTGTACTTCTATTCTGTTTTCTAAAAATATGTATATTTTTAGAAGCTCATCACTTAACTCATACTTCAAATAGGAAGAGTGAACAAAGAATAGAAAGATAATTTGTAGTGATTCCAATGTACTTACAGAATTGAAATAAATGTTACCCAAGCTAGAAGGTGCCAAAATCTTGAAAATCATATTTTGTAATGCACAATATTGATTTCTCTCTCTCTGTTTCGATCTGTTAGTACGTCTCCACTTCCTAGCTTTATCTAGATAATTGCTTTTAGTCCCATATTATTAATGCAAAACTGATTCTAAACTTAACATATTATATCCATTAAGAATTAGGATTAAGGTACAGCCAATTGCGTTTGACTGTTTAACCTAAACAGTTCGCATGTTACGTTTGAACGTTTGAAAGTTGCATTGTGAGACAAAAAGTGAGACGTTTCCAAGGGCAACTGCCATGTTTACTTTTCACTGACCAATCAGAGAGGCAGAGCGTTGTGGTTCTCCATAGAAACGTCTCGTTCCATCCTAGAAACGCAACGTTCCAACATTCAAACATACGTGCGAACTGTTAGGGTAAACAGTCAAACGCAATCTGCTGTAATGGTGATTAGCCGCTTAGCATAATATTACTGTTTGTGTTGTCTAAATGTATACAGCATGCAGCCACAATGCAAATATCCTCACACATAATCCCTCACTACTTAACTTCTCTGATAGGTAAACAAAGAAATGGACGATATTGTGTGTGATGTGCTTAAGCCTGACCAAAGCATGTTCATTCTGCTAGATTTGACTTTGAATAGCCTAAACTAGATAACTACATTTTTTTTTCTAGTTTATAAAAGAACAATGAGGCTGAGATTTATCCCTGTGAGGCTGAGATTGTCCCTGTGAGGCTGAGATTTATCCCTGTGAGGCTGAGATTTATCCCTGTGAGGCTGAGATTTGTCCCAGTGAAAGATTTTTCCTGTTTTGTCTTATGCTCTAACTTGTATTTATTAAGATGTCTATTCTTGGATTTAAGTAAAGTGAGGTCATAAAAAAACTCTCTAACATCCAAAAGTTTTTGTTCACAAATAAAATATATTTACAAGATTGTGTGGTTCCAGAAAATATCCATCCCCCCACGGAAGGGTGTTGAAAAGTGACCCTCCCTCCACCCCTATGGAATTTCCAAAGGAAAGTACAGTATTTGTATGGAAGAATCAGTCTGGAATTTCCAAGGAAATACAGTATTTGTATGGAAGAAATCAGGTAAATTGAACCCCCACCCCTCTGGAATTTCCAATCCCTTCCTTCCTTTTCCCACACTTGAATTATCTGTAACTTCCAGATAGATTAGTAGTTAGTAGTAATAATTTCCCAGCTTCTGGGTCTTTGAAGACTGTTCAAATCTATTATTATAATTTATTCTAGGAAATGTTCAGTTACCTTTTATCAATTGATACAGTAGGTCTTAAAAATAATGGCAACACTCACCTGCAGGGATTAAATTTACTGCATGTCTAAAAATATGTTCTGGGTTATGAATGGCTGAGATTAATTGTAAACCACTTGGCATGTCTAGTGAGCCTCTAGTAGAATATAGCAAATGACTTAGGCCTTTCATATTCTTGACTTAATAAATTCTGACACTTACATGCTGGTTTCATTTCATATGTCATTGTGTCAAGACTGATTTAGATGCTAATAGAGTGGCCACAATTCCAACAAAAGTGAAACCTTTTAGTCCTTTGCTACAGCCTGATGTGTAACATCATCCAAATAATTTTAATTCTTTAAAGTGTCCTGTTTCTATCACTGGCTCAAGGTCTACAGTTCTTTTGCAAGGTATCCATTATACCTGTTCTTTAATGCAGTGCATTTCACAGTATAATACAATTGTGCACTTTCTAAAGCTGTTTTTTTTTCTTGGTTCAAATGCACCTCCTTATTGGCCAAGGTTTAAGTAACTATGCTGTTTCTCGTGCATAGCTCTCTTGTTCTCTATACCTTAGTACTGAATATAAGCTCATGATTCCGTATTGACTTTTAGATATGATTGAACAAAGATTGCATAATTCCTTATCAAAATACTAATTCGCCCATAAAATGGCACAGAAACCAAAGCTTAAAGCCTAATATCTCAAAGACGGATCCATTAGAAAAGTCATTTTTGATTTTGTTTTCTATCAGACAAGGAGTCTGTATGCAAAAAGTCAAGCTTATCTGATTAAACCCAACCTTACTATTTGAAATTTAGTGATTTTAGCAGGTCATTTCCGTTCTGTCTAACCACTGTAAATGTGTCTTTGTCTGAAAGTTGATTTCTCTGACAGGGAAGGCAAGAACAAGTAATCCTTCTCCAAGGACTGTTGAGCCGCCTTCCCCCAAGGTCATGATGAATGGCCGGCCACCAGTCAACAGGCCTACAGGTAAGAGACAAAGAGCCATTATAGTGAAATGATATTTACCTATGTCATGATCTGCACTGAGGAGAGTGTTCAGAATGATGGCTACATCTTTTACACGCACTAAACATTTAGAATAGGTTTCTAACAGTATTTAGAATCCTTCAGTGAAGAACTTTAGGTATTGCATTTTTTTTTCTCATATTCTTTCACTCTTGCAGGAAGCTTCAAACTTCATTTTATACGTGTATTTCCAAGGCTCAGATTTCCAAATCAAGGCTAATTTTTGTTCTTTTGCAAGGCATTCTATTTTATCCACCTCTACTGCAATGTCGTTCCTACTGAATTGATTGTTTTGTTAAACAATAGCCACTTGAGTCCGACATAGAGGGACTATTTTCATCACAGGATGGATTAAAATTCCAGTAGATTGATGGATTCAGTGCACAACTGAAATGGGCATCTCATTTGTATTGAGTTTATTAAGTGTCGTGCAAGTCGGACACAGGTAATAAAGGGGGCAGTCAATTCCTACTAATTCCTCACAGCAGAATGGACAATTCCAGCCATAAGTGTGTGCACTCTTCTTTATTCTGAAATGCCCAAGCCATGTCCCACAAATACCAGAATGTAGCACACACTTTTAACAGTTTGTTTGACAAACATCCTATATCTTCCATTAGTTTCAAGTTTGAGTTTAGCCTGAATGTGTAAGAGCTAAAAGCCTGAAATGAATGTTATATTTATATTGCAGTTGATGATATGCTGAGCGATCTAGACCACCATGCTGCTCTGCAACAGGCATCCAAACCTGTAGCGGTACAGACTTCTCAAGTTTTCCAACCCGTCCCAAGCCAGGTCCAGTACCATAATGTGCCAGCCAATGGGATGCCAGGACGTACAGCCTCTAGTGCTACCAAAGAACTAGATGACTTGATGGCTTCTTTGTCTGATTTTAAAGTCAATGTTGGCGCCTCTGGAAGCCCACAGCAAGTCAGAAAAAGCGGAGACTATGCCAAGCCCCAAAAGCCTAAGACACCCACCACACCCACTGCACCCACACACCTGCTGCACCTTCAAGTAAGTTGGAGATTATTAGTTAAATAATGGCTGTCGACCAGTGCAACACAGCTGGTGTAAACAAACCACATGTTTCAGTATAGTGCGCAAACTCGAAGAACATTCACAATGGCAGTCAACGCATACGGCAGTGAAGTATATCTAAATGTGCCAAGAAAATTACGAACTTCAAATGTTCACAAAGTGGCTCCGAAATATTTTCGTATCATAGGAAAATCAATACAACAGCCGTGCTGCATGACGGTCGATAGGCACACTAGCAACATTACGGCATTGTCACAATGGTGACAGTGTAATACATATCAGTGTTGGTCAACACTGATAGAGCGGTTTTCACATGACTGTCGTGAAAACAATTGCAATTGAGCAATCACTAGCCAATCAGAATCGAGAGAAATCACCACTTGCTCCTAAATGGCTTTTCTCTCAGCCAATCACAAGCCGAACCAATTACTAAGTAATTATGCAATTGTATTTACTAAAGAATTTGATTGGCTGAGATAAAACGAGTAGCCAATGAGAACGCAAAGCAATCGCAATTACATAACAAGTGTTGACAGTCATGTGAAATCCGCTCTATCCATTTCCACCGACTGATCAATTGAATTCGGAAAAGCCGCCGTTACACGGTGCAACTTGTCTCGCAATGCAGCGTGTACAGCGAATCTTTGCAACTTGTCTCGCAATTTCGTTCCCAGAAGCATGTATCAAAATGGCGGACGACTTCGAACTTGGTGCGCAATTATTAGTAAAAAAGTTCCATTGCGAGCTAATATCAGCTGATCAGCTTTGTAGATAGTTTTTTCGAGATTTCCACACACAATTCGCCTATAATACTAAAACAATGACAAGGAGTGGCGTAGAAGAACTCTTTAAAAACCCTAGAACATTTTATCATTCACAGCTCCATCTGTGGGCAAAGTCAGTCAACTTGACTCCATGTTGGGCAACCTTCAGTCGGACATGACAAGGCAAGGTGTCAGCACTACAAAGAAGGGAACCTGTGCTGCGTGTAACAAGCCTATCATTGGGCAAGTCTGCACAGCACTTGGGAGAACCTGCATCCCGAACATTTTGCCTGCGTGGCATGCGAGGCTCCCTTAGGGACGCAGAATTTCTTTGAGCGAGATGGGAAACCTTATTGTGAGAGGGATTATCATGAGGCATTTGCACCCAGATGTGCCTACTGTAACGGGCCTATACTTGATGTAAGTATCACTTGTCACTATAGATGGTTCCTTGCCAAGAGTGCTGAACAACATAGCAGATTTCTTATGACTGAAAACTGTACGGCGAGTTTCCTGCCGTGTCCGAGCGGTAAAAGTAGAGCACAGTGGCGGATCCAGAAGGGTTTCCACGGAACCCCCATTGAGCAGCGAGCTCTCAATAATTAACAATTAGACCTCAAGGCCGAATGTGCTATGATGAATAGACCATGAGGCCGAAGGCCGAATGGTCTATTTAAATCATAGCACATGAGGACGAGAGGTCTAATTGTTTTAGTATAAACCAACTAGTTGGTCGGTTTGGCAATGAATTCCATTATTTTATGTTGAAAAAATCAAGTTTTCTTGCAAAGAAAGGTGGTGGTTTTGCCAGGCACGGTCTATCACTAATAGACCATTAGTAGCTCAGCCAATCAGAATGCAGGATTTGTAATAGACCATTACTTGGTTTATACTAATACTGTATATTGCCTGTATCAGTCTTCGAAGGAGTGAAGAAGAAATGGATCCCCCCGTTAGTAAAATTCTGGTTTCGCCACTGAAGCAGATTTGAGATTTCGTAAAGGCACGGAATGGTACGGTCACGGCACGTAGCCTCGCCTTCTCGCAAACATTTCTTCAGCCAAGCACATCTCGAGAAATGACTGATCAACTATGGAATCGCTTGGGGTCGTTTGGCAAAGACAATAGAAAGCCAACGCGCGTCTCTGATTGGGCATATCTCCCCCCCCCCCCCCAAAAAAAAAAAAAACGTCCAATCAGAGGGCAGAATTTTATCACGTCCTCTTTCGCGGGGTTCACCTATGACCAGTTCCCTCAGAGACGCTGGATTATCGAGCATGTTCACTTCCTCAGCTATGTTCTTATAGTGTACCGCCATTTTTTCCCCCAGTCCTGTGTCACTGCCTTAGACCAGACCTGGCACCCTGAGCATTTCGTGTGCGCACAATGTGGTAGTGCGTTTGGCGATACAGGTTTCCACGAGCGCGATGGCAAGCCTTTCTGTAGGGAGGACTACTATGCCATGTTTGCACCCCGATGTGGAGGGTGTGGTGAACCCATAATGGACAACTACATTTCAGCACTCAGTGCTCACTGGCATGCTGAGTGTTTTATCTGCACGGTAGGTATCGTGTTCTTATTCGGCGAGGTGAATATCGACAAATAGTCACAGAGGCAAAGTCGAGGTGACTATTTGCTGATACTCAGGTAGTCGGATGCGACTAGTTTTATTTACTCATAAGATTTATACTCATATACACTGCTCTTGATCATAATCAAACTCGCGCACGCAATCTCAATGGTTACCTCTTAGGTGACTATTGCAAGACAAAACAAAACACTCAACCAGTCAGCGCGCGGAATTTGTTATTGTCACTTCAGATCATAGTTAGTAGATTAAGCTCTTTTAAACTCGTGGATGTGCGAAACATAGGATCGACTTAAATTCCATTTCCTTGAGATTGCATTCTATCCCATCGGTAACCTTGATGCAAACTGTCCTACACCCGTCCACCTCCTCGAGTAATCGAGTCAGGGTGGCAAAATGAAAGGAGTTGCTATATATATCCTCTTCTTTCCCTTCAGGAATGTCGGCAGCCATTTCCAGGCGGCAGCTTTTTCGACCACGACGGCCGCCCGTACTGCGAGATGCACTACCACGCCAAAAGGGGAACCCTGTGTTACAGCTGTCAGAAACCAATCACAGGCCGCTGTATCACCGCTATGCACCGCAAGTTCCACCCGGAGCACTTCGTGTGTGCCTTCTGCCTCAAGCAACTCAATAAGGGGACTTTTAAGAGCAAAACGATAAGCCCTACTGCCATCCCTGTTTGTGAAGCTTTTTGGTTGAAAAAATGTGAAGGATGCTTAGGGGATTTTGAATTAATTGAGCAGACACCTCGCTGGCTCGTTTGGATATTTTGTAAGATGATAGGCAGGCGAAAAGTGTCCCATGGTCCTGGTAATTTCAAGACCGCTTGTCAGCTAATTCAGCCACTAGTCTAGGGTCTTAATTCTGAGTAAAATCAAGCAAAGAGTTTTGATGCAATGTCACAATTAGGGGCGGACCCAGGAATTTCAGAAAGGGGAGGGGGGGGGGGGGGGCGGATAGTGAAAACATGGGACGAAAGTTTTCAAATTTCCTCCAGCAAATACAGTAAATCCGCCCCTGACAATTAAGTTAGTGAACGGTCAAATTAAAATGCAGTCCAATTCACAAGAAGCAAGAGAAATAATCGTCTAGGTTTGATGAATAACCTTTAAACTGCAAAATAAGTACAAATGTGGAGTGTTTTAGTATGTTATCAAAAATCGGATTGTGAGTGGCCTTTTTCATGTCTTACTATAGGCTGGATAGTTTTCAAACTTGGAAATTTGATAGAATGCCTATAACGAAAACTTCAGTTCGTTTCCTTTCTTACACTAGGCTGAAGTATAATAAAAGATTCTGTTTGTTTGAGTAGCAGGTCTCATTTGATATGATTTTGTTGAAAAATCGAGGTAGAGTTTTTAAATAAATTTCACGTCACTGCAATGGAACCAAAGGAATAGTTTCTGAATGCCCAAATTGAATAAAAAAAGACGAACTTGAGGGCTTGCTGTATAAGGTGCATTTTCGACTTACACAAGTCAAATTTGCGAATGTCTAGGTGACTTTGAAAAGGTCAAGTTTTGTGGATTCCTTGTGGTATCTCTATCATGGTGTATTTTTTTGTCGATCACCAATAGACCTTTCGTGAGCAGTACAAGTTAGAAGCGGACAAAGTTATTGTACCAAGATTATTTGCACTGTTTTATTGCAAACATCTGTGTGCCTGTTTTCAATTTTCAAAAGTTGAAAATAAATTTTGATTTTGAAGCCCTTACAAATCAATAGCCGTATTCACACTAGGACGGAAACTCGTCATGACGGGTTGTTCGTCTGACGAGTTTTCCGTCTGATATGAATTCAGACGATTTCCCGTCAAATATCCGTCTCGTCTCGGTTTCACACTAAGATTTTCCGTCAAAAATCCGTCTCGTCCCGGTTCACACTAAGACGAGTTTTCCGACTGGACGAAAAAGTTTCGGTTTTCCAGGGGTTTATAGCCAGGGGCGTAGCTACCAGTATGCAACTGCGTACTTAGCCTGCTAGCCGGTTCTCCAGTGGGTTTTTTGGGATAATTTTATTTCTTGACCCGCGCGCCAAAAATATTATCAAATATCCGAAGAAACCCACTGCAGGCTACTGCGTACTAAAATTTTCACTTTGTTATACTTTATCTGATGTTTTTCTGACTACTCTCTTGCGTACCTTACAAAAAAGCTCTAGCTACGCCCCTGATAGCTTTATGTGCCCCGTTTGCGATACCCTGATTATGATACGATATCACATAGTTCGTATCACGCGGAAAGTAACATATTCCTGAGCCTAGGTACTAAAGCATATATGACTTCTTCGTGCAAGCGGTGCCAGATTTAGTCAGCAAAGTTGCAATGATGCAGTTCTTGGTAACCAAGTATAATAGGAAAAAATTAGTAGTACTATGCATTACAGAATTTAATAGAAAAAATAGTGAAATAACATGGAATCATGTGGATATGATGAAAGACCATGTTAAACGAGACAATTTCTCTTGGAACCCGCAACGCAGTATTTGTTATGTTGCGGCCAGTTGCAGCGAAATTGCGCGTGACGTCATCCTCGGAACGCAACGAATATTGTGTCGATCTGATTTCTACTCTTGCTTGCATCGCAATGGTTTCCGAAATGAGCCAATCATGGAGCTTCGTTTTCTTGGTATGCTTTCCAAATTTATTTCACAGTGGATGCGTTGCAAGTTGCGGGGCAAGTCGCTAGCGTGTGACATCACTGCTGAAACTTCCCTGTTGTGTTGCGAGTTGTTGCATGAAAAATTGCCTCGCTCTGGACGTTACAAAATTTAACGGCACATGTCCCAGGATTGGTTGGCCGTAGGGATGGATGAGGTGGGATGGGATGACATTAGCGAGGTAAGCTGATTGATGTGATGTCGTTGAGGTGAGGTGAGCTGATGCCGGATGGGATTTGGGTGAGGTGGTGAAACGAGATGCCATTGATGAAATACACGATATTGCGGTGAAAACTTTTTCCCTCCCTCAATTTTTCTTCCATTCGTTACTTAAACACCTGGTGATTGCTGTCCTCGCGATACAGTCAAGATGTGAAGCTTATTGTTGCAGGTATGTGTGAGCTCATATTTCCTTTAGTCCAAGGATTTCCATCGCCATCTTTCTCATTGCGTTGCTGTCCGTTTTCCCTGTCTTTCCCAGGGGGAATTTCTCTACCGGTATAACATACTTGGGCTTCAGACTCAACCCGTCCGCACCAGGCGGCCATTGCTCTGCGCACCAGGCCTCAACCTCCGCCAGCCTGGCTTTGTTGTCACCGCCTTTTTCACTAAGAATAACGCATGCACAAATCTCTTCATACAACAGCTGATCTGGGACTCCGATGACCATGGCAGAAGCAACATGTTCGTGCTGCATCAAAACGTTTTCAATTTCTGCCGGAAATATTTTGACAGTTGCACGCTTGATGAAGTCTTTCTTGCGGCCAAGCACTTCAATACGTCCCTGTTCATCCATTTTACCGATGTCGGCCATGTGCACCCATCCACTCGCTGACTTAGTTTGCCTGGTGCCGTCAGGATTTCCAATGTACTCAAGGAATACATAAGGACTTCTAAAACAGATTTCCCCCACTTTACCTCTCGGCGCTATCAAGCCGTTATCGTGAATAACTTTCCTTCCGCCCCATGGCGAACTCTCATCTTGCCATAATCAGCTGGGTTGAAGTCTTCTTTCTTGTAAACCACAGACATTGTCAGAAGACACTCTGCACTTCCATAGCCTAGAAGGACAGATACCGAGGGCAGACACTGGAAGATCGTATCCACAAGTGGCAAGGGGTAACGTTGACCGCAATTATGACACACTCTAACTTACTAAGATCATACCTCACGTGAAGGTTCTGCAACTTCATGGTCTGTATAGTTCCAACACCCATAAAAACAACATTGCACTTCTCCAAGGCCATGATCTCTATGGCTGTCTCGCTTGCTTGCAGTGCAACCGCAGTTGGGGCCCATACATATGAAGCACCGGTGCAAATACGAATGAACGTTAGGAATCCACCAGCCCATGCCATTGGCCGGTCTATATATGTGCGTTGTATCCCTGAAACACTGCTCTTGGAAGTTAAACACCGTGGGCATTGTCAGTAGAGAGGCGGACAAGTTCCAGATACACACTGCAACAGCTTTGGTATCCCTGTGCTTCCTGATGTAAAGTAAGCCACGCATGGATCGTCCGGTTGGCACAAATCCTGAGCTCTCAACAGATCCGCTAAATCCATCTCTCGGCCGCGCTCGATAAGATCACTCATCACATGAAGATCTTCCTTACTGCACACCATAGCACTTGACTCCTTGTCTCTCATAGTGACGAGAACCTCTATAGGCTTGTTCCTGATCAGTTCCTCCAGGCCTTTTTTCAGCTGTTCAAGCTGGGAATCTTGCATGAGTGGATCAAAAATAACTCCCTTGATCTGGAGAGTCCTCTTCATCACATTTATTTTGTCTTGTGTCAGTCCTCCAGGACCTATCAGGACGATATTAATTCCAATGCGACTGAGAGCGAAAGTTGAGATGACATACTCAATACTGCTGGCTCCAATTAACAATACCACATCCCCGCGTGACAGATCCAGAGACAGTAGAGATCGGGCAAGCCACACTGACCTGTGTTTGTTTAAAGTAAAGCAGGGATCAAACGTTGATGAGAGTTACATAATTGACTATCATTCATTCTCGCATACTCTAATCAGGTTGCGAGCAAACAGTAAATGATCGAGTAAATGCTTTCAGCAACTCTCATGTCGAATTTGGGCATGTTCGAACAGGCCTACTCTGGGACCTTATCTCGCCGATAAGGTGAGATAAGGTGAGATAAGGTGAGATAAGGCAAGATAAGGTGAGATAAGGTGAGATAAGGCGAGATAAGGTGAGATAAGGTGAGATAAGGCGAGATAAGGCGAGATAAGGTAAGATAAGGCGAGATAAGGTGAGATAAGGCGAGATAAGGTGAGATAATGCGAGATAAGGCGAGATAAGGCGAGATAAGGTGAGATAAGGTGAGATAAGGCGAGATAAGGTGAGATAAGGTGAGATAAGGTGAGATAAGGCGAGATAAGGCGAGATAAGGCGAGATAAGGTGAGATAAGGCGAGATAAGGTGAGATAAGGCGAGATAAGGCGAGATAAGGTGAGATAAGGTGAGATAAGGTGAGATAAGGCGAGATAAGGCGAGATAAGGCGAGATAAAGCGAGATAAGGTGAGATAAGGTAAGATAAGGCGAGATAAGGCGATATAAGGTGAGATAAGGCGAGATAAGGTGAGATAAGGCGAGATAAGGCGAGATAAGGTGAGATAAGGCAAGATAAGGTGAGATAAGGCGAGATAAGGCGAGACAAGGCGAGATAAGGCGAGATAAGGCGAGATAAGGTGAGATAGGAAAACTTGTGCCAATTAGGAGCTGCAAGATAAGGCGTGAGGGTGAGATAAGGTCCCAGCGTAGGCCTTCGAACTGCACATGAGAGTCGATTAGACTGCATGATTTGTGATCAAACGTGATGAAACTCGCGCACGCGGTCTCAGTGCTTTCAGTGTTATAGGTGCACGAGGGTAGAAATTCGTATTCTCTCATCACGACACCGATGATTCACTATTATCGACTACATTGGGGCGTATTCAAACGGTTAAAACTACTAACATCAGCTATAATGTCAAACATGTAAAACAGTGCTGTTAAAAATCAGATCTTCGGAATATCGAAATGGCGATCGGTGTTTGGCACCCTACCCCAAAGCTGGATACAAAAGGCGGCACTGTTTTGACCTATAAGGTTGAGATGAGGGGTGTGGGACTTCGACAGTCGACTCCCTTGACGAAAATGGATACAAATGCTAACAAAAGTTCGAGAGGTGAGTACCCTACTGGGTGTACCCTACTGTGTATAGATGACATACTTGCTATTTTCTGAATAACATTAGTAGTATACTTTTGGCGCCGTTGGCGCAATTTGAAATTGCTCAATCAAAAATTAAAAAAAAACCCCGTCAATTCTTGTCTATTCCCCTTTAAAAAGTCTCACTTTAAAATCTCCTCGTACTTACTTTCCATACCTTTAAAATCCTCCCTGCAAACACTTTAAAACTTTAGAAAGTACTTTAAAAAACCTTAGCATATACTCCAATAAATTACCCCTTTAAAAAGCCTAAAAAAAAGTCTCCTTAACACACTGACTCAAGGTGACTGAAATACCCTCTTTTTCGAGAAATTTAAAAATTGAAAAAACGGTTTAAAGACATGAATTTTCAATTAAATGGAGAAACAAACAGTGAAGAGTTGAAAGCCCTCACCAAAGAGCGAGGCATTCCAAGATATTATAAATGCTAAAAGCCGAACTTATCGAAGCTTTGAGACCTATTATAGGCGAACTCATCGAAGGGCTGCCCGAGCCACAACCACGTAATATTATCTCCAACACACCATCTAGTATTTCGATGAACCGATTCCCGAGATTAATGTCTCCATTCTCAAACCTTCCCATCCCCCTCGAAATTCCCTGTTCCATCACTCAAGCATTTGACAAACAGAGCGGCTAACTCAGCCAAGAAAGAGTTAAACAAGTTTGCAGATTGGATATTATCTTATGTCCCAGAGCCTATCAAAAAGACTGTAAATAAACGAGTGGACAGTCTAAAGGACAAAGTGAACCGTATATTCAAGAGAGTTGAACGGTTAACACCAAAGAACAACAAACAGCGTTGAAGGGGTATCTTAAAACCATAGAATATACGGACAAAAAGGGTATGACCCAAGACGTTCATCGCTGATATCAAACCAAAAATTATAGATCTCATTAAGGAACAAAAGAAACCAATCAAAGTAAAGTTCATCTTTACCTGTAAGTTTATCAAAGAGAACCCAGCCACCGGTCAGATTGATGAAAACATGGGATATTTTCATACAAAAAAGCCTGAAAGTATAACAGAGTCAACCGATTTCTCCGATTTGTTCAATACGATGACAAATTATTTACTTGAATTGATTGAGAAATTTCAAAACAAAGGCTCCGGATGGCAGTTTGACCAGGTGAAATACTTTGATATCAACATCGACCCCTTTGAACCGATTTCAGGAAGTTCCTACATTAAACTACCATCAAAATTAGCAACCAAGAAGGCAATCATCAACGTAAAGAATGAGAAGGATCATGAATGTTTTAAATGGGCAGTAACGTCTGCTGTGTTTCCTAAAGAGAAAGATGCTCAAAGACTCAATAAACAATGAAAGAGAACTCTGAGAATTTTGACTGGTCAGGAATAGAGTTCCCCGTCTCACTAAAACAGATTGATAAGTTTGAAAAGCAAAACCCCTACGCGATTAACGTCTACGGTTATGAAGGTGAGGTATACCGTCTAAGATTAAGTAAGAAAGATGAAGCTCAAGTGATCAACTTACTCCTAATATCAAACGATGAAACGAATCATTACTGCTGGATAAAGAATATTATGAGATTAGTATCTACTCAAATTGATAAATTTCATCATACTCGATTTTTATGCCATAGATGCCTGAACTCATTTCGATGCAAGCAATCATTAGAAAAACACCATGAATACTGCAAAAACGAAGAAGTCAAGATTGAAATGCCTGTAGACAAAGAAGGAAATCCCACCTATTTGACATTCAAGAACTTTAACAGAAAAATGCGGGTTCCTTTTGTTGTTTATGCTGACTTTGAGAGCTTTACAGAGAACATAGACACATGTTCACCAGATGAAAATAAAAGCTTTACTAAGCAATATCAGAAGCACAAACCATCTGGCTTCTGCTATCTAATCAAGTGTTTTGACGACAACATTTTTCCACCCAAGCTTGTACGATACACAGCTGAATCCCAGACGAAGATATCTCACAGATTTTTATAGAAAAGTTAGAGTGGGATATTAAGGAGATTTACAACAAATTCAAGTTCTCAAAGAAGGTGAAGATGACTCTTGAGAATAAAAGAGATTTAACAATGCCACTCACTGTCACATCTGTGAGGGTGAATTAGGGAAGACAAGGTATTAGACCACTGCCATTTTACAGGCAAGTTTAGAGGAGCTGCTCATAACAAATGTAACCTTCAATTTAAAATTCCTAAGTTCTTCCCCATCATCTTTCACAACCTAGCCGGATATGACAGTCATTTATTCATTAAGAACCTTGGAACAACAAAAGGTAAAATCAACTGCATTCCGAACAATGAAGAGAAATACATTTCTTTCACCAAGCAGATTATCGTTGATTCCTTTACGAACAAAGAGGGCAAACAGATTGACGTTAAGCGCGACATCAGATTCATCGACAGCTTTAAGTTTATGGCAACAAGCCTTGACAGCTTAGTAACTAATCTACCGCAATCTTCTTTCAAAAATCTTACTGAAGTTATGAAGGAGAACAATTACAACTATTGTTAAGAAAGGGTGTTTTCCCATACGATTGGTTTGATGGTTTTGACAAACTAAACGCAACCCAGCTTCCACCAAAAGAAACATTCTACTCTAGACTCAACGACGCCGACATATCAGAGGAAGACTTTAAACACGCTCAAAAGGTGTGGGAAGCCTTTGAGATGAAGAACATGCGAGACTATCACGACCTTTACCTTGAGTCAGACGTTCTCCTGTTAGCCGACGTCTTTGAAAACTTTCGAAACGTGTGTCAAGAAAACTATGGATTAGACCCGGCATGGTATTATACAGCACCTGGATTAGCCTGGGATGCAGCTTTGAAAATTTCTGGGGTGAAGTTGGAACTTTTGACAGATCCTGACATGCTGCTCATGGTTGAGAAAGGCATTCGTGGAGGTGTGTCTATGATCTCAACTAGATATGGTGAGGCTAATAATCCATACATGAAGGAACACAACCCCAACCTATCCACAAAATATATCACGTATCTTGACGCAAACAATCTATATGGATGGGCAATGAGTAAACCACTCCCTACTCATGGTTTTAGATGGATGACTGACCAAGAACTCAAGGACTGGAAAAATCTCCCATGTATACTTGAGGTTGTGCGAAGTACCCTCAACACCTTCATGACCTACACAACGACTATCCACTAGCTCCAGAGAGGCTTGAGATTGGCAAGGTTGAGAAATTGATCCCAAACCTCAACGACAAGGTAAAGTATGTTGTTCACCACGAGACGTTGAAACAATATGAAAGTCTCGGACTCAAAGTCACAAATATTCATAGAGGTATCACATTCGAAGAGTCTGCATGGCTAAAGCCATACATCGACCTGAATACCAACCTAAGGGCGAAAGCAGCCAACGACTTTGAAAAAGATTTCTTCAAGTTGATGAATAACTCAGTCTTTGGTAAGACAATGGAAAACATCAGAAACAGGGTAGACATCCGATTGGTCACGAATGAAAAACAAGCCAAGAAACTAATATCAAAGCCAAACTATCAACATCGCACCATCTTTTGTGAGAACCTTATCGCCATCCATATGAAGAAAACAAAGTTGGTCTTCAATAAGCCAGTTTACTTAGGCATGTCCATTCTGGACCTAAGTAAAACATTAATGTACGAGTTTCACTATAACTACATCAAGCAAAAATATGGTGACAGAGCCAAGTTGTTGTTCACAGATACGGACAGTCTTGCCTATGAGATTGAGACAGAGGACTTTTACAAGGATATCAGCAAAGATGTAAAATCCATGTTTGATACCAGCAACTATCCAAAGGATCACCCATCCGGTATTGAGGTGGGTGTAAACAAGAAAGTCATCGGAATGTTTAAAGATGAGGCTGGAGGTCAGCAAATTACAGAATTTGTAGGACTGAGAGCCAAACTTTACTCATACAAGATGGACGAAGGTAAAGAAGAAAAGAAATGTAAGGGTGTTAAGAAAGCTGTCGTAAAGAAATGCATCAGTTTTGATAACTACAAGGATGCCTATTTAATAAGAAACCTCAGATGAGACAGATGAATGTAATCAGAAGTCATAAGCATGATGTTTACACTGAAACAGTCAATAAAGTAGCATTAAGTCATATGGATGACAAACGAATCTCTGTGAAGATGGTATCCACACCTATGCTCACGGTCATTTCAAAACTGCGGCTGGTGGTAGCTCAGTATCCTCAGGAACGACTTGAAGTTCCTCTCTAACGAACGACCTCCTCGGTCCACCCTCTAGATAATACAACACAGGCTGCCCAACCGAAACAACGCTACGTGATAAATTGTAAACCTCCAGACTCCAGATAGGATCCGTTGCTCGACGATTCTCTCCGCCCTCACCCTCACCAGGAGCATATAAATATCTAATTTTAACACCAGGAGGTAATCTCACTTCATTTACTCCGACAGGACGCTTGTATTCTACGCCCTTAATATCAACCTTTTTCAAACTAATAGCTTTTGCGGGCTCTTTACCGGTGATTCTAATCGGTCGGCTATTCAGAGTTTTCAAGACAGCAGGCAAACGTTTCACCCACACTCTAGACCTATCATCACTAATCATTTCTTGAGCGTACTGATGACTAAACAATTTCTCACCCAAAGTCCGATTTGCTCGCTCTACAAATGCCTGAGCTCGATGAGTCCCTGCCTCGCTTCGCTGGATAGTAACTTGATGCTTGTTCATAAGTTTAGTAACTTCTCCCATGAATTCTTTACCAGGGTCAACAATTAATGTCTTTGGCCACCTTAATTTTCGAGAATAATCTTGGTTAATGCTCTTGCCACTTCACCACTTTCTTTAGACGTCAGCGGTTCAGCATCCTTGTATCTCGAGGCGATATCAATCACCACCAACGCGTACTTATACGTTTTCCTACCAACTTTATCATGAGGTAGAAATAATAGATCAGCTTGATGAATCTGATTCGGTTTATCCACAGTCCAATGAGGTCTAGGAACATACTTGGAGCTGGTAAATAAATTTGCCACAAGGCTTGTTTCTCAAGCCATCTTTTTGCCTCACTTTCACTGACTTTTGCCTTTTCAGCTAGTTTTGGAATAGCTGAATAACCTTTCCAGTAACCTTCTGTGGAATAGTATATTTTTGATAACATTCTTTCGTGATTCATTTAAAGAATACTCTTTCTTCTCTTAAATAAAAAGATGTCACAAGCTATATCTGAAAATATTAACCCAAACAGGGTCCTACGAGAGCCTTTCGGCTTGAAGGCTGAATCGTCACTGAATCGAATTACATTTAATCCCTCTTCAGCTAGTCCCGGAGAGAGACTCTATATTAATATTCCGAAACTTGCAGAGAATGTGGTGATTGTTCCAAAGACCCTAGCGCTAACGTTTAACATTGCTTTAACTGGTACGGATAAGCATGCGAATAATAGATTTGTTAACAATTTGACAGCATGCTTGAAATCAAGATATAAGATACATTTTGGTGGAGAGACAGTGCAGGATACTAATAGGTATGATTTATATAAGCTATATAGTGATCTTCATCTTAGCAAAAAGGAAAGGGAAAATAGAATCAAAGAAGGAATTTCCAGTCTCAACATGCGTAAACTGAGGGCTGGTGCAGGTGATAAAGTGTCTACAGATGCAGCAGAAGTAGCATTAGCAGCTGTATATAACACAAAATATAGACTCCCTCTTGAGCATCCAATTATAGACAATCATGGAGTATTTTATCCAATGGCACTTGCTCAAGGGTTATGTTTGAGGTTACTCTTCCAGAATCAAAAGATCTCACAATAACAAGCGACAAAACAAAACCATTTACATATGCTATTTCCAATCTTGAGCTAGAATACCAAAGCATTTCAAGTGACTTCCTAGCAAAAGAGGCAAAGAGCACTTATCAAATTGGGAAGGGATTCTATTATGAAAATATTCACCTTCATAAGACGTTCACAATTACCAAAGGGACGGATAGCATATTAAATGAGAATATTAACATCCCTCGTAGAAGTATGACTGGCATCCTAATGCTGTTTACAACACCACATGCAGATGGGGCACGTGATAGTGAAAGTTTGTGAATCCAAGTATTACAAGTGTTAAAATTAACATTGATGGCGTACCAAACCGGTTATATAGCAAAGGTATGGAAACCTCAGATTTTATGATGCAGCTGTCAAACGGTTTCGATCGAGTGATAATATATCAATCAAGGAGTTTTATAATGATAAATTTGCAATATGGATAGACCTACGAACATATCATGATGACTCTATACATGGTAATGGCTTACACATCAGTAATACAAGAGATGGAGTTCATCTAGAGATGAAACGAACAGCTTCAGGGTCTGGTACCATTATTTGCCACATGTTCGTGATAGCCGACGCGTTGATGACGGTCATGAATTCCAACTTGCATTCAATCGTGTATTAAAAAGAACAACTGTTGTAATACAAAATTATGGAAGAGTTACGAGAAAAAGTCCCTTTTCATTGTATTATAACTGGACCGACAAATTGCGGAAAAACAAAATACCTCACGGAACAGCTCCGAGGACCGTTCCGCAATGTGTTTGAATATATTGTTCTCATATGTCCGACTTATGCAAAAAATAAGACCTATCATAGATTTGCTCACGGAGATAAACGTTTCTTGGTATTATCACCAGATGCTAGTAACAGTGATGAGATTAACGAGTTATTGAAGGATTGCTCACAACTTTTTTCTGGTACAAATACGTTACTTATTTTGGATGACTGTGCTGTATCGAAAGATCTAAAGCAACGCTCGAACAAGTTTATAGATCTAGCATTCTCTGGAAGGCATGATGGATTATCAGTGTGGGTATTGACGCAACAATTAACATCCATAGCAAAGCCCTTCCGTGACAACGTCGCCTGTGTGGTTACATTCCATAATCCGTCTCAAGTCGGCACAAAAAACACTGTTTGAAGATTATGGAGGAGATTTAGACGTCGAGACTCGTAAAAAGTTTGTGGAACTGCTGAAAACTGAAAAATATTCCAGACTCTGTTTCTGTTTACGTTATCCATTTCAGTGTTATTTGGAGATTCCTACTACGCAGTGATTTAAAAACATCTATGTTTTATTATAAAATAAGATATGGCAAGCATTGAAGATTATATCGAAGAAAAAGAGGTCGCTGAACCAAAAGAAAATGATATTGAAGTCAAACGAGAATCACTGGCTATTCTCGCGTCTCTTGGGACTACAAAGGAATTTCTAGGTGTTGAGATGAATCTTGGTGATATCAAGAAACTCTCATCAAAAGACGTTGAAAAATATTATAATCGTTACCAGACAGTCTTAGGCAAGCAGGTAACAGGTGGATTAGTAGAATCTGCACTTCAAGCAGTGTCTCACGTCATCTCCTACGTGGTTCCTGTAGATGACGCTGAAGCGCTTTGCAAAGACTTGCAGAACGATGAGTTGGTAAAACGCGAACTTTCAAACTTTGCAGGTCTCTTGGTATTGAAGGGTGGAAGATTGGTAGCACTTGCTAGCGGTCTCTTTCAGGTTGCTAAGCATGTTAAACTAACACCTTCACAGGATAAATCCAATGAAACTCTAGAACTTACCAATACTGTTGAACAAACCCTGATAAACTCTCCATAAATCCCTGATAAACTTACTAAGCAACGTATTAAGTATGATATGATTTAAAGATACTTTATTATTGAAAATAAAGAATCATGTCTGAGAAGTTGTTGAACAAATTACAAAGGATCCTCTTCCTGAAAAGAAGAGAGAGAAAGACCCAAAAAGGTTGCTGCTGGGAGGAAACTCGCAGAATATAATAAAAAGGCGAAAGAAGCACTTGCAAGGGAAATGAAGCGTGAAGCGGAGACGAAGTCAGAAGAAGCTACGGGGAAGAATCTGGAGCACAAGCTTGGATTCCAGAGCTATCTTTTACAACTGTACTGTCTATAGTTGGCATAGGGTTTACTGCATTTGATATGTTTATGCGGTACTACAAAAACAGAGTAGTTGATTTATCAAAAGTTCCCACAAATGTTCCAGAATCTTTTAAAGAATCTTTTAAAGAACATCAACCTTCGAAAATTCCTGTCCCAAAATTCCTATCCCAACGGGGAGCTCGAGGGGCTTGCCTCTCGAACCGAGAATTGGCATGTTGTAAGTAATTTAAAGATTTTATTTGCGTATAAATAAAATCAACGAAGTAAACTATGTCAACTGAAAACAAACTTGTGAAAACGGTTACCGATTCGGCCGTCATTATCGGATTAGCCGCTGGAGTCGGATACCTTGGTAAAAAGGCTATGAAAGAATCATTTATCAACGATCCCTCATCGAGTGTTGCAAACTATGCAAAATGGGTCGCTGTACTGTCCGGTAGTATGTATTTGAAAGATTATCTGGAAACACAAAAGATTTTGCCAAAACCGCTTTAAAGATTTTACATATTGATTAATAAATGGCAACAATAGCAATGATGATTGGTGGAGCTGTATTGAATGCGACAACGTTCGTTGGTGGCTCATATCTCGCAAAATACCTAAGTGGAACGTCTTCAGACGCGGAGCGAATGAGACACGACAAGGCTATAGAAAAATATCAAAAAGATTATGCCTCATACCAGGAAAGAGACAGAAACTCATTGATTGGTACTCGCAACAGCAGGATGCTGAACACCGGGCTTCGCAGGATTTGTCGAATACCGATGAAGCTTTGAAATTGTATAGTCAAACGCATCATGATTCGAGAGGCAAGCCCCTCGAGCTCCCCTTAGGAGATGAACCAAAATTCTCTGATTATTATAGACCTAGTAGCAACCAAAAGATGGGGGAGATGGCATATGTAGGTGGTGGTATGTGGCAATGGTTATATGGCTAGTAAATTCTTTTAGAGGTGTCAATTTAAAGATTCTTTATTCTAAAAATAAAGAATTATGGACATTGACCCAGAAATACCGGATAAAGTAAATCCTTTTGACCCAGTCGATCCAGGTGATCCAGATGAAGGGGAATGGATTCCTATGCCCTCCACTTCAACTTCAACTCACGATCATCACACCACAGACGAAACTTCATTCATACACGGTGTGGATGAACATACTCCTCTCATTCCTCGAGAGGAAGACTTAAAGCAAGAGAAGAAAGAGTTGGAGAGGCGTGGAAAAATTAGCGAAAAATTTCGTAACGTAGGCAACCCTAAAGATTATCCCTTCACAGCTGATATAGATGAATTTGATCAGGTGGTTGTCAAGCTCGGTAGAAGTAATGCTAAGAGCTGGACCTTGTTCGAAGGTGATAAACTTAATGCTAAATTACCGACAACGGTAACTAAGAGTCTTGGTCCTCTTAAGGTAGATGTTGTTATAGCTAATGAAGGAGCTATTTCAGAGCATCAAAGGGAAGTAAAAGATTTGGAAACTGAACGTGAAACAGTTCCTGAGAATCAGAGGGGTACTATAAATCATCAGATTGAAGAACGAAATGAGGAGATTGAGCGATTGGAAAGAGAAAATGAAGAAATAGAAGAGGGAATGTCTCTAGAGATAGAGTCAAGGTCGTATTTAAAAAGTACGGCTTTACAGTTTTTGCTGTCGTTTCAGCAGTAGGTGTTGTTATTGGTGTGATTGTCTCTAATCTAAAAAAGGGTTTGACCAGTGTTGCAAAGGGCGTTGGCAACGGCTTGAAAGCAATTGGAAAGAGAATTGGTGAGATTTTGCCTGGAATGGTAGGTGCTATTGCTAGTTTTATCTTCAAAACAGCGGGGGAGGTTATTGGATTTTTAGGCAAAAATGCTTGGCTGCTGATAGTGGCCGTGGTTCTCTACCTTGTTGAACAATTTAAAAAGAAGAGACGCTAAGTAAAAACATGTCAACGTTTCTATCTATCACGATGCTAACTCCGGAAACAAGAGTTTATCTGGAGCCACCGTTGGAGCGAATAAAAGAGATACAACTTTTACATTGTCACATTCCTAAACCGTGGATAAAGTTCAAGGACCCACAAAGGTTTACAAGTTTTCATCTCAAGAAAATGTGTCGGAAAAGGTATTTTTTACTATTCCACCAGGGAATTACACATTGAAAACACTTCAACAAATCTTCCTCAAAGATGAAGAAAGCTCCAAGCTTACAATTCTAATGGCACAAAAAGGATATTATCTATATTCCAATAAGATCGTTAATCTTAGGCTTTCTGAAAAACTCTCAAAAAAGCTCGGTGTACCTGAAAAGATATTACCCAATCGATATTATCCAATAACATGGATACCTGACAAGCCTTTGAGTTTGTTTTGTGATCTCATAGAGTCAAAGTCTTCATATTCTAACAGGATTCCTGGTGATGAAAATGTAGAAGTTACCCCCTCAAATTTACTTGCTGTTATTCCATCTCAAAGTCATCCTTGCATAAAAATCCAGCAAAACAATAATCCAATCACCTACTTTACTTTGTGTATTCTAGATGAAAAGGGAAGAAAGCCCAACTTTAATAACGAACCTATTCGAATTCATTTAAAGATTTCACACTAGAATAAAAAATTATGGGAGACTACAATAGTATTTATCCACAAGTGCCTCAAAATGGGGAAATTTCAGACTTCAAAAGTCGTCTTGAAAGAGAGGTTACGCATTATGAGCGTGTACGTAAGAAATACGCAAGATTGAGGAAACTGATCGTATGGTCAACAGGCGGAATCTCTGTCATATTATCCGGTAGTGGATTAGCCCTCAGTTTGACAGGCTTTGGAGCCGCGGTAGGTGCTCCTATTGGCGGAGTTGGTGCTCTGTTCGGTATTGTTTCTACCACTGTTGGAGTCAAATTATCACGAAAGATATCTAAGCATGAAAAAACATCACAATTAGCAAGAGCAAAGGTGAACACCATACAGGATCTCGTCTCAAAGGCTCTTCGGGACAACACAATTTCTGATCAGGAATTCTCTCTAATCCAAGCAGAAAAGGAAAAGTTTGAAAAACTAAAGTTTGAAATCCGCCAAAAAGCTCGGCTGGAGGAGGGGAAAAAAGAAGATTTGACTCAGATACGAAGGGAGGTTCGTGCGGAAATTTTAAAGGAACTCACCGTTCCCGCACGTTAAAACTATCATTTGAGAGGACACCGGTAGGGTGGGTTTATGAGATTGGGTGCTACAAGGATCGTCAGTGATTTAAAAACATCTTATTCTACTTACAAAATAAGATGTCGTTACTCGATGAATTTAAAAAGGTATATCCAAATGCGGATTTATCAAAATTTCATGAAGATAAAGACTGGTATGCTGAGGGTTATTTGACCCGAGATATATTGGATGGTACAATAAAACCATTTCTGGTATGGTATATGGGCAAAAGATCCTCATGCTGCTGTTGTGACTAAGTTTACAGATATTCCCATAGAGGATCGTAAAGATTTATTCAATGATTTGGGTATAGCGGCTCCTAAATTACAATTCCCGGATAGTTTGAAATTAACAACTAAAAAATACCCTATTCCAGCGATAGATTTTGATACCACCGCTTCAGATATCACGTCCTTGTTAACAGATCTGGATATTTATGTATCGCCTAAGCAAAAGTTCTCTGTGATGATGAGAGACATTTTCAAGGAGACTACCATAACGTTCAAGTCTGCAAAACAGTCGAGACGATGGCTAAATGGTCCTAATTTTAGTTATTGGCCGCAACAACTCAACTTTGCAGTCTGGTGTGCTACATCGGGTTGTGGGGTTAGCCTACATGAGGCTGAGGGCTATCCCCCTGTTGTTTATAGTTTTATTAAATTTCATGTCTATTTCACTGTGAGGAGGATTCTAAAGGAATTGGGATGTCCTCTACCTGATGACTCAATTTTTAGTCAAACAGACAATCAATATAACAAAGTTGTTTTTCAAAGATTATGTCATGAATTTGGCTTAACAAACCCTGATTTTAGATGGAAAGGAGGGAGAAATTTTGGGCTTGGGGATATTTTGTTTACTATCCAGGTAGCGGGCGCGGGTCGGGTTATCAAAATGTACATGTTATTAGAGGATACGATACCGAGGCAAACGCATGGCCTAATAAATTAAATTTATTCTCTGATGAAGGTGGAACTTACGATAATGGTAAATTAGTGTCTTTTATAAGAAATGATGATCACGGTGGAAGGCAGTACAATTGGTTCGTCCCTGTGAATGGTCATGGTTTGACTAGAGCGGGTCTAGGCCGGTTAAACCGTTCACTGGAAGCGTTTGTTTACAGTGTATTAGGCGCTCAAGTAAATGTTAGGTCTAGTATTGTAGGCAATAGCGGTTCCGCTGTTGAAGCACAGCAGGAGTTTTTGACCTTATTTGAAAGTGCCGTCATTGAAGAAAATATATCCAAAAGCGTGCAACGCTATCAATTATCAGTCCAAGAGGCCAAACTTAGACTTAACCTAGCAATAGCCTCTGGAATTTGGCTCATGCCGGCTAATTTGATAATCAACACTGAAAGCGTGACCGGTTATAATAATAAGTTGCTGAAGGCCACTAGTAATATGAGTTTTGGGGTGAATGATTCGCTTAATGAAGAATCAAAACATGTTGGAATTAAACATAACTTGGGCTCTTCAAAGGTAAAGTTACCGCACGCGTACGCGCCTGTAACGCACACTGAGACGAAGCCAGACGTGACTAAGCCAAAAACAAAACCCTTGACCTCACAGCATGAAACTAATCTAATAGCATTGACAGCTGTCGCGGGTGGATTAGCATGGTTTCTATTTCGATAGTCACGAGAGCACAGTCTGATGCAACTGGCTATTTCACGTGGGCACTAATTTACATACAATCAAAATCACGTGGAGAACAATAGATTGCATACTTTTACGACATAGCAACAAGCAAGTTGAAAAGTGGATTTGATGTTTACTTTTTAGAGGCCTGTATCTAACGTCGCTCAGGAATGTGATTACGTCATAGGGTTATAAAACCCAAAGCAGATGGATGTCTCATGACCGGAAAACAATTCCAACTAGATGAGTCACAAGGTAAATTTTCGTTATGTAACACAAGTCAGCGTTACATAATCTAATCTAACATGTCTCTTGCCGTGTCTCATGTGTTGTGTGACACGCTTTACATCGAGCCTTCTGTCTGTTGTGTTCACATATTTGAGACCCGCCGCATAACTTACAAAAGAATTTCTGTCTTCCATGAATACATATTCCTTTTCCGTTGCAGTCTTTGCAGATATATCTCGCTCGTTTATGTTCACAGAAGCTACCGCCCTTGCATTCCTTACAGCGTGACTTACGACGGTCGTGAGGGCAAATTTGTGATCCATGACAATCTCTACAGATATATTTAATTTTACCATGTAGACATTTGTAATCATTCTTGCGAGTTACGTCTGAGGATTTATTAGAAACTGGATTTTGTGGCATCAACTCTTTCACTGTTTGGTTCTTCATTTTTTTAATAAAATCTATTTCTATAAACCGTTTTCATTCTTAACAGAATTGAAATTATGAGCTATGGCACTGTCATTAGGTTTGTAAATCTCTTTCTTAATCGGTTTAGAAATGTTCAACGTAGATAGACATGTTGTTGTTGTGGCTATCGAAGTAGTATCAAAATCTGTTGCCCCCTCACTCTTTGCACAACTTGATAATCTCCATAACAGAATTGAAATTATGAGCTGCATACCACATGACCTCATCAAAATCTGTTGCTCCCCACTCTATACATAACTTTACAATCTCCATATGACCATCTCTAGCTGCACGCGATAATACCTCATCAAAATCTGTTGCTCCCCACTCTTTACACAACTTCACAATCTCCATATGACCACCTTCAGCTGCATGACACATGCCTCATCAAAATCTGTTGCTCCCCACTCTTACATAACTTTACAATCTCAATATGACCATCCCAAGCTGCACCTCTCATGGCGGCATCAAATTCTGTTGCTCCCCACTCTTTACATATTTTTACAATCTCCATATGACCACCACAAGCTGCATACCACATGACCTCATCAAAATCTGTTGCTCCCCACTCTTTACACAACTTGACGATCTCGAGATGACCTTTCTCAGCTGCATGACACATGGCTTCATCCAAATCTGTTGCTCCCCACTCTTTGCACAACTTGACGATCTCAGGTATCGGCTCGTCCATTATATTCAAGGGTCTTTGCTCATTCACTGTTGGTTCTTCATTTAATTTTATTATAATATCTATCTCTTTAAACCATTTTTCAATTCTAAAAATAGAATCCAAATTGTGACGATGTTAATCTCTTTAACACCTCCGCATAAATATCCTAATTTCCTTTCAAAAATTAGGACAATATCATACCACATCAGGCGTATCCAGAACTAATGCAACTTCTTTTGCATGTTGTTTGATGGTCGACTCGGAAATGTCTGTCTTGGGGGCAAATTTCTTAAGACTAATATTCGAGGGGCTTGCCCCTCGAGCTCCCCCTCTACATATCCAGTAATATATCAGAGCTGCTGCAACGGATTGAGGACGGGCACGGTTCAACTTGGAAGAGCGGTTTTTTGTCAAAGTGTAAAGGCGAATTACTTCTTGCTTCTGTGTGGGAGAAGCTGAGAATTTATCCATCACGTCATGAATGTAATGTACGGCGGTAAGAGAAGTTGTGTGTATTGGAGAATCTTTAGGTGAATTGGCATTCACAATTTTCAAGCCTTTATGACTAAACTTTTTGTTCAACCTAAAGATTTCCATCAAGTTCTTTGATGTTTGATATTTGCCAGTCATCTTATAGGAGTGATAAATACATGCGAACACGATCCCCTTACGTGTGTTTCCGCGGTAAATCCGACCTTTTGTTACCTGAGTGTAAATCTCGTTAGCTTTAGACACAATTGTTTCACTAAAACCCATATTCTCAACATCCTTGTAAATATTCCTATCCTCTGACTTGCGCATTTGAACCCGGTTTGGATCCGAAGATCGTTTGCTGTCTGAATAACCGTAAAAACACCATTCCTTTTCATGCATAATTGTACGTTGTATTTGTTCTCCACATTCCAGGCAACTAGTAATTTCGTTTTCTGTAACGAGGTCACTGTGATTACAAGGAATATCACTGTCCTCCCCCAACGAAACCTCATCTGAGGTTCTCGTAGTCTCATATTCAGCTAGAGCTTGTTCAAAAAGTGCAAATTCTGCCATGTTTAGAATTATAATTCCATATCTTTAAACCATTTTCAATTCTTGATGTAATTGAAAATATGATAGTCTTATTAGGTTTAGAAGTGCTCGAAGTAGATATTGCAGTTATTAGCATTGGAACTAATTGATTCATAACGCCATAGGCATCTGGAAGCAAATTCAGCTAATATCTCCTCAATCCACTCATACAATTTATATAAATCCCTTGATTCAGTTACTATATCTTCAAATGCATCGGAGAATATGGCTTTTGCTTTACTAGTATCAGATGGTATATCCACTTCTATGAATGTATAATGCATTTCTAAAAACAATTTGATTGGTTTCTTTTGCTGCTTCATAATATCAACAATTTCATTGAGATCCTCGATTTTGGTTTCCACTTTGGTTTCCACTTTGGTTTCCACTTTGGTTTCGATTTTGGTTTCGATATTATTGATAGTTATCATGTAATCAGACTTCCAATCGTCACCTATACTAAAAAATTCTATTATTCCTTTCAGCACTGTTTCAGAAATTATTGTAGGTTTGCTATATGTCGACTCAATATTCGACATATTAATCTTGGGTATCTGTGAATCCATTATATGATTGTCCATTTTTATTATAAATTCTATGTCTTTAAACCGTTTTTTCAATTTTTAAATTTCTCGAAAAGAGGGTATTTCAGTCACCTTGAGTCAGTGTGTTAAGGAGACTTTTTTTTGAGGCTTTTTAAAGGGGTAATTTATTGGAGTATATGCTAAGGTTTTTTAAAGTACTTTCTAAAGGTTTTAAAGTGTTTGCAGGGAGGATTTTTAAAGGTATGGAAAGTAAGTACGAGGAGATTTTAAAGTGAGACTTTTAAAGGGGAATAGACAAGAATTGACGGGTTTTTTTTTAATTTTTGATTGAGCAATTTCAAATTGCGCCAACGGCGCCAAAAGTATACTACTACATTCATCTTTAGTTTTGTAGCCTATTTACCTGTCCCTAATGCCCTTGTACGTCATAGCCCGCCTCTTTTTCTCCATATCATACATTATCAGCGCCTCGGCATCGGCCTTCTTCTCAACTGTCGCGTCCAGAAATTGATGGAAAAACCTGATCTCATTTGGATGCTTGCGGGGGCGGTGCACGTAACTCAGGTTGGACATGCTTGTGATCCTGTAAAATTACAACTACTAGAGTATGTCATGCTATAGAGAAAGAAGCCTAAGTAGTCAGAGACATTCGTACTTCCTCATCTCCTCAGCGGAAAAAAAAGAAAAAGATATCTCACGACCCCGAGAGGAATTCGCACGACTACCTCGCGCAATGATAAAACCTGAGTAGAACAATGGAACCATAAACGAGGAGACAATGACCTATATGCTTGAAATGGGTTTCGTATCTCTCGAGATCAGATATTTTTTTCTCTTTCTCTACTTACTAGAGTATATACACGCGAGCGATATTTCATTAGCTGTTGCCTAGCTCGAATATAGCTTTTTAGTTATTTTCCAGGCAGCAGCATATCAACAATCATCATAATTGATGGAGGTGGAGTTAATGGAAGAAGAAGACTCCTTCCCTGAGAGATCAACCCCGCGAAAAAAAAAGTTGCTGGTATTTTTGTACGAATAATAATGCTCTTTCAAAATCCTGGCACTTTGATTGGCTAGTGGTTACACCACTTTGAACTCGAGAATTTTCTCCTCGCACGGCTCTATAATGCTGCCGCCTCGCAGCCTCGCCTCTTGGCTCGGCTGCTCGTTGGCAATGATGTATGAGTCCTTCGTCCGAGATATTTGTGACTGGTGTTGCGTGACAGTAACTTCGAAGTGACGGAATCGGATGTAAATCAGTTTGAAGAGTCCATTGAGGAGTTGGTAACGCCACTCGCAGAAACATTCTGTTTTCGCTAAACATCGGACGAAAATTAACTTTCTTAGCTAAAACAACAACAACAACAAGCCACTAACACGTCGCACACCAGTTTATCCTCGTTTGCACACTTTGGTTTCGTCACACAGATCGCTTCGACTCATCATCATCCATGAATCACGCAAAAATCATTTGCACTATTCTGGAACAAATCCGCTTGAATGCCAGGACAGTAACTAATATGACCCTTTGATATCTACAGAGCAATCATTATAGACGAAACCCTACACACAATACACTCTTTTTTTTTTTATAAGAACGTCTAATTTTCAGTTGAGGCTGGGCCGTTCTTATTTTGGAGCAGTTTGAGGCTGGAAATGTTCTTACGGATGTTCTTACATTTCAGTGACGTCGGGATCTGAAATATGATAGATCTTATAGAAGGATACATACCAATGAAGAGAGTTTATAAATTACAATATTGAAGGTCGTTATTATTAACACATTTGATCCTGGATTTTAGAACGCATCACTGAAAATAAACCTATTTTGCTCCTATCTGAGGCTCAGGCATGTTCTTAGCATGTTCTTAACATTTGGGTAAATTTCAGGCTGAACGTTCTTATAAAAAAGGTTCTTATAAAAAAAAAGAGTGTATATTGTTACAACAAACGCTCGCCAGTGTTAATCCAAACATCTTAAACATACCCCGTGATTATAGGCTCTAAATAACGATATCAAAGATAGCCTCAAGGATCAGAATTAAATTAAATTAGGTTTGTCGAGATAGGAATTCCAAAAGGAGGTTAGTCGTTAATGTAAATAATTTGTAAATACCTATTTGGGCGATACAACTCCAGTTTCTGCCAAGAATTAGTGCTGCGGCATGTGACAAGGGTGCCAGACCAGCGGGAGATCTCTCCAACCCATTGTTGCAGTTTAGGGCATATTGGATATCTATTCTAAGTCACGATTTCATAATGACCCCATATTTCCCTCAGTCCCTCAGGGTTGGAAAACCCACACGTGATCAACAAATTATGGAAACAAAACTTCTAACGCGCTCCTAAAGCCCTGGCCAAACGAAATACAAGTTCACGCAATTGCACCTAAAAATCTGTAACACGAATCGCGTCTGAGAGTCTTAATTCGCCACAAATACGCCAGGGACATTGTGGACAATTAGATTGTCTTACAATACAATACAATACAATAATTTATTTAGAGTCGGTGACGTGGGGAGAGGTTACCCGAGCTCCCGAACCAGAAAAACGCGCGACTATTACATTTAACTTCACTACAATTACAATTTACAAGACAAGATACTTCGAAAATATGTAAAATTACATCGAGATGTCATATAGCGATTACGATTGCAGGCATTTGCTGCACTGGCAGCCATGGTAGTTGATGCCCTTTAAGAGAGACTTAAATTCAGAAAGAGTCTTAATTGTGTTTTATTTGCAATTGTATCATATACGTATACTAGCAGACCACTGCCAGTAATTCAGCGTTTAGTTGCAAGAGGTCTTATTAAACTTACTATCGTATCACTTGTCTATATATCTATTTGAACAAACACGTATACATGCGTTGAAAACCCAATTACAGTTCGAGTTAAAAATCAGATTTCCTTGAGCCCAATAATTTCTGTTGCTATTTTTCTCATTGCTGTGCTATCGGTTTTCTGTCTTCCCCAGGGGAAACTTCTCTACCGGTATAAAATACTTGGGCTTCAAACTCAACCCATCAGCACCGGGTGGCCATTGCTCTGCGCACCAGGCCTCCAGCTCGGCCAGCCTCGCTTTGGTATCACCTTGCCCTTCAGTGAGAATGACGCATGCACAAACCTCTTTGTACAAAATCTCATCCGGGACCCCAACGACCATGGCAGAAGAAACGTGTTCGTGCTTCATCAGCACGCACTCTATTTCGGCGGGGAAAATCTTGACAGTTGCGCGCTTGATAACTCTTTCTTGCGACCAAGCACTTCAATTCTTCCCTCGTCATCCATTTTGCCGATGTCCCCCATGTAGAGCCATCCCGTTGCCGACTTTGCTTGCCTAGTACCGCCAGTGTTACCAAGATACTCCAGGAACACGTAAGGACTTCGATGACAGATTTCTCCTGATCTTCCTTTAGGTACTATCATCCCATCATCGTCGATGATCTTCGCTTCAACTCCTTGAACAACGCCCATCTTGCCATCTTCTGAGCAAAAGTCATCTTTTCTATACTTCGCAAAGGTTGCAAAACCTGATTCTGCGCTTCCATAACCAAGATGAACAGACACTAAAGGCAAACATTGGAAGATCGCTTCAACAAGCTGCATGGGATACCGCTGCCCGCTGATCAACACGCATTGCATGTTGCTTAAATCGTACTTACGATGTACGTTTTGAGACTTCATCATCTGCATAGTTGCCACACCCATGTAGCAAGAGTTGCACTTTTCAATAGCCATGATCTCGAAAGCTTTCTCGCTTGACGTTAGTACCACCGCAGTTGGCGCCCACACGTACGAACCTCCAGTGCAAATACGAATGAAGAACATTAGTCCTCCATCCATGCCATCGGTCGGTCCACATACATCCTGACGTGCCCGTCGATACAATGCTCCTGAAGATTGGCGATCGTTGGCATTATCTGCATGGTGCTTGTTATGTTAACTGTGACGCATTGTACGAGTTTTGGTATCCCTGTGCTTCCTGATGTGAAGAAAGCCACGCATGGATCATCTGGTTGGCACAAATCCTGAGCTCTCAACAGATCCGCTAAATCCATCTCTCGACCGCGCTCGATAATATCACTCATCACATGAAGATCTTCCTTACTGTACACCATAGCACTTGACTCCTTGTCTCTCATGGTGACGACAATCTCTATAGGCTTATTCCTGATCAGTTGCTCCAGACCTTTCTTCAGCTGTTCCAGCTGGGAATCTTGCATCAGTGCAGATCAAAAATGATCCCTTTCATCTGTACACTGCTCGTGAGAAGTTCGATCTTATCTTGTGTCAGTCCCCCAGGACCCATCAAGACAATGTTGACTCCAATGCGACTCAGAGCGAAGGTAGAGATGACAAACTCGATACTGCTGCCTCCGACTAACATCACGACGTCGCCACGTGACAGGCCAAGCGCCAGTAGAGATTGGGCAAGCCACATTGACCTGTGCGAGGTGAAATGGTAAAAGTTTGTATTCTTTGGATGACTAGTAAATGACTGTCGAAAACGCAAGGCAAGTTAGGATTTTATCCAATCGACACTACCAAATTGTACATGTAAAGAGCTCTCACCAAGCTTAACATCGATCGTTTTGGAACTTTCAATTTAACGATGTTTGCAAGGCAAGGGATAAAAGGATGAATTTATAGGTTAAACTCCGGGCATTCTTTGCCTAAAATTGAAGACTTTTAAATGAAGAACCAAGTCTTCCTGGAGCGCCTAAAATCGCGAATGTTAAATTTGAGAAAACGCGAGAAAAGAAAATGAAAATGGCGGGAAAATGGTGTGTAATAATTATAAATAATGTTTGAAATGCTACCCAACGCCCACCTGTTTCTGAATCCCTCATAGGTCATCGCTCCGTAACCAGCGCTTCCATGTGGGCCTTCTTCGCAACCGTCTCATCCAGGAAATTGGTGGAAAAACCGAATCTCTCTCGGCTGTTTGAGGGGTAAGTTAGCCTGCTTGCAGGCGATACTGGGTGTTTTTATCGCGGAAAACCCGGTCCGTTCGATGATCGGACACTATCTTGGATCGAATCTTGAGGCGCGCTCCTTTCCTCCTCCCCCTCCCCTTCGCCCGATTTTCGCGCTCGCCCCCGGGACCGCGCGCCTCAAACTTCCAAGATGGCGTCCGATCATCGAACGGACCGGGTTTTCCGCGATAAAACATCCAGACCGCCGGCAAGCAGGCTAGGGGTAAGTGGGCATAGCTTAGATTGGACATTGTTGTGGTAATAAGCTATGCTATAATTATCAATAATACAGATAGAATATGGAATGGGATCAGGAGTTGTGAAACTGTAATGCTATGCTTAACAATCGGACGTCAAAGGTCAAATGGGCAAATTCAATAGTCCTTTGAGATCTCGTCCGCCCTACTAAGTATAACCAAGCTATAACCTCCCACTAGTATAAATCAAATAGGTCTATTGCAAATCCTGATTTCTATTGGCCACGCTTCTACTTGACAATTAGACCTCAAGGCCGAATGTGCTATGATGAATAGACCATGAGGCCGAAGGCCGAATGGTCTATTGATATCATAGCACATGAGGACGAGAGGTCTAATTGTTTTAGTATAAACCAACTAGTTGGTCGGTTTTGGCAATGAATGCCATTATTTTATGTTGAAAAATCAAGTTTTCTTGCAAAGAAAGGTGGTGGTTTTGCCAGGCACGGTCTATCACTAATAGACCATTAGTAGCTCAGCCAATCAGAATGCAGGATTTGTAATAGACCATTAGTTGGTGTATACTAATGGTTCATTAGTGAACCTTGTTTAGGAAATTGGCGACTTTGTTGCTGCCTTTTGCAGTAACAAAAAATGAAAGAGGAATCGTATTTTCTATGATGGACCATGTAGTAGATGTATACACTATATGATAAATAGCAGTTAAGTCGGGAGAAATCTACCGTAAAACTTCTACAAAAGAATTTGAACTCGTATTCGGCTAACGATATGTCTTGGTGCCACTAAATTCAGATCATGTAATGATTCGTTAATTTGGAGGATATTTTAAGTAAAACTTTTAAGTAAAACAACTATCCCCCCGAAGGGGAAGGTAATAGTGTGGAGGATATATTCCGAGACGCGAAGCGTCGAGGTATATATCCATCGCTAGGCAACGACCCTGAGGGGGATAGTTGTTTCAGTATATACCAAATCAGTAGAACAAAAATACGGTGGATTAAAAAAGTATCGCCTCCGATATTGTCGTGAAACGAGGCCGCCATATTGAGAGTTTCCCAAAACAGTAAATTGTCTTTTGATATCTACTATTTTAAGAACCAATCAGAGCGCGCGAAAATGTCTATTCACTGATTTGGTATACACTAAAATTGTATTATTTCTCACACACGACCGAGAAACGCACAATGGTAACCCCCCTCCCCCAAATGAATTAATGATGAATAAAGAAAGCCAGAAAAACGTTTTGCTTGGTTTGTGACCCTTTCATTTATTCGCGTACCCCTAAAAAATACCATTTATCAGTGAAAGCCACAATATTTCTCCGATACCCGAGAATCGATTTTGACCCCTAAAAAATACGACCCCCCCCCCCCCCCCCCGGATATTTCATGCCCTCCCGATCTCCTTCCCGAGATGTTCATCTCAAGTCATAGTTGAAAGCTTCTTATTATAGTTTTCCAGTTTGTACTCTGTATAGACATATTTTGTCCTTTAGGTTTGGTTTTTAGAATTTTATTTGAAAGTACAAAATGAACTGGTCGGGGACTTAATATCTTGACTTGCTCCATTAAGTTGGCGTTTTTGCGTGACGCGTCTCCTAAAAAGTCTGCATCAAAGCCTTTTTGCAGTTACCTTGAACTTGACTCGATACTAACTAGGTTACGAAACACAATGAATTCCCTTCCCTCCCCTGACTCAGTTTTCTTAATGTGCCGTTTACAGCACTTGTAAATATTGATTTGGACTCTTGCGTTACCCGAGCAAGTTATGGACTTTAGTTTGTTAGCGTTACATGTAATCGATAGCTCTTTGCGTGATTTTACTTGTGTTATTAGATACTTGTTTTCTGTGGGCCGTGCCTTGTTTTTCTTTAGTCTAGCTAGAAGCATTATCGACTATACACGGAGTTTAGTACGGAGATTTTATACGGAGTTTTACACAGAGTTATATACGGAGTTATATACGAACTTCACGGAGTTTTCATAAACCTCAATCAAGAGTATATGTACCATTTCTGGAGTTCTTAAATCTCACAGAAGAACATTGGAAGTAAGTAGAAGTTTGATTTGGTCCTTAACACCCAGCTATGATCTTGTGATTAGAAGCTAATTTAGTTCCTATTTGTAGATTTTACCGTCTGTAATCGTGGCCAATAAATACCCTAATTTGTGTCGTGGTGCAGTGGTTAATACTAGCGAACCCCCGGGGGGGGGGGGGGGGGGACTCCCGATATTTTAGACGGGGGTGCTCGTCGGGAAAATTGATTTTGACCCTAAGGGATAGCAAAATGGGTGTGGCAAACAACAAATTTACCCCTAAAAGAAAGCAAATTTGGCGTGGCGACCGCCGAATTTACCCCTAAAAGATAGCAAATTTGGCAGGTCAAAACAAATAAAAGCGAATTTTAGGTCTTTTAGGGTTTTCAAGGAAGTTTCCTTTGTAAATATCGGTTCTGGTGTCCGTACCAATATAGTTCTTGGAAATGATTGGCCTGAGACTCCCCTAAGGGATAGGGCTGATTTTAAACATCCCTAAGAGATAGCACGTCTGTCAGTTTTATACCCTAAGGGATAGGACGAGCACCCCCGTCTGAAAATATGGGGAGTCCCCCCCCCCCGGGAGCGAACCCTAAAGTACTTCCACACCCAGCATTGTGTCGGCGAGACTCCGGGGAACGTAACACTTAAACTGTGTATTCTTGTGTAATTTCTTGAGCAGCAGTTTTTTTTACTTCAGTAAATGTTTCTTTAGTCTTTAACAAGAAAAACTGAATTATAAAAAGGTGTGACTTATAGGTCGAGTTAAAGATCAGATTTCCTTGGGCCAAGAATTTCTGTTGCTATTTTCCTTATTGCTGTGCTATCGGTTTTTCCTGTTGGGGGGGGGGGGGGCTATAGCCTCTCCCGCTTTCGTTCTTGGGGCCATTGCTGGGCGCACCAGGCCGCCAGCTCGGACAGCTTCATGTTGGCATCACCATGCCCTTCAGTGAGTTCAGTGAGAATAACGCATGCGCAAACCTCTTCGTACAAAATCTCATCTGGGACTCCAACGAGCATGGCATGCGGCGCAAAAGAAACGTGTCATGCTTCACGAGAGAGGTCCGATCAATTGAGATGAGACTATGAGATGAGACTATGAGATGAGACTATGAGATGAGACTATGAGATGAGACTATGAGATGAGACTATGAGATGAGACTATGAGATGAGACTATGAGATGAGACTTTGAGATGAGACTATGAGATGAGACTATGAGATGAGACTATGAGATGAGACTTGAGATGAGACTATGAGATGAGACTATGAGATGAGACTATGAGATGAGACTATGAGATGAGACTATGAGATGAGACTATGAGATGAGACTATGAGATGAGACTATGAGATGAGACTATGAGATGAGACTATGAGATGAGACTATGAGATGAGACTATGAGATGAGACTATGAGATGAGACTATGAGATGAGACTATGAGATGAGACTATGAGATGAGACTATGAGATGAGACTATGAGATGAGACTATGAGATGAGACTATGAGATGAGACTATGAGATGAGACTATGAGATGAGACTATGAGATGAGACTATGAGATGAGACTATGAGATGAGACTATGAGATGAGACTATGAGATGAGATGAGATGAGATGAGATTCGTTGAAACGGTAATAGCATGCGTGGTTATG
Organism: Scolanthus callimorphus; assembly: GCA_033964015.1. Classification (NCBI taxonomy): domain Eukaryota; kingdom Metazoa; phylum Cnidaria; class Anthozoa; order Actiniaria; family Edwardsiidae; genus Scolanthus; species Scolanthus callimorphus. The sequence goes on from CM066919.1 coordinate 10,239,336, forward strand.
TAAGACTTTTGAGACGTGTAGATATTTTAATATTGTTGTGAAGAATTAACCCTAGCCCTACAATTATTAAAATTACGTTGCCAGTCAAGTCGTGTATAATGACAACTGAGATGAGGTGATCTCTGGCTAATTAACAGATAGATCTCGTTTTGAGTGCGTGTGTACTGTAATAGATACACAGATGACGTCACAGAATGTCATGAACAAAAAAGTAAGCAACGAGACGCAGTCGAGTTGCATGACTGCTGTTCATGACATTCTGTGACGTCATCTGTGTAGCTATTACAGTACATACGCACAAAAAACGTTTAATACAACAACAAAATCAATTTTTCTAAAGATGAATGCGCTCAAACAGTGCGCGAATGGCTGATTGCATTCTTTAAACCGCACCGGGGGAAGGGGGTTGAAGACCTACGGAAAATATTCCAGGGGGGTTATATCAGACTCTGGGAGGGTGTGTGTCTGGAGACTGGAAATTCCAATGGGAGGGGTAAAAAAAACGTGAATTTCCAGGGACATGTTATCCCAAAATACATTTTCCAGGGTATTTTGCCAGAAAAAATGGAAATTCCAGGGGAGGGGGTCCTTTATGAAGTTGGAAATTCCAAGGAAGGGGGTTTGTTTCACGAGTGGAAATTCCAGGGGAGGGGGTCGCTTTAAGGGAGGTCGTCAAACCCCCCCCCCCCCCCCCCCCCCCGTGCGGTTTAAAAATGCAATCAGCCAATCAAACGGTTTTGCTTGCATGCGCGCCCTATGACGTCAATCGTGCGCGTGTACTCTAATAACACACGGCCTGTCAGCCAATCAGAGCGCGCGTTCTACTAGTATTGTTGTATAATTCCTTCTATAATAACTGTTTCGTATAGCTTCGTTGTCGAGATCGATCAATACAAAAGATGGTTAACCAAGACTTCCAGTATGGTCTTAGTGCAGATATATGACTGATACCACGTCAAGAAAGAAAAACTCATGTATGTTAAGGCTTGACTAATCCCTCCCACATAAAAAGCCAATGCCTTAAAATGCCTTGATGCTGAAGTTGATAAGGCTCGGCTATTGCTTTCTAGTTTTTCTTTCTCACTTGTTAAGACGCTACAGATATCACAAGGCACATCATCTGACCGAACGTTCCAGTTTCCGGTGATGGATTTAACATTACTTGGTCCTACCCGTGAGTTACCATTTATCGTTCATTAGAGGGTAAAAAAAGTCACGTGTCCTAAAATTTTGCAGGAAGTCAAAAGTAGAATTATATTGTCGTCCTGACGCGGAAATATGTGACATCATATTTCCTTAAGACCAATAATTTCTGTTGCCATTTTCCTCATGGCTATGCTATCAGTTTTCCAGTCTTTCCCAAGGGAAATTTCTCCATCGGTATAAAATACTTGGGCTTCAAACTCAACCCAACAGCACCGGGCGGCCATTGCTCTGCACACCAGGCCTCCAGCTTTAACAGCTTCGTCTTGTTGTCACTACCTTCACTAAGAATGACACATGCGCAAATCTCTTCATACAAAAGCTGATCAGGGACCCCAACCACTATGGCAGAAGCAACATGTTTGTGCTGCATCAACACGTTTTCGACCTCGGCGGGATATATCTTGACAGTTGCGCGCTTGATGAAATTTTTCTTACGGCCAAGCACTTCGATTTTACCTCTGTCATTCATTTTGCAAACATCGCCCGTGTGGAACCATCCGGTAGCGGACCTTGCTTGCCTGGTACCATTGGCATCTCCAATGTACTCCAAGAAGACAGAAGGACATCGGAGACAGAGCTCTCCACTTCGACCTCGGGGCAGTATGTTGCCATTATCATCGCTGATTTTCGCTTCAATTCCGCGGAGAAGACTCATCTTGCCGTAGTCAGCCGCGCTGAAATCTTTCTTATACACTCCTGCAATCGTTATCCCGGCTTCTGAGCTGCCATAAACAAGATGAACAGAAACGAAGGGAAGACACTTGAAAATGGTCTCAACAAGCTTCATTGGGTAACGTTGTCCTCCAATCAAGACGCATCGAAGTTTGCTAAGATCATATTGTGGTGAAGGTTGAGCGACTTCATCGTATGGATCGTCGCAACGCCCATCAAACCACAATTGCACTTTTCTTTGGCCATGATCTCGAACGCTGTTTCACTTGCCTGCAATGCGATTGCGGTAGGGGCCCACACATACGAAGCGCCTGTACAGATGCGCAGCACGGATAGAAAGCCTCCCACCCACGCCATAGGTCGGTCAAGGTAAAGCTTCGTGTGTGTTTCGTCGCCAAAAGCCAGCTCCTGTATATTACCTATTGTTTTGGCCGTCAACAATGGAGTTGTCAGATTGCTGGTGACGCATTGTACGAGTTTTGGTATTCCTGTGCTTCCTGATGTGAAGTAAGCCAAGCAAGGGTCATCCGGTTGGCACAAATCCTGAGCTCTCAACAGATCCGCTAAATCCATCTCTCGGCCGCGCTCGATAAGATCACTCATCACATGAAGATCTTCCTTACTGCACACCACAGCACTTGACTCCTTGTCTCTCATGGTGACGAGAGTCTCCATAGGCTTGTTCCTGATCAGTTCCTCGAGGCCTTTTTTAAGCTGTTGCAGCTGAGAATCTTGCATCAGTGGATCAAAATGATCCCTTTGATCACACAACTGGCAGACCCCCGAATTATTGATGATCATAAAAATGTAATATTTCTATAGGGCACTTTCCTAAATTGCCCAAGTGCGCATGTAGAAACACATGTAGGAACCGCCGTTGAGTCCAATAACCAGCGTTGACAATCATGACATGTAAGTGAAACAGGCATACAGTCCTAGACATCTTCGTATATTTACCTGTCTCTAAAGCCCTTGTACGTCATAGCCCTCCTTTGTTTCTTCATATCGTACATAACTAATGCCTCAACATCAGCCATCTTCTCAATAGTGTCATCCAGGAATTGGTGGATAAGCCGGACCTCATAAGGGTGCTTGACGGGATGATGGACGTAGCTCAACTTGGACGACATTCTTGCTGTTGGAAGGAAACATGGCGTTGTTATATTTAACAGTAACTGTTATTGTAGCAGCTGCTCGCAAGATCTAAAGCTATTGGCTTGATACACCTTATTTCTCTTGTATTCTCATTCTATTCTTGTGTTTCCATTGTTTACACTGGGGTGCATCAATCCTATATGGTTGGGTCTACCGATAGCTGCTACATGATCCCTATTCACAATATGTCCACAATGGTAGGGATGGGCCACAATAAAAAAACACATTATTGTCGAGTTTTACTACATGCTTTTTTACTGCACGATTCCCTGGCAGAGCGAACTCACGCGGCCGATTCGGACTCAAAAACAGGCTGTAAAACGCGTAAAACCGCGACGCGTAAACGCGTAAACAGTAGCGACTTTGGCTTCAAGGAAACATGATTTTTAATATCAATTAAACCCAAAAATAGAATTTCATGATGTGAAGGTACGAACTGCAGTTCTAGCGACGTATTTCACTAGTCAATAGTGAGTTTATTTTTAGTGGTTTTACAGTAGTAGGTCCTTGAATGGTCCAGGGCAAGCAATCTTCAAGCTAGCGAGACCAGCAAGTATTCTGATCGTTTTGAAGCAAATACGAGGCGTGAGAAAACCGTCATATATGGTCCAAGTCCACCGCGGAATTCTCAAAGTGTGTGATTGGGGCATGTGCTATTCCTTTGATCGGTGCCCAAAGTATTAATTAACTAAAGTTTGTAATAACTTTATAAGGTTCTACCTGGTGGTATGTAAAAATGCCGATCATCGCACCACGAGTTTGTTTGCATTCGGGTGAAAAGCAGCGTGAGAGTAGTTACTGAAAATCTTCCAAATATCTCTGCAGAAATATCTACAAACTACAAAAGTAATATTACTGTACTTACCACTGCTACTCCAAACTCACAGGTTTAACAGTTATGACAGACGAAACAGTTTCAAGACAAACAGTTTGACACCTCAGCGCTCTCCTGCTGTTTTAAGTAATTACTATCTACATTCTATATGCGCGAAGCTATTAATAAAAATTCAGTCAAAATTATCTCAGTATGTTATTGTTGTGTATTATTCAATGAGTGACGTTACCATGGTGATTATGAGTGCATGCTGTGCTCAGACATTAAACTTACATACATTGTATTATGTAGTTTGTTTGCCCCGTTTATGCTTTAATTTATCCTGTCAAACGGACGTGAGAATGATATTCTTGCCATTCAACGTGGAGCAGGCGAAACTAGAAGCTTCATTTGACTGATCCCCAAATCCATACCGACGCTTTTTATCAACGAAGGAAAAGGAACATTGACATTCTAAGTGAACCGCACGGGGCACGATCACGCTGGGGCCAACCACCCCCCAAAATGCGTCATTCAAACTTTGACTCAACATGACTTTCCATCCTCTGAGGCTATTTTGACCAAATTTGGTAGATAGGATAACATTACGATGACAAATATTTTCCATTACTTTTGACGTCACTATGATGCTTTGTGACGTCACCAGAGATTGCGCAATCGTTTGATCATTTTTAAGAATTGGAATATGCACTATTTCTGTAATGGCGATGATACACCTTAGCAAGAGATGTTGAAAACCGAAAACCGTTTGTTGATAGCATAAAAAATAGCTGAGGTCTAGCATTTCAAAGAATGACCCCCTCCCCTCCCCTACCTTTTTGTTACAGTAGCAAATGTATGGGAAACAAACTCACTGGTAATTTTTTTTAGTTTTTAGTCAATTGAACCGATTCTGTTGTTACGTGTCAAGCAAAATGGTATCTAAAATCGTATGATTTTGAAATTTTGAATTTCGTCCTTAGAGCGAAGATATAAAGCATTGTTATATTGTGACGTCATAATCTATTACGTCATGAGTATACATCTTTTGGATTTTAAACACGGAAAATAAATGATCGAAAGTGGAAATGTGTGCAATTATTTTGTAGTCAACTAATATAACCTATATACTAAGATATCTGTATGTGCAATAATGTTACCGTGCAGTAATTAATTATTTTGTAAACTTTTTCAACTGGTAAGGTAGATCCAACCTTATACAAATCATGAAAAAATCATAACTCAGCTAATATAAATCCTAAAAGCAAACGGTTTTCGACGTTTAGCTTTCTTGTTGAAATCTATCATTGCCGCTACAAAAAACAAGCAGATTCAACATTACGAAAAATGGTCCAATAAATACGTTAACGCCAGTGACGTCACAATCACCATGGTGACCACTCAATACATTCAAAATGTTTGTCTTCATAATGTCATCCAATGTACGAAGTTTAGTAAAAATAGACGCAAGGGGTAGAAAGTTATGGCGAGATTTGATTTTTGGTCACTTTTAATGACTCATTTAGGGGGGTGGTTGGCCCCAGCGTGGATCACTCCAGGATACGAGACAGTTCCCAGGGAATGATACAAAAGACTAAAGTACACCCCTACACCGGTCTGACCGGTTTTTAAAAATTCCTTATTACAGTCGAACCTCTATTAAGCGGCACTGCAGTACGTGGTCACCTTAGATAGATAGTTTAGATAGTTTATTTAGTAAATACCCCTTTGCAGCCAAAACCCGGCTGAATTGTGTATATACAGACTATAAAAAATGTTATAAGTAAAATGTAATAATTCGGCCTTCTATTAAGCGTTCATTTATCAAAGACCCAAATTTTTATCCCCATATTTACTGTAAAAGGAACCCATAGTAAGCGGTCACCTCTATTAAGCGGACGCGGACGGAAATGAACTCTCCATGGGTTACTGTAATTGTATATGTTATTTTCTTATGTATGGTGCTCCGCTCGGCGTGGCGCTCGGAGCTCCGCTACTATAGAAAGGTGGATTCATGTGAATATATCTCCCCTTACACAACGAATTGCTAAACGGTGTGATGAAGTATATTACTAATGAGACCAATAAAGCGCTAGGGACAGACGGACGGCCAGGGACCGATAATTATTTGAATACCAATTGGGGCAATGGATCTCGGGTTTAGCTTGCATCTGTTAAATCACAAAAAAAAGAAAATTGATTGTTCTTTTTGTCACCGTAAATAGAGAACAGGTCAAGTCCCTGACCAGCGCATGTTGTGTATTTTTTTGAAGGAAAAATCAAATGTCATTTAAAAAAAGGAAAATGACAAACTATTTCTGTAAGGGACCGGTCATTAATTAAGTCGGGGGGGGGGGGGGCGGGGGGAGGAGAAAATACCTGTGATCCAAAAAAAAATTCAAGAACCCCACCTAATAGCATTGATTGTTTTCGGAGCCCCCCTCTGAGAGACTGAAACATTTCAGGACCCCCATTCCCCTCCATCCATGTCAGTCAAAATTATTCAAACAGGTCCTGAAGGGGGTCCAAATCCCATTTCACAGAGTGTTTGTATTGCAGTCGTAGGGCAAAATTTTAAAAGCAGTTCACAAATTTTTAAAGCCACTCTTCACAGACATTGATATTTGATTGTTGTTCAGTTAAAGGCAAATTAACCTTTCTTAACATTTTCCCCATTTCTAGTTCTATTGGCCAAATCCCAGTCCCAGTGACTCTAATCCCATTTCCAGGCCTAACATAAGGTCTCCCACAATGGATATATCATGGCAACTCACCTCCCCCTCCCCCTCTTCTGAAGGCGGTATGTGGGTCTCTTAAAATGATCAGGAGTGTTAAGATTGTGTAGATGGCGAGCGCGCAGCGCGAGCCGAATTTTTTTAGACTTTTTGCTGATAAAGACAAAATATTTTTTTCTCAAGACCCCCTTAACTGCCATTTTCGCCTTTCAAGACCCCCCTTGTGTTCGCTTAAAAAATTTCAGGGAACCCCATTTTCTCCTCCACCCCCCCCCCCCCCCCCCCCCCCCCCCCCCCCCCCCCTCCGACTTAATTAATGACCGGTCCCTAAGTATACGTGTTACAGCTTAATAAGGTTACTGAGAACCTTCGCGCACGTGCTCGAAAAAACAATCATACACGTCCTTAGTTTAACGAAAACATATCAACTTATATATCGTTGGAAAGCTTATGGAATGGACTAGCGGGCTATGGCAAAAAGAAATAATTTTTTCATAAATATAATTTTTTTAAAGGTTGTTTTAATCCTTAAAGGTGTTCTCAAAAACCGTGTCTGCGATTTTTAAAATTTTGTTTTGTTCAAAAGTTATCAAACTTTTAAATTTTGAAGGTCAAGTTTTATTGAATTTTCACGCTCTAAAAATTTTAAAAATTCATAACTTTTGAACTAGACAAAATTTAAAAAACGCAGACACGGTTTTTGAGAAACACCTTTAAGGATTAAAATAAAATGTTACTTGGGAGTCAAGTCCAGTAGTTCGACAGCGTTAGCTCGTGAAAATGGCACACCAAAATATTCAATCAATGCTTTATAAAAAATTACAGATATCAAAAAGAGATTTCTATAGCCCGCTAGTCCATTCAATAAGCTTTCCAACGATATATAGGTTGTCATGTTTTGGTTAAACTAAGGACGTGTACGATTGTTTTTCCGAGGACGTGCCGCGAAGGTTCTCAGTAACCTTAAAGCTGTAACACGTTTGGAAAATATCAACTTTAGAACTTAAAGGGAGCCTGTTATGATACGCGCATTCTCCAGGAGCGATCACCCTGATTCGTCAGCAAAACTAATTACACCATCCTATCAGATACCCATTTAAGAATATATAAAGTTGAAAAGAATGGTTCGATGGATCGAGAAATAGCGAGATTATAAACGATGTTTTTCGAGGTATTTAGCCTTCGCTGGCCATCGTTACGGGACGATACTTCCTTGTTTTGAGATGCGCAGAACAGCTGCGCAGTTGCGTGACAGGCATCCCTTTAATATGATTTCGGGTGATCTTTTAGGGGAGGGAGACGGAGCGAGCATGAAATATCATCAGTGGGAAAATTTGATAGCATGCATTCGGAGAGATCTCTTAGTGGCATTAGTTCACCACTGAAGGTTGCAGAGGCAGGGGTGAAGGTAGTTTGAGATTCTTGAGCGACGTTCCTGGAGATTTCAGCACAACTAAGGTAATTATTGGATTTATCATTTTATTGTTTTCATTAAACAGATAATATGGGGATTTAACTTCGAGCGTTAATTTACCAGACATTCATATTCTCGGTTTTCATATGACGTCATCAAAAAGCTAACTTCTAAACCAAGAGACTTGCAGATACATCCTTTCTGTGATGAATATAACTCTATTCAAGGATTTGTCACACGAAATTTTGGCACCTTCTGCCAAAGTAGTTCTCGAGATATCGCCAAAGCTATTTATGTCACGCAACACCAGTCACGTATTTTGAACTTGCCGTATTTCACTCGATTTGCACCGTTCTTACCTTTTTGGCACGTCAGTAAGTCATAAAAGTTCATATTTTACCATTGTGATACTATTCTTATAATTTGGATTGAAATAGCGTCGTTCTGGAGACCCGATTAATTGGCCGCCATTATGGAGCCCCTCCATACTGGGGCTCCAACATACATGGCGGCTCCATACAATTACTGTACAAAATGGCGCACATTCACTTGCTAATATCTCGCTCGGAAAGTGACCAATCGGCCTAAAATTTACCCAGGAAACATAATTTTGTATCTTCTTTACAATTCTATTAGCCATCCAGTGTTTAGAAGTTAATTTACAGAAATAAATTTCGTCACGTGACAAGTGAAAACCAAGAATTGAAGGAGTGAGCATAGCGTACGCGTGAGATATCAAATGCGACCATCTATTATTCTGTTTATTATGCTGCATTTAGACAAGATCATACGTTCACATGTGTTGGGATATAGTTTTCTCTGTGGCAGAAATCTTAGTTTATAAAATAAAAGATTTCATTCATGGGACTTGCATGCTCTAATGTTTGGTTCATAAAACAGTTCCATTATCCGAGTGCTGGCCATGGGCCTGTCGCCTCTATTGAATAACGGTCTTGAGGTCTAATTGTCAAGCTAGTGCTAGATAGATTGGCAGTATAAATTGTTTCACAACTCCTGATCCCATTCCATGTTCTATCTGTATTATTGATTTATAGCATAGCTTATTACCACAACAATGTCCAATCTGAGCTATGCTCACTTACCCCTCAAGCAGCCGAGAGAGATTCGGTTTTTCCACCAATTTCTGGATGAGACGGTTGCAAAGAAGGCCCACATGGAAGCGCTGGTCACGTATGACATGGGTAACATTAGAAGAGCGATGACGTATGAGGGATTCAAAAACAGGTGAGTGTTGGGTACTCGATAGCGCCGTTCATGCTGACGTCATCCATTGTTATTAATGTGCCAACCAGAGATCGATTGGTTCACAGAACAAAGGACGCTATTCAATCTACGGTTGGCCTATTAGCATTAGAATGGCAATGTTGATAAACAGTGAATAGCGCTACTATGATATAACGCGCGCTCTGATTGTCCCAAATGTATTATATGCTCTACTTCTTCGATAAAGTAATGGTTTTCCCCCGCTTATCAAAAAACCATTAGGAGCACATGCATGCAGCTTTCTATGACTCCACTAGGCTAGCCATATGCACAGGGAGCCCATCACAGGAGCCGCATCTACTCACTACTCCACTAGGTCTAGCCATATGCACAGGGAGTCCATTAACAGGAGTCTTTTGAGAGAACGAAATAATTTGTAACCTTGACAACCTACAATATAATAGAGTAGCAAGAGACCTCTTTACCTCCGTATGCAAATTGTCCATTTCAGATTTCATATGATTTAATTAATTTATGAGATAATTGTGCATGAAGAATTGCATACCTTTGCCATTGCCTCACATATAGGTCAATGTGGCTTGCTCAATCTCTACTGGTGCTTGGCCTGTCACGTGGCGACGTCGTGATGTTAGTCGGAGGCAGCAGTATCGAGTTTGTCATCTCTACCTTCGCTCTGAGTCGCATTGGAGTCAACATCGTCCTGATGGGTCCTGGCGGACTGACACAAGATAAGATCGAACTTCTCACGAGCAGTGTACAGATGAAAGGGATCATTTTTGATCCACTGATGCAAGATTCCCAGCTTGAACAGCTGAAAAAAGGCCTGGAGGGACTGATCAGGAATAAACCTATAGAGATTCTCGTCACCATGAGAGACAAGGAGTCAAGTGCTATGGTGTGCAGCAAGGAAGATCTTCATGTGATGAGTGATCTTATCGAGGGCGGCCGAGAGATGGATTTAGCGGATCTCTTGAGAGCGCAGGATTTGTGCCAACCGGATGACCCATGCTTGGCATACTTCACATCGGGAAGCACAGGGATACCAAAGCTCTTACAATGCCTCACTACCAACGTAACAACCTTCATGCAGATAATGCCAACGATCGGCAATTTTCACGAGCATTGTATCGACGGGCATGTCAGGATATATGTGGACCGACCGATGGCATGGGTGGGAGGTTTAATGTTCTTCATTCGCATTTGTACCGGGGGATCGTACGTGTGGGCGCCAACTGCGGTGGCACTAAAGTCAAGCGAGAAAGCTTTCGAGATCATGGCTACTGAAAAGTGCAACTCATCCTTTATGGGTGTGGCAACTATACAGACGATGAAGTCGCAAAACTTACACCGGAAGTATGATTTAAGCAACATACAATGCGTGTACATCGGCGGCCAGCGGTATCCCATGCCGCTTGTTGAAGCGATCTTTCAGTGTTTGCCTTCGGTGTCGGTTCACCTAATTATGGAAGCGCAGAAGCAGGTGGTGTAACTACTCTGGCGAGGTATAGAAAAGATGACTTTTGCTCAGAAGACTATGGTTGGATGGGCGTTGTTCAAGGAGTGGAGGCGAAGATCATCGACGATGATGGGATGATAGTAGCTAAAGGAACTTCAGGAGAAATCTGTCATCGAAGTCCTTACGTGTTCCTTGAGTATCTTGGTAACACTGACGGTACTAGGCAAACAAAGTCGGCAACGGGATGGCTCCACATGGCTGATTTCGGCAAAATGGATGACGAGGGAAGAATTGAAGTGCTTGGTCGCAAGAAAGAGTTTATCAAGCGCGCAACTGTCAAGATTTTCCCCGCCGAAATAGAGTGCGTGCTGATGAGGCACGAACACGTTTCTTCTGCCATGGTCGTTGGGGTCCCGGATGAGATGTTGTTTGAAGAGGTTTGCGCATGCGTCGTTCTCACGGAAGGGCATGTTGACACCAAAGCGAGGCTGGCCGAGCTGGAGGCCTGGTGCGCAGAGCAATGGCCGCCCGGTGCTGATGGGTTGAGTTTGAAGCCCAAGTATTTTATTCCGGTAGAGAAATTTCCCCTGGGGAAGACTGGAAAAACCGATAGCACAGCAATGAGGAAAATAGCAACAGAATTATTGGGCTCTAGGAAATCTGATGCTGAAGTTGAGCTCCAATCATGTTTAACAATTGGATTTACAGGGCGTGTACGTGATTTTTAATGACACTCTTCTAATGGTTACCTTTGAGATTTCCCTGGAAATTCCCTGCTAGCAGAGGCCTCTTTTCTGCAGAGGTTCGCGAGGAAAAGAGACCTCTGCGCTGGGTCGAAACTCGTTTTGATTTGCCGCCGTCCACAACCTTGGACGGTTTGCTGACCGTTTCTTGAGCCCACGCGCGCTTTTTTCGAAGCAAAAACACTGGCGTTGTAAAACCAGTCAACTACGTCCGCAACCCTCATGGGCAGTGCAGTGAAATGTTCCAGTCTTCTTTCTCCTCTCTAAGAATGCAAGAACCAATCAGTGAAAAAATTCGATGAAATAGAATTAACTATTATCCTGCGAGATTGCGCAGAATATCGTCTGATACTTGGCCGACGAGAAACGCAGTCCCGAGTTGGCTAAATCAGACGATATTCTGCAAAATCGAGCAGGATAATGGTTTTATTATTCAGCACATCGATAGCACAAAACACCCTGAAAAAGTTTTTTACTTTTGTGTTTTATTTACGAGCTCAACACAGCATATTTTCCTCAGACGACGGATATCGCAGGATATCTGTCAAGACAGCTATTGGCGTTCCAATGACCATATTAGGGCAGTTCATCGATGTGCTGAATAATAATATAGCACATATTTCAGATCATTTTTATTAAATGTATTAAATGGCACATTTACTAACTGCATTCAGACTGGTATACGATCCGAACAGAAAATATTTTCAATAGCTCTCGGCACTCGCGTGACAGAAACTCACGTGACGGAAACTCGCTTGACCGCGAACCGTTCATAGTCGTGACCCTCTAGAGCTGGTGTCGCCCGGTGGAGCCGTCTCTATAGCTGCATTCGGTGAGATCGCCAATCTAAGCAACTAAAAATACCATCGCAGCATTTAGAAGTATTGCATGTCTGTCTTATCGATTTAGTTCACTTCAAATTTTAGTTCAGATGTGATTCTGCAACAAAACAAGCTCCAGCAAGGTATTTATATCGGATTTGTTACGCAACAATATGTATGCCATGTGTTTCATGTTGCAATCCTCTTCTTTGTAGGTTACTGTTCTGAGACTTAACACTTGTCAATGTTTAAACATTTTAAACCATTCTATATTTGATATTACTGTAAGAAACGCCAAAGCGATTCTGAAAATAATATTTTGTCTTTGATCTGTGCATTGGATAGTGTTTGCACATGGAATGAGCAGCACAATACTAGACGGTTAACAATACATAAGGAACGGACCAGTAGACAGACATGCCTTCGTTTTATAACCCACACTACTATTTTTATTGCTCTCTTTCCTAGCGATTATATTTGCTCGAGCGAGCGCAGCGAGCGAGAGCAACTCTAATTTCGTACCAGTTTACAAGTTCGTACCAGTTTACAAATGTACCGTACTCACGAGCTCTCCATTATCCCTCTTTGATTCTTTTCGTACCAGTTTGTACCGTACTCACGAGCTCGCCATTATCCTCTTTGATTCTCGCGCATGCGCAGTACGATGATATGTGAGACGGAATAGATTTTGGGCGGGCTGGCGGCAACATGCCACAGGGTACCCGTTTGATTGCATGCAAAAGTAGCCTGTTACCAGGTCCTGTCGGCCACGCAGTTTGGTATACCATAATTTGGTTTCTCGACGAAGCGTGTTCTGCTGCTATTTCACAACACTCAACAGAAGTGAAGCGACGTGTTTGTGGAAATTTCTGGGAATTCGGTAAGTATAAACGTTATGAATCACTTTAGTTCTATTCTTGAAAGCTATCACAGCTTTCAAAGCATGTTATTCACTGGTATGAGATCATTTTCACAGCAGATTTCTCGACGACTAATAAGACGATTTGCGAGTCCGACGGTGGCCATCGAACACAACACGTTTGGTTTTACCAAATCAACATACTCTGCAGTGGTCACAAGTTGAATTTTTCCTATGGTGAATTTTTCCTATGGAAAATGATAACAAGACTGGACATGTATAGTACACTGGTGCCCTGTGAGCAAGCAACAAATCAAGGGAATGACACTGTTTATTATCATGGCAGAGAGAGAGAGAAAAAAAAAACAGTCACAGGAGGCAAAGTTAACTGTTACCATTGCTTCCAATCAACATTTACAAATTTGATATGTACAAGAAGTTGTTGTACAATTATGGAACAAGGCGCCACGTTGTTATATTATTATGAAAAATTGTGACAGAATTATTTGAATGAAGACAATCAACAGAGGATCTGGAAGCTTTTACAGAGTGTAAAAGACACCAAGCTTTAATTTGTAAGACACCAGTGTCTATTATTATGGGAATAATTATCTCAAGAACAGAAATGACTGACTTGGTCAAACAATATCTAAAAACTGGTTAAAGAGAGTATATTATGCATTACAAGTTCAAAGAATATTTACTTGGAACAAACTGAATCAAGAAAATGGCCCCACAGCTAGAATATTCTACCAAAACAGGAACGAAGCTACTGCAATGGAAAATCCTGCTTTAGAAATTATATTCACACGAACCTGATTCCAGAAACATACATATACATTGATATTTAACATGCAAGTGTCTACACCCCTCCTATAGTTCGATAACTGCAGCAGAAGTCACAGGAGATGTTCACATGTTAATACAATCACTCTTCAGAAACGTTGCATCAACTGTTTATGTCCAATTGTTACGAGTAAAATTCTATGATAAAAGAATACTTTGTTTAACAGACCCAAAGTTCAGTAGTAACAAGAGTGCTTTTTTCTGGACTGTTTGTGAGAACTCTAGAAACATTCCTGAAGCAGCTACAAATTGTTGATGTTATGGCATCCTTCACTGGCTTCAGATACTAATCAACAACCTGATTATGTATACAGTTGAATGATTTATTAAATTCCATGGAATGTTCACAACATTCAGACCACTCAGTTTTTATACACTAGGATGGAAACAAAACACTTTCAAGAGAGAGTAGCTTTCCGCTCGAGCACTCACTATCTCAATAGATACTTCTAGTTTACATGTATTATGTATTCAAACAAAAACATGAATAGTTGTAGATATTACGTGACCAGCTCTAGGGTTATCCCTACTTTTGTTTTCTAAGTCTTATTCAAAGAAAACTGAAAGTAATGTAAGTGTGCATAATATAGTAAAAGCAATTCTTGGCTTGCAACACCATTCCTATGCATGGAATAATATAACAAACGCGTGGCAGTAGACGAACTGTCGTTTGTTTTCGGAACCAACATGGCCGCGTGTTATACGCGCACAGAAAACGCCAAAGCGTGTCATGACTCGATAGCATTTTGTGGCGTACCGTTTTGTTTATCTACACTTTGCAGTCATACGTGCATCCGTTACAGGACATACGCTGCAACAAATTAAAATTGATGCATTGGCTGGTGTACCCCCTTCACTGTTTTGTATTATATTAGGAGCAGGTCTGTAAAGTTATTTTTAGAATCCTATGATATCTCTTTTTTATTGAGGACGAGATATCATAGGATTCAAGTATATTCAAAGCGTTCAGTCGCGCGCTGATTGGCTGAAATCGAGGAAGTTTTTGTGTGGAATTCCATGGCTGCAAAAGTAGAATTCAATGAAAACACAGGACACCCACGAAATTAAGTTTTAACACGACAAATTTACAATATATGAAGCGTGAAAGCGAGAACAATTACTTTCTAAAGTTTAAAACCTCCGGCTCGCTGCGCGACTCGGGCGATATCGATTTTTCAAGTGAGGTTTAGTGTGGAATTCCCTCGTCGGGTAATGGATTTACCTATAGAACAACAGATTGCGCGGCTTGAGTAAACTTCCCTGAACAAAGTATGCGCGCGCTACGTCATCCTGATTGGTTGAGCGAATGTGAGTGAAGCAATCTTTGCTTGAAAATTTGATACTAAAAATAACTTCATCTAGGCTTCATGTTGCAATACGCTGTTACACTTTGAAAACATGGGAGATGGACGCTATTAGTGGATGGGATCCTGATTATTTTTGTAGCCTGGGGATAGCAAAAACTTCTCACAGGGAATTTCAGCAGAAACCAATTCATGGGAAAAGCTGAATTTCCACATGGGAAGTGTTCGTAAGTATAGCTATGGGAAATCAGAGCACTTCCCATGCTTCTACCATGGGAAATTCAGGTTTTCCCATGAATGGGTTTCTGCAGAAATATTCTCCGTGTCTATTGCTGACGAGAAGATCGTTGATACCCCCTCTAGAATGTCCAAGCTGAGTTACGTGCATCGTCCTTGTAAACACCCAAACAAGGTCAGGTTTTTCCATCAATTTCTGGACGCGACGGTTGAGAGGATGGCCGATTTTGAGGCGCTGATAACGTACGATATGGAGAAAACGAGGAGATCTATGACGTACAAGGGCATTAGGGACAGGTGAGTGATTATAAAAGGATTCTAATCTTGCCTTGATTTTAAGATTGCTAAGTAACGAGCTTGGGTTTCTTGTGACCAGTGATCCTGGCAAAAGCGGGTTTTGCGGCGAACTCAATAAAGCATTGACTCAGGAAGAGTTAGTTTTAACGCCAGGCAAAATCGAAATAGACCTCAATTATGCACGGTTCTTTCTTTTCCTTTATTATTTTCACGTTGAAAAAGATGCTTCCCTCGTTAAACAGTTAAAAAGCATCCGAATTCCTCGGATAATATCTTCTAAAATGTTTTCACGTGCGGCATTCGTTTACATATATCAAGAAAGTCCTGTTGTTTTTTTACGAATCTCCAAGTTTGGTTCCAAGTTTCAGTAGCAGATGAAACCTTCGAATTCCTTCACATGAAAACAAATGAGACCACTTCGTAGTCTCCAAATTGGTAGCATAGAAAAAACGTTCAGTTGTGCGTTCTATGCTAGTCCGAAGGTGACAAAAAAACAAGTTAACTTTTTTATATCAAGTATCGTTTCCATGACAACAAGTCACTCGCATTTTTACAAATCAAAGAGGAATATACTTTTTTATAACTACTTTGGAGTCTTTCACATCAAGTATCATTTCCATGACAGCAAGTCATTCGCATTTTTACACATGAATCAAGAAGGAATATACTTTTTTATACTACTTATTAAAGTGTTACATGTTTTGTCACCTTTGGACTATCATATTCCTTCTTGATTTGTAAAATGCAAGTGACTTGTTGTCATAGAACGATACTTGATGTGAAAGACTCCAAACTAGTTATAAAAAAGTATCTTGATTTGTAAAAATGTGAGTGACTTGTTGTCATAGAAACGATACTTGATGTGAAAGACTCCAAAGTAGTTATAAAAGGTAAACTTGTTTTTTTGTCACCTTCGGACTAGCATAGCGTTCCCTGTGCCACCACGCAGGCGCCTTAGTTGCGGAAATTTAGCCGGGAAAAAAATCAGCCAAGCAACGTTCCATACATAGACACATCGGAAATTAAAAGCACAGAATACGCACTCACGACGGCCGGCCCCAGCCTTAGCAGCCTGTCGAGTCTGGTAACTTAGTCTCTTCAGTGCTGTCAGCGCCCACGTCTCCTTTTACTATAGAATAACAGATATTTTACTTCCTTTAGATCAATGTGGCTTGCTCAATCTCTACTCTCGCGCTTGGCCTGTCACGTGGCGACGTCGTGATGTTAGTCGGAGGCAGCAGTATCGAGTTTGTCATCTCTACCTTCGCTCTTAGTCGGATTGGAGTCAACATCGTCCTGATGGGTCCTGGGGGACTGACACAAGATAAGATCGAAGTTCTCAAGAAGGCTGTTGAAATCAAAGGGATAATTTTTGACCCTTTTATGCAGGACTCCCAGCTAGAACAGCTGACTGAAGGACTTGAGCAACTGATCAGGAATAAACCTATAGAGGTTTTCGTCACCATGAGAGACAAGGAGTCAAGTGCTATGGTGTGCAGTAAGGAAGATCTCCATGCGACGGGTGATCTTATCGAGCGCGGTCGGGAGATGGATTTAGCGGATCTGTTGAGAGCTCAGGATTTGTGCCAACCGGATGACCCTTGCGTTGCTAACTTCACTTCAGGTACCACGGGGATACCGAAACTCGTTCAACTTGTATACGGTAAAATAACGTCTATTATGACGATCATGCCAACAAGAGCTAATATCCAAAAGCTTGGTTTGGGTGGTAAAACTCATGCCAGAATGTATATAGACCGGCCAATGGCGTACGGCGGGGGGTTCAGAGGGTTTATTCGCATTTGTACTGGCGCTTCATATGTCTGGGCGCCAACTGCGATTGCATTGCAATCAAGCGAGGCGGCGTGCGGAATCATGGCCAAAGAAAAGTGCAATTGCGTTTACATGGGAGTCCCTGCTATACAGACAATGATGTCGCGGAACCTTCATGAGAAATATGACCTTAGCAGCTTAAGGAGCATTATGATAGCGGGACAGCGCTACCCCATGCCGCTTATTGAAATCATCTTCAAGTGCTTGCCGAATGTTTCGGTTATTCTTGCTTACGGGAGTATTGAAGCAAATGTGGTATCTTTAGCAGTGTACAAAAAGGATAATTTGAACTCGGATGACTACGGCAAGATGAACGTGATTGAAGGTGTTGAAGCCAAAGTCGTTGATGATGATGGTAAGATAGTGCCTAGAGGTATCGCTGGAGAGATCTGTCTTCGTAGCCCTTATGGGTTCTTAGAGTACCTTGGGGACCCTGACGGTACAAGGCGGGCAAAATCGTCTACGGGCTGGCTCCACATGGCCGATATCGGCAAAATGGATGACATGGGAAGAATTGAAGTGCTTGGTCGCAAGAAGGAATGTATCAAGCGAGCTACTGTCAAAATATTTCCTGCAGAAATCGAGAACGTGTTAATGCATCATAAACATGTCTCTTCGTCGTGGTGATCGGGGTCCCTGATAGTCTGTTAAACGAAGAGATTTGCGCATGCGTTATTCTTAGGGAAGAAACAGGTGATACCAAAACGAGGCTGGCCGAGCTGGAGGCCTGGTGCGCACAGCAATGGCCGCCTGGCGCTGACGGGTTGAGTTTGAAACCCAAGTATTTTCTACCGATGGAAACATTTCCAGTGGGAAAGATAGGGAAGACAGATAGGATAACCATGCGGAAACACGCCACAGAAATCCTCCGACTCGATGAAATGTGAGCTGTTTCGTTGAAAGGGGTGGGATAAAATTTCTCAGCCATTTTATTTTACGAGTGTTGCAAGAGCCTCAGTTAGGCGCCTTTTAACGTGTACATCTATTTAAAAACGATTGTTGGAAATCGGTGGTCTTTGGTCGAGCGTTCTTGTTTGGCATATCAAGAAAGTGCTGTCGTTTTTATGACATATCCGCGCGGGCTACCTGTGGTGTTCAAAACGTGTCTCAGGCCCCTCGGCGGGGGGCAAACCAAAATGGCGACCAAAGAGATCGATGGTTCTCGAGTATCTGCAAGTTTGGTCAATTTTTTCGCTAAGAAATGAGAAAAAGTACTTACAAACCTTCCAAATAAGGTAAGGGGAATTTTCTAATAAGGAAGTTTTGAAACGTCGGTAAAACGACAGTTTTTGGCGAAAGTTTCTTGATATGTGGTCAGAATATCTAATGTATACCAAATGCGCAAATCAACCTTAATTGAATTTGGTATAAACAGGGACGTCCCTGGTATAAAGCATTAACTTCCATCGACTGATTTAAGGAATGTACTGGGATATTTTTTAATTGAATTCGGTAAATGAATACAAATGTTATTTTGAGATGTCTACACGCAATAGACCGATCCCTATTTTGACGATAGCTCCGCCCACTCATAGCAAACAATAGGAAGTTTTCCCTACGGAATTCAAAATGTCCGAGCAACAAACTTGAATATCGAAGATTTTTCAATAATTATTCAGCTTTTCAAGATAAAATATAAAATCCAATTGCATGCAACAACTTCTAACACCTCCCTGCAATCGGTGTCTTTTCCGCGCTCTATGCCAAAGATGAAATTTGGTTTGTCCGACGTAGCAACAGTAACTAGGGGTATAACAATGAATGCGGGATCGGTGAATTCGTCTGCTAATATCGAATGAAAACAATAACAAAGGAGTGACTGTCAATGTGTCTAGGTTTTTACGTTCAAGTGTTACGCAAAGCCGCCTACTAAAATTATTATTTTTTAGGCATTTTTGTCACTGATCGCTGTGCTACAAGCCCGGTGGGACTCCCTATAAAAATAGACGGGGAAAATTGATTTTAACCAGGGATAACAAATTGGGTGTGGTCAACAGTGACTTTTACCCCTTAGAGATAGCAAATTGGATGCGGAAAATCCTTATGTTATTGCGGTCCTTGAAATTACAAGCAAGTTGAAACAAGTTATTCTGTTGTCGCTGAATTTCTAGGTCACCTTTGGTGTGAGATCCCCTAAGGGATAGCAGTTGGTGAATTTTATACCCTAAGGAATAGGACGAGCACCCCCGTCTATTTTTATGGGGAGCCAAATGCGACAGATACGACAGATAAGACTATATGGAAACTAGGCTTAAATGAACACTGAACAATGAATGAACATTTCTTTTCTTTTTTATAAACTGCTATTTTTATTGGCAAACGAGCCCATGTAACCGTTTTGCGATACACAGTGCCAATAAAATTTGTCTAGGTCTATGTCACGAAATGCTGTATTTTTTTTCGAATCCGCGCGCGTTGTCTGTGGGTTTTCTTATTATATTCGGCCTCTTTTAAATGACCGGTCATTATTTTTGAATGAAAGTTGAGAGGAGGATGGAGGAGAAATTGCACGGCTTTGAAAAATGGGGGAAATGGGGGAGGAGGAAATATAATATTGTAATCAAAATCATTGAGCCCTTCAATGTATTAGAGGCAGGTTATGGAGCAGGAACAATTGGTGCTGATAGGGATTGAGAAAGGAAAATTTGGAAATTTCAAATTAATTTGATAATAGCCTCTCCAAGGAAAGCATGAGTTCCAAAATCTCTCTACGCTTTCTCACGAGAGATCCCCACCTTGGGGATATGCTGTCTTATTGTTCAGCAGACATTGAGAGACACTCACCGCACGAGTTGCATTAAAGCGCCTCCTACCGTTAAACGAGAAGTGCTCAGCACAGGACTCGGGGTTGACAGGTTTTGCTTATTGCCACTGACCCTCTTTGACACCTTTTAAAATTCAGGAGGTAGCGCACTTATAATTCAAGTATCCTCTTTCTGAAGAATATATAGCGTACAGAGCGACACGAAATGGTTATTTGATATTTGTACACCGCGAGCCAGGGAAGCAATCGACGCTGCCAGTCAGTCTTTATTCCAGCACAAAGCGGACTACAAGATATCATAAGGTGATTTAAAGTTAGTTTGAAATCTGCATTTAAAATCCGTTCTCAGTGTAGGTCCTGGTAATCATTTATATCAAGAGTAGCACTGCTTTCACACGATTGCGGGCAATGAGGAGAATTAAATATAGTATCACATATCATGAAACTACAAAAAAAAAAAACGAAAATTCGGTACTAAACAAGATGTTGAATGCTGCAAGTTCCTTCCGGTGCAATTACTTTTGTATTTTCGAGTTGTTATCGCGTAACCTTAGACTGCTTGCAGTCTCTTCTTTGGCGAACGTCCGTAAATCTCCCCGTGGCGCTGCTTGTTATCCGACACCCAGACTCTCTCGTGAGCTTGAAATACGAGTGCGCAAACAAACTACAATGTAGGACTAGGACTTTATTCTCGATTTACGGACGTTCGCCAAAGAAGGGCTGCAAGCAGTCTACGTAACCTCGCCAAAAATAAAATCCGAGCTCAGTGAAGGTCCTTGCAATCATTTATAGCAAGGGTAGCACTGCTTTCATGCGATTGTGTGCAATGAGAAGAAATATAGTGTCACATATCACGAAACTAAAAAAAAGAAGAAAAATCTAAGCTTTTCGGTACTAAACAAGATGCTGGGAGTTGCAAATCTTTTCGGTGTAATTACTTTCGTATTTACGAGTCGCTATCGTGTATACTTTGCCCAAAAATCGGTTTATTTTTGTTCTTACATGCCAGCGGGCACGTATACGCTTCTATATTCGAGTTTCTTTGGGTCGCGCTACCTTCCTTTTGTTTCAGTTGTGTTTAGTAACCTTAGTGCTGGCCCTGTAACAGTATCACCGCACGTGAGCGTCTGAGAAAATTCCCTCAGCCATTCGGAAGACTGAATAGAAATCGTATCGATCCTTTTATATAGAAAGCATGTTTTAAAAAATATGCACGGTATAGTTAATTGCTTGAAAACTAACTTATGCACAATTCCATTAATCTCAAATTGTCTGTAATTTATTTATACATGCTCGACGGCCCAGTGTCTCCATCAAAGGAAGAGAAAGCCCTGGAGGGTCATGTCACGTTTAGTGAATGTGTTACGTGTTAGTAGAGGCCTCCTGACCTTTGTTTTCCCTCAGCAAAGGAAAAGAGGCTTACTGCTAGCAGGGAAGGATGTGTTTAAGTTTGACTTTTTTGGAATTTGCTTTTGAATTTGAATATAAAGAACGTTTTGGTTTTTTTTTTAGGTTTTTCTTGTGAACAGGAGTTTTCTTTTGTGTTTTAGGTTTCTGACAGGGTTTTTGGTAGATTGTCAACAAGAATAAAAAAAATGTCCAACCTGAGCTACGTTCATCTTCCTATGAAGAAGCCAAATGAAGTCACGTTCTTCCATCAATTTCTGGACGCCACTGTCGAGAAGATGGCCGATGTTGAGGCGCTGATAACGTACGATATGGAGAAAAGGAGGAGATCTATAACCTTCAAAGACATCCGAGACAGGTGAGAGCCTTGTAAATACAATGCAACTGTAAATGTTCGAGACCGACTCACACAGGTTCGCCACTGCGCAACTGGCAGCCATGCAAGCGGCCATAAGCTCAGACACTGGGTGGTCACTGCCAGAGAGTTTGTTACGTCCCCACCACAGCGTAGCACTTCACATTTCACTGTCTTTTTTAACGCATTTTGCCTGGCGCATTTAAACGAATGGCTGATAAATCGTGAACCAAACACAATCGACAAACACACAAGTCGGTGCCCAGGTATCACCAAAACATCCTTTCTGATGATACCTCACTAGTCAAGCTGATAAATTCTACAAAACAGAGCTTTGTTTAAAGCTATATGTCCAGCTAACTAGCAACTTGTGTACTCGAAAAGTGAACCGATTCATGACCGTACGGCCTCCGACAAGGTTTTTTGAAATAGCTGTATCTTGTTCTTTACAGGTCGATGTGGTTTGCCCAATCTCTTTTGACACTTGGCCTGTCACGCGGGGATGCTGTGATGTTAATCGGACCAAGTAGTATTGAATTTGTCATCTCTACCTTCGCGCTCAGTCGCATTGGAGTCAACATCATCTTGGTAGCTCCTGGAGGACTGACAAAGGATAAGGTTGACGTCCTCACGAACACTCTTGAAATCAAGGGATTCATTTTTGACCCATTCATGCAAGGCTCACAGCTAACACAGCTAAATAAAGGTCTGGAACAGATGAACAGTAACAAGCCTGTAGAGTTTATCATCACCATGAGAGACAAGCAATTGAGTACGCACGTGTACTGTAAGGAAGATCTTCAGGTCTTTGAAACTCTTATTGAGCTTGGCCGACGGACGGAGGTGGCGGAACTCATCAAAGCGCAGACTAACTGCCGGCCAGACGACCCATGCTACGCTTACCTTACATCTGGAAGTACGGGAACACCCAAATTCGTGCAATTTGTTACAGGTAACGTTTCCGCCTCAATGATAACGATGCGAACGATGTTCAGCATCCAAGAGCTTGGCTTGCAGAATGGTACCTACCACAAGATGTACTGTGATCGACCGATGGCGTGGGTGTTTGGGATTCATTCCATCCTACGTATTTGCACAGGCGCGTCATATGTGTGGGCGCCAACAGCAGTTGCACTGCAAGCAAGCGAAGACGCGTTTGAGATCATGGCCATCGAGAAAGTTAACTGCGCTATTATTGGCGTCTCAACGATTCAGACAATGAAGAAGCAGAACCTCCATCTGAAGTATGATCTTAGTAGCTTGCAGTGCGTGATCATTTCAGGTCAGCGGTACCCTTTGCCCCTTCTGGATGTAATCTTTCAATGTCTACCTTTTGTATCCGTCATTCTTGGCTATGGCAGCGCCGAAGCTACTTTTTCGACAATGGCAATGTACAACAAAAATAATCTCAGCTCTGATAACTATGGAAAGCTGGACGTTATTCAAGGTGTGGAAGCGAAGATTATAGATGATGATTGGGTGATATTACCTAGGTGCACATCAGGCGAAATATGCATTCGAAGCCCTTATATGTTTCTCGAGTATGTTGGAAATGTGGACGCTACAAGGGAAGCCGTGTCCGCAACTGGATGGTTTCGCATGGGGGATGTTGGAAGGAAGAATTGAAGTGCTTGGTCGCAAGCAGGAGATCATCAAGCGCGCAACTGTCAAGATATTTCCCGCCGAAATTGAAAGCGTGTTGATGCAGCATCGAAATGTCGCTTCTGCACTGGTTTTTGGGGTCCCGGATGAGACGTTGTACGAAGATATTTGCGCATGCGTTATTGTCACTGAAGGTCAATATGACGCCAAAACGAGGCTGACCGAGCTGGAGGCCTG
Source organism: Scolanthus callimorphus (assembly GCA_033964015.1). Classification (NCBI taxonomy): domain Eukaryota; kingdom Metazoa; phylum Cnidaria; class Anthozoa; order Actiniaria; family Edwardsiidae; genus Scolanthus; species Scolanthus callimorphus. Next base: position 10,263,338 of record CM066919.1, read on the forward strand.
GTGTGCAGAGCAATGGCCGCCAGGCGGTGATGGGTTGAGCTTGAAGCCCAAGTATTTTATACCGATGGAGAAATTTCCCATGGGGAAGACAGGGAAAACCGATAGCATAGCAATGAGAAAAATTGCAATAGATGTTCTTGGACTAAAGGAAGTCTGAGCAAAAGCTCTAGAAATGATATTTATCCTCGGATGAAAAGAGAAATTAGTTCTTTCTTTCCCAGTTTATCTCACTTCACGGTGTGCAAAGGATTGTTTGCCAAATGAATAGTTCCTAGCTCGCTAGATTTAGTCATCGCACGTACAAGTCAAAACAGTTTACAGTAACAAAAGGCAAGATTTCTAAGGAGATGTCAACGTTTTTATGCTCATTTGCAATATTTTCAAGAAACTGTGTGGAACGCTTGGCGATGCAACAAAAATCGATCTGATTGGCTAATTCGAGAGCAAGAGTTCAGCTGGACAGAATGTTATTCGAGGATCTCTGCGGATACTATGCCATATATGCAAATACCAGAGTATTCCGGACTTGAGTTAGACTCAGATGCATAATGTGATAAGCATGTGTTCTCTCACCCAGGGGTGGGTACTGCTGCTACGTTTCCATCTGTATCGTCATGAGGGTTTTAGATGTTTTTATTGTATCCGGCGCAGTACATTTGAAACGCTTGTAAAATATTAGTAATTTTCAACGATGTTGTGTTTTTAAAAATGGGATACGCCGTTATGAACAGGAACTGTTTTGTACAACTTGACAGACCTAAATATGAACTGGTTAAATATTATATTGATGTGACCAATAAATAAGAAAACAAGCCTTATTCCTACCTCGAACCAAGGTCTGCCTCTGTGGGTGACAATGCAATACTTTTGGTACTCTTAGCGGTCTTCGCAAAGCAGGAAGGAATTCCGGCCCATTAAAGCTTGAAACTTTCCATAAATCAACTTCAATCATTTCTCTTTCGAATGAATAGGCTGATTTTGGAAAAATTAGGTACAAGTAGCACTTTTTGTACATTTAACAAAAGGAATGCATTCACGCACCTGCTCTAAAAAACAGTAATTATAGCAGGCATTCATACCTGTCATTGCTCTTGTCTAAAAGAAAATAATTCTACAATTTTTAGTCATTAAATATTCATAGCATCCATTTTATAAGGTGAATAATTGGAGCACTAGATAATCAATATATTTGATACCTCCAAAAGCCATATACCAAGCATGGGTCGAACCTTTTTAGCTACGAGTGAGAGTAACATAATAAGCTCTTAGCCTTCTTTTGTCTCCTGCTGGTATGGGGACCTTACCTTTCGATTTTTTCACCAATAGCCGATGAGATGGAAAAAAGTGCGGCGTTCAGTATTATATCGTTTTCAAGAATTTTGTTTCTTTAGTGTCTTTAGAGGTCGATTGGGAAAAGAAGATTGACGTGACTTAAGTTCTTCATTCAATTCTAAGGAAATTCTATTCTAGGATTGACGTGTAAGATGGTTCAACTTATCAAAGTTTGTCCACTGCAAAACGACCAAGAGCAAAAAGATGAAACTCCAAAAGAAAAAGAACTTCTTAAGGAGTTTGGAGGTTATACCACGCTACACGGTTTTCACTTCCTAGCGAATTCCTATTCTATCACACGTCGGCTGCTTTGGCTGGTGTTGATACTCTCCGGGTTTTGCTTTCTCTGTTTTCAAATGTCAAAAAGCCTTATAAAATTAAAGTCAAATGGCGTTATCTTAGGCAAAGGAGTTGAAGACGCGACCGACGAAGTTGATTTCCCTGCAGTGACGTTGTGTAACCAGAATATGATGAAGAAAAGTCAGATCAAAGCTACCGCGGCGCAACGATTCCTGGATATACAAGACGGCTTCAAGCAGTCATCATCGAAGTTTGACAAACAATCACTGAACTATTCTGAAAGATTCGACAGCGAGTATCTCGTTAGAAAGTACGGCTTTAAGCTTAAAGAAATGTTTGGAGGTTACCGAAAGTGTTCTTTCAAAGGAAAGCCATGCAATTGGAGTGATTTTGACATGTTCACATCACGAACGGTAAGCTCTCCCTTCAGAATAGCTCCAAATAATTGTCGCTGTTCAAATATTGGTATTACCAAAGATCACTTTTAAAAATGATAGCATTAATTATATTTTTAGCATCTATTTTTTTTTTTCGAACGAACGCTGCTCAGAATTAGTTTGGAACCGGCTGAATTATTTTGGATTTGATCCGGAGCTCGAGGGAACGTATAGTAAAATGGGGCTCAAATTCTCAGTTTTCAGTCTTCGTCTGATTTCAGAAGATATCAGACGAAGTTGCAGTAGCTTTTATTGTTGAAATCACTATTTGTGATTTACCTATATTTAAATATTATACTTTCCAGTATGTTTACCTTAGTAAAACTACTTGTGATTTATTTTAATAATAAAACCGCCTCCGTTAGCTCAGTTTGTAGATCGCCGATCCGACGAGCGGGTTGTCGTGGGTCCCTCCTTGGCCGGACCAACACTCAGGGCCATGTTATGTTAGTGTTAGTTCATGTTACAAAGTGATCAAAATATTGCACGGACCCGTGTAAACACCTCTGCGACGTGTAACAAAACGTGCACAGTACCCTGTAAACAGGTGTCCAAGGTACAAAATTCGCCCGGTCAAATATTAGTCCAGACCCGTGTAACCGAGGTGTCTGACATGCACTACATTAACTTGAATCAGGGGCGTCAAAGAACCACGAGAACATGGGAATTGCCCATCCTCAGTGCAGGTCTCACAACTTTTTCCTACACTGACCAGGACGTACCGTCCCTGCACCGACTATTAGGGAACCTCGAATTGGAGTCTCGCCTGTGTAGATTTCCTGCCTTCGGGCAAATTGTGTATAAATAAATATATCTTCTCTTTTCCAGAGAGGGCTGTGCTATACATTCAATTCAGGCAGAAATGGAAGGCCTGTCCATCGCATTTCCGCAGCAGGAAGAAGTAACAGATTCATGTTACCACTAAACGCCAGATCTAGCGAGTACTATGGGCCATATAGCTACGAAGGAGTTGGTTTTAAGCTTGCTGTCCATGACCAAAGCCACTTTCCAAACATGGATGAGGACGGGTTTGATATTACACCTGGATTCTTTACTAACATTAGGGTCAAGAGGCAAAAGGTATGTACATTTGGGTGAAGTAAAGTGAAGTAGAGTGTGTTATAGGATGTTAGGGCCTTCGCGCTTGCTCAAGTGATTTAAATTTTCGATTAATTAATGGTCTACGTGCAACATTTACTCCAATTTTGATAGAAATAAAATGAATTCCAGCGTAATACATTTCCCCAGTTAGACGTTTACCAAAAGAGTATCAGAGGTACGCTATATCTAGTAAATGAGCTATTCAAGGGCTAGAAAAAATGTTCTTTAGCGCAGATCGTGGAGAGATAAATTGAGATTTTCTTGGGAGAAAGTCAAATTGCATGTGTGTGCAGAGGTGCAGAGGCTACCTTTGCGAAACTGAAACCAGAAGAAAAACAAAAAGTAAAAGCAAATACAGGGAGATAAAAAGTAGCCTCTGCTCGCAGGGAAAGGAGAGAGGTTCCCCCGAAAACTTTCCATTGTTTTTCTCCAGAGTTTTCCGGGTGCCCGAAAATGCATTCTCCATTACCCTTTCAGGAAAAAAGTTTGCCAGCTCCTTATCGAACGAAATGTGGAGAGAGAAAACTCTCGTATTTCACAGCCTACTCACGTTCGTCGTGTCTTCACGAGTGCAAAAGTCGTCTGTTTGTTAACACGTGTGGCTGCCGTGTTTTAGGACTTGCCACTGTTAAAGGTGAGTGGTGATCATTGTAAATGATCAATGTAACAATGTTGCGCGACAAATTCAGGGATTTCTTGCCTCGTATTTCCCCTGCTTTAGGAATATCCTTTCGTTACGTGACCACACGCAAAGCTCCTTTTATCCGAGAACGAGCACAATCACAACACGTGTATTCAGAAAAAAATGTCTCTTTTTTCAGAGGTCAACGCTTCGGAGTTTTGTAACTGGAATGATGTGTTGAATTGCAGTTTAGGTGAGATCAATATAAACCATCAAGGTTGTCAATATTCTAGACTTCCTTTCTATTTCTTTTATTCCTTTTTTTATCAAACTTTCCTTCTTCAGCGGAAACGAGCCGGTCTACATGTGATTGCCCTAAACCTTGTACAGTCACCAGTTATAGCGTCCAACTATCTCTCGGCATCTATTCATCCTCAAGTCTTATTGAGGCATTCCTTGAAAATGGCAGAATTTGTCGTCGGTTGCTATCAAAGAACAAGCCAAGGACATGATTGAAAGGATAAGGTAATTGAAAGAAGTCAGAGTAATCATGTCGCATGTTGCTGGGGAAATTAAGAGCTGAGGAGGCATTCTGAAGCTCTTGGTGGCCGAGCAAACACCAGAGGGGGTATGTTTTTTAAGGTTCTTGACATTGAACTTTCAGTTCGATCCGACCTTAGAATTTCGATATCATTAACATTTCGTGTCGTATGGATTGCAGTGGTCGCGAAGATAGAACAGTGGTGGTTCTGCAACACGTGTTGCAGAACTCACGAACGCCACAGGTTTTATAATTGCAGTAGTCGCAACTGTTGCAGAACGAAATTTATTCACGTAGGGGTGCGACGGCTGCAACTCTATGGAAACCGAGCTTTTAAAAGGGCATATTCTAACAAATCTCTCAAATTACTCACTCTATTTCCAGGGACGACTTTTCTATGGTTGGCATTTATTATGGCACCCTGAGGATCGACATTATTGAGGAAAAGCCGGAATATTCCATTAGCACGTTTGGATGTAAGTTGCAGCAACAACTTCATATTTGTAGCGATCACGGCAAGTCCAGATCAAAGTCTATCACGAAAGGGATCACCCCGTTATTCATATTTTTGGCAAATTGCGTTTGTACTAGTCGTCCAAGCACAATCCCTGCCGTCTCCTCGCATAGCTCTCCCTATTAAGTTTGAAACTGCAGTGTGTCAAGAAATTTGGCAAATCGCATTCCAATTCCACCAACTCGATAACATACGAAAATGCTTCAAATTTGTACGTATTTGAAATGTTTTAACAAACCTAGACGATTATTTTGCATACTTCTTGTGAGCTTGACTGTATTTAAAAGCTTATTACAATGACTCAAAATCGCGACACTGCCACTTTTGAAGCTATGGACGATTCCAGCTATAATGAATTTGCGCGCTGCATGGCGGTAATTGTGTTACATTTCACGAATCAAGTGCCTTGTATATGCGTGCGTTGTGTTACCTTCCTAATAATATAGATGCAAAAATTTCTTGATTCTGATTGGTCGAGAGCACTGCGATAAAGTAATTTGCACTCAAATGATCGAGTGCAAGTATTTTACGAAGCTGATTGGCTAATAAACAATGGATTTTGCGTACGAGCCAATCAAATGCGCGGTAGCTGTGTCACGCCCCCCCCCCCCCCCCCCCCCCCCCCCAAAAAAAAAGTTCGAGATCGATGGCTCTGATAAATGAACTTGCCATTAGAAACAGCGCGTCTCCCAAACAAATGGCCGACAAATGACCGAAAAGGACTGGAAACCATCGATAACTCTATCATAGGGATTCCTGTGTGTTTTATACTGATCACTTTATAGGAACGCCTGCTGATATTCGCAGACTACGGAAGAATGACAATTTGCATTTATCTACTTAACGTCCATACCATCAAGCACAGAATAACTTGAGACTACATGAAGTATAAAATTCGTCAACATAGTATTCAATACAGCAAACATAAGGCACGCGATCGTAGGAACCTCTAGGAAACTTGAATCGGATTTAAAAAGAATAGAGGAAAACTTGTCTAAATAAGTCATCGTCTGGAGCCCTCCAGGAGGAATTACGAAAAGGAATACGAATATTTAACGAGAGGCTCAATTATTCGCTCTCGTGCAAAGTGGTTAAAACACGGTGAAAAAAATTCGAGTTATTTCCTCAATCTTGAAAAGTCAAAGAAAAACAAATCATTGTTAGAAAAATGTTTCTGAAATGTGGAAAGGAATGTTTGTGTCCCAAAGTTATGGTTATAAATCGTACAAAATGGATTAATTTCGAAGGTACTATCAGGGCACATTGATATTGCTCCACTTTCATAGTCATTTTTTGGCCCTATCTTGTACTGCAATTTTCGCTCGTACAATTCAGTTCTCCAAACTTGAATGACAAAAAAAAAAGAAGGTCGAATGACCCCAAATCAGAAGTTTCAGAAAAAACGTAAAAATACCACTGTTAGAATATCGGCTTGCATAAGCAAATGCGGCTCTTAAAATAAATTCGAACGAATATTTAAAAGCACCAATAGTCGAGGTTTAACATATCCAGAGCTCAAAAATATCCGACCATTTTGACGCGACGCGAGCGAGTTAAAAAAATTCTGAAGACGCGTTTCGTTTTGTTGGAGTCACCTCTGCAGCAGTGTTTTAAAAGATGAAAACTTGTACTCTCCTTTGTACTTTGTATTATATTCCACATTCGCACATCCATGGGCGAAAAGCTAGAAAAATTCAACTGTGCAAATGGTCCGTCGTTGTCTCTTTCGAAGTATAAAACACACAGGAATCCCTATGATAGAGTTGTCGATGGTTTCCAGTCCTTTTCGGTCACTTTGTCGGCCATTTTGTTTGGGAGACGCGCTGTTTCTAATGGCAAGTAATGAATGACTCCTAGATGGAGGGAGAATCGGTTTCTTTTCATGAAATTCATCTACGGAAACTCGTGGAAAGCAAAATGTGAATTCCTTATGGACTTGAGCAAGACTTGTTTTAGTTTTCATTCTTTATTATGGAAGGAAATGAAGGGAAATCTTCGTTGACTGTGAATCTAGCGGAAAAGCCAACGATGAATGGGGGAAGTCTGCACGAACGCATGAGATAAGGACAGTTTCCTGGGTCAAACTCCTGTAAATCTTGGTTGTTTAGTTACAAGAAAGTTTACACACAAGAGAAGACTTCAGGTATGTCTTCTGTGGAAGTTTATCTATGGGTGTCTAGAAAACTAAGATCTATAAAACAAAGATGAAAGATGCAAGACCTAGAAAACTAAGATCTAGAAAACTAAGATCTAGAAAACTAAGATCTAGAAAACTAAGATCTAGAAAACTAAGATCTAGAAAACTAAGATCTAGAAAACTAAGATCTAGAAAACCAAGATCTAGAAAACTAAGACTGACAAATTTTCTCTTACCATTTCGCTTGAGTTTCTGGACACAGTCCGACACCCGGCAGTGTCGACCCGTTCTCTCCTCGCCATAAATCAAGGAAAGAAAGAACCTCGAACTTTTCTGCTATTAAACAGACTTCATTCCAAACAAGATCTACTCCAACTTCAAGAATACATCCTTATAGCATTGGTCCGTTAGGCTTTTCAAACTCACGATGTACAAATCAGCCAACAAACAGCGTTCGATAGCAAAACACTTTTTGTGAGATTGACTGAGGCAGAACTACCCTGGCTTCGACATGTTTATTCTTTTTCGATCGACTGATAGGATTACAATTTATGACGTGATAATTAGAGTTAATTAGTGTTCAGACTGAAAGATTCCATATTTCATAACATCCTCCGGGGCCAGCAATGTTCATTATTTGAGTTCGTGTATCGAAAAATAAGTTGTAAGAGTATATAAAAAGGTGTTCTCATTCTTAAGTGGTATAGTTTACATGTCTTTTGAAAGTTCTGAAATTCTTCTTGTCGCCCTTTGAGCGGCTAGTCTACTGGGGCGAGCTTTCGCTTCACTGGAAGGTTTTTCTTCCTTATCTTGGTTTGATGGCGCGATGTCTCCGCTGACCGCTACTTCTTCATCTGATACTTCTAATGGGTACAGCTTTTCGATTGGTCTTGTCAATTGTGTTATATCTTTTCCGTTACTAACACGTAAAGTGACTGCTCGCACCATTCCATCTAAACCAGGATGAAGTTTTGTGACCACTCCTAGTCTCCATCTATTACGTGGAAGATCTTCATGTATCAGTACCACATCTCCTTGCTTTACTGTGCTTTCTTTGCGATATTTGTTCTTCAGTTGAGTGTGGTGCTCTCGAAGATTTGTTAGATATTCATTCTTCCATCTTGTCCAAAAATGATTTTGTAGTTTCTGATGGTATTTTGCTCTCCGAGTCAGATCGTCTTTTGTTGAGTTTGTAGGTGCGTAATCTGGATCGCTGTCTTCATCTTTGCTATAGACGTCTGGTAGTGCTATCAATCTGTGACCGCATAAGAAATCTGACGGTGTGAGTGGGAGTGCTTCTTTGTTGTCGGCATAGGGATAGGTTAATGGACGACAATTGAGGGTTGCTTCAACCTCGGCGAGGATTGTGGTCATTTCAATGAAATTTAATGACGTTTTCCCTAGGGTTTTCTTTAGGCAGCGTTTTACCAGTCCAACTAGACGTTCATAAAACCCTCCCCACCAAGGAGCTCTCTCTGCGATAAATTCCCAAATAATGCCTTTTTTCGAAAGGAATTGTTGTACAATAGTGTTTTTAAGTATTTCAATAAGTTCTTTGGAAGCTGCCTTGAAGGTTTTAGCGTTGTCTGTTACTATATGGCGTGGCACTCCTCGTCTTGCGATAAATCTCTTGAATGCTCTTATGAAGGCAGCTGCCGTTTGATCTTCTACTAATTCCAAGTGTACTGCTCTAGTTGTTGCGCATGTGAAGAGGCAAATGTACGACTTGGCTTGATTGTTTGCTTGACTTCGAATATACAGTGGGCCGGCATAGTCGATACCTGTTGCCTGGAACGTCAGAGATCCTTTAACTCTTGATGGGGGTAGAGGTGGTGTTGTTACTGAGCGAAGAGGGGGACCTTCCACTCGCCTACATGTGACGCATCTAGAAATCACCTTTCTTATTGTCTGACGTCCTTTCGGTATCCAATGTGTTTGTCTGATTTGCGTGAGAGTTTCACCTACACCGCCGTGCATAGTGTCTGTGTGCGCAGACTCGATCACTAGTTCTGTAAGATGGCTGTTTTGAGGAAGGAGTACAGGAAATTTTGCGTCAAACGATAAGCTAGAATGTTGTAATCTTCCTCGGCAACGAATAAGACCATCCTCGTCTAAATAAAGTTGCAATTGTTGGATGAGGGTCGGTGATTTTCCCTTAGTCTTGTTTTGTAGATGCGATAACTCCTGTTTGTAACTCTTGGCTTGAACGGCTTTGATGAGCAGTTTGCGTGACATGCTGATATCTTTGGCTGTGATAATGAGTGCGTCTTCTTTGCTTGTCTTTTTCCATTTGTCTACACTCTTCAAAATTAATGCTGTGATTCTGAGCGTTTTGTTCCATGTACTATATCGTGTTATGTCTACTATATTCAGCATGTTGGGCTGGTTATTGTTGTTCACGGTGTTGACTGTATTGGTTGGAATTCCTCTTCTTCTATAGTTTGCTCGAGTTGCCTCGAGGGCCATTTGTCTTTGGGCTCATTGATCCATGCAGGTCCGTTTTGCCAGATTGTGTTTCGAGCTATATGTTGTGCAGAGAGACCTCGTGTCAACAGATCGGCTGGATTTTCTTTGCTTGGACAGTGGTGCCAAAGGCTTGGAGTTGTGATTTGTGTGATTTTATTTACTCTATTTTGTATGAATTGTGGGAGATGTCTTTTTGATGACAGCCATGAGATCACTATCTGTGAATCACTCCACATGTTGACGTTCACGTTAGCGAGATTGAGGCTTTGTGTTAAGTATTCGCAGAGTTTTGCTCCTAAGAGAGCGGCTAATAGTTCCAACCTTGGTAGGGTTTGTTTTTTGACGGGCGCTACTTTACTTTTGGCCATTAGGAAGATTGTTGAGGTCCTTTCTGTTGATGATTTTCGTAAGTAAGCGACTGCGCCATAAGCTAGAGTGCTACTATCGCAAAAAATGTGAAGTTGATACTGTGATGTGTTGTCTAAATTGTATGATCTTGGTACGAAAATGGGAGTCAATTCTTTGATCTCGCTAAACCACTGTGCCCATCGTTCTCTGTGTTCCTTCGGTAGCTCCTCGTCCCAATCGATATCTAGTTTCCATATTTCTTGGAGCATGATTTTAGCTTTGACCGTAAAAGGTTCAACAAATCCTAGAGGATCGAAAATTTGTGATGCAAAATGTTCTTTGGGAACCTGTATCTATCAAGATGCGTGATTGGCATGTGCGTGAGGATCCGCTTGCTTTAGCCAGGGCAGTTTGCATAAGAGTGTTTGTGTTTGTTGAATTTGGTACTAAATTGTCATAACGGGAGTTTGCGGATCTTTAGGTGGGTTTGGTTTTGATTGATCGTTTTGCTTAGACTCTTCTTTTTCTTTGCTTTGTTGTGAAATTGTTTCGCAGAGAGATGTATGATGTTTTTGTTTGCAATGAAAGCATCTTCCTCTAGATTGACATTTGCGTTTGCTATGTCCTGCCCTTGCGCAATTGAAACAGAGTCGTTTTTCTGCTAGTATGGCTCTCCTTTGGGCGACAGTTTTAATAGTATCACATTGGTCTGGACGATGCCTGCCATCGCAATATACACATGGCCTTGGTTCATTTCTTTCGTTTCGCTGACTAGGGGGATTTGTGTTTCTTTGTGCGTTTGCTAATAGCGCGCTAGCTGTAGGTAAGGGGGTGTCTTCGATAGGTGGATCGTTTCCTACTTTTAAGTGCCCTTTTTCTCTCGTCTCTATTTCTTGACGGAGTGCTATTCTTAGCTCATTTAGCGAACTATCTGCTGAGGAGTTAGCTCTAAATATTTGACAGCGCAGTTGTTCTGGTAGTTTCTTTAACAATATTGGTATTAGTAGACTTCCATAGCTGTATGTTTCAACCCCTAACGCTTCTAATGCGCGGATGCTGCTTTCACAATTGTCGTAAAATGCTCTTAACTCGTGTATTTCGCTTGATGTTGTTCTAATTTTCGACAGTGCTTCCATATGAGCGTTAATTAGAATTTGCTTCCTTCCAAAACGATCCGTCAGCATTTGGATGGCTTTCTCGTAATTTAGTGACGAAATAGATAAGCCTGCAATAGCGCGTGCAGCTTCTCCTACAATCATTCCTTTTAGGTAGTTCATTTTATCCACGTTCGATAATGCCGTATTAGTGTGAATTGCATTGGAATAACTGTCCCAAAATGTTAGCCATTCTAAAGGGTTTCCATTAAATTGTTGTAAACTGAGCTTTGGTAATTTAACTTGGATTTTGGGCGCTGTTTGGCTTTCTTCTAATTGACTAATTTGGAACGAACTCACCGTGGGTTGCTCTTTCACTTCAATTAGTTCTTGAATTTTCAGGATCCAGAATTCGATGTTGTCTTGAAATGTGAGCGCTAAATCCGTTTGTTCATGTACATCTTCGTCACTTTCCATGGCGTCTATAATTTTCTGATCCATTTTTGTTACTTCATCTAGTCTCCTCGATAGTCGTCCCACGATGGCTTTCAGTTCTGTCCGATCGATCTTGTCGGTTTCTGCCATAATCCTTTCCGCGCGCTTTATGTCTGATGTGCAGTGTCCTTTGTAGGAGCCCCTGACAGCCTTTAAATGTGCGATCTCTGCCTTTGACATTGTAGTTGGGTTTCGGCACCAATTTGTGAGATTGACTGAGGCAGAACTACCCTGGCTTCGACATGTTTATTCTTTTTCGATCGACTGATAGGATTACAATTTATGACGTGATAATTAGAGTTAATTAGTGTTCAGACTGAAAGATTCCATATTTCATAACACACTTATTTGTCCGCCATGTTGGATTCAGATGCTGGCTTGTGGGTTGCCTGTGGTGACAAAAATCCGCAATGTTTTTCACAAAAATAGAAGCAAGCGAAATGGAAACCACTCCAGCAGTACGAATAAACTATCATTACCTTGATTCTTTGAGTTTTACCTTACCACCAATGATATTTTCTGAGTTTTCACCGGATCTTAGTTTTCTAGATTGCCCATACAAAAATGGGTGCAAATCTAGAAAACCAAGATCCTCAATTTTTCTCACAAAAATAGAAGCAATCAAAACAGAAACAGCTCTAGTAGTATGAATAAACTACCATTAACTTGATTCTTTGAGTTTTACCTTGTCACCAATCATATTTTCTGAGTTTTCACAGGATCTTAGTTTTCTAGATTGCCCATACAAAAATGGGTGCCAATCTAGAAAATCCAAGATCCTCTATTTTTCTCACAAAAATAGAAGCAATCAAAGCAGAAACAACTCTAACAGTATAAATATACTACCATTAACTTGATTCTTTGAGTTTTACCTTGTCACCAATCATATTTTCTGAGTTTTCACAGGATCTTAGTTTTCTAGATTGCCCATACAAAAATGGGTGGAAATCTAGAAAACCAAGATCCTCAATTTTTCTCACAAAAATAGAAGCAATCAAAGCAGAAACAACTCTAACACTACAAATAAACTACCATTAACTCTATTCTTTGAGTTTTACCTTGTCACAAATCATATTTTTCCGAGTTTTCAGAGGATCTTAGTTTTCTAGATTGTGTGGTTCCAAAAAATATCCATACCCCCCCCCCCCCCCCGACGGAAGGGTGTTGAAAAGTGACCCCCCCCCCACCCCTCTGGAATTTCCGAAGAAAAATACAGTATTTGTATGGAAAAGATCAGGTAAATTGACCCCCCCCCCCACCCCACCCCTCCGGAATTTCCAATCCCTTCCGTGGGGGGGGGGGGGGGGGGGAGGGCGGTATGGATAATTTCTGGAAACACACATTGCCCATACAAAAATAGGTGCAAATCTAGAAAACCAAGATTCTCAATTTTTCTCACAAAAATAGAACATCGAAACAGAAACAGCTCTAGTAGTATGTATTAACTGCCATCACCTTGATTCTTTGAATTTTTTTTACCCCTAGGGGGACTCCCCTATTTTTGGGGGCAGGCGTGCCCTGTGGCTCAAAATGAATTTTCAAAATCTGCTCAAATTTGCTAGCTATGTGGGCACTAGTACAAAAAATAGCCTGCACAAAAATGGAAGCAGATCATATTCCAGGGTATTTGGTAAGATGCGGTAATGAGTTTTTGCATTATAGAGCAATTTCTGCACATTCCACAAAATTGACACACAATCTGCAATCGTTTTTGGCCTTTTTCGCAAAAATGTTTATAACCATTTTTGTTATCTTATGTTTGACCTAAAAATGGCCGGCAAAGTCAGAAAAAGTACTGGCTATCACCAGCAGCTGGCTGCTATTTTGAACCCTGTGCTCATCCGCAACTTTCAATTTTATCCCTAAAAGGTAGCAAAAAGGGCGTGGCTTAGTTGAGGGTACCAACAAGACAGTGTGATATTGATATAACCATATTGTTGCCTTATGTTGCCCCCCCCCACACACACACACCACACAGAAGGGTGTTGAAAAGTTGAAAAGTGCCCCACCCCCTGGAGATCAGGTTATAAATTGACCCCTCTGGAATTCCTTTGCCCTTCTGGTGGAGGGGTTTTAGATATTTTCTGGAACAACACATTTTAGTGTAAAATGATATCACCTAGCAATATAAATATGTCTTGGTGTAAATCTAGAAAACCAAGAATCTCATCTTTTTTTAGCTAAAACAGAGTCCATTCCAATCAGGAAGCATGCCACCCCAGGGGGGTACTCGGATATAAAAATGATGGGGGGTCGGACATATCGTTTTGGGTATGAAATTTGTAGTAAAAGTATTTTTGGGGGTTGAAAATTCTACCAGGTATTTTGGGGGGTTGAAACATCTGCGGGTATTTTTGGGGGGTTGAAACTTCTGACAGGTTATCAAGATACTGCCTTAAGCTGAAACTATTTCCAGGAAACATAATGGAAAAGTTGATGACAGGCAAAGAAAAAAGACAGCTACTCTTTGTAACACGAGAAGCTAAAAAAGTCAAATTTTTGGAGCAGGTATTTTTTGGGGTATCAAATTTATGGTTCAGGTATTTTTTGGGGTATTAAATTTGTAGTTCCGTCGGACCCCCTCCCCATCATTTTTATATCCGAGAATCCCCCTGGGGTCTCAAGATTTTTTGCTTCGTCTACCAGGAAAAATTCAAGTCAAGGACTGCCATATACATGGTACTGTATTTCTCCTGGGAAAATTTGTCATTTCAAGACAGTCTCCAGATTTTTAAGTCCCGGGGTTGACTGTAAAACCTGCTGCTAGAGTTGTTCCTGTTTTGATTGCTTCTATTTTTGTGAGAAAAATTGAGGATCTTGGTTTGCTAGATTTGCACCCATTTTGTATGGGCAATCTAGAAAACTAAGATCCTGTGAAAACTCAGAAAATATGATTATTGATTTATTACTTCTATTTTTGTGAGAAAAATTGAGAATCTTGGTTTTCTAGATTTGCACCCATTTTTGTATGGGCAATCTAGAAAACTAAGATCCTGTGAAAACTCAGAAAATATGATTGGTGACAAGGTAAAACTCAAAGAATCAAGTTAATGGTAGTTTATTCATACTACTAGAGCTGTTTCTGTTTTGATTGCTTCTATTTTTGTGAGAAAAATTGAGGATCTTGGTTTTCTAGATTTGCACCCATTTTTGTATGGGCAATATAGAAAACTAAGATCCTGTGAAAACTCAGAAAATATGATTGGTGACAAGGTAAAACTCAAAGAATAGAGTTAATTGTAGTTTATTCATACTTCTAGAGCTGTTTCTGTTTTGATTGCTTCTATTTTTGTGAGAAAAATTGAGGATCTTGGTTTTCTAGATTTGCACCCATTTTTGTATGGGCAATCTAGAAAACTAAGATCCCGTGAAAACTCAGAAAATATGATTGGTGACAAGGTAAAACTCAAAGAATCAAGTTAATGGTAGTTTATTCTTACTGCTGGAGTGGTTTCCATTTCGTTTGCTTCTATTTTTGTGAAAAACATTGCGGATTTTTGTCACCACAGGCAACCCACAAGCCAGCATCTAAATCCAATATGGCGGACAAATAAGTTTGTTATCGAATGCTTCGAATGCTTGCGCTGTTTGTTGGCTGATTTGTACATCGTGAGTTTGAAAAGCCTAACGGACCAAGCTATTAAGGATGTATTCTTGAAGTTGGAGTAGATCTTGTTTGGAATAAAGTCTGTTTAATAGCAGAAAAGTTCGAGGTTCTTTGTTTCCTTGATTTATGGCGAGGGGTCGAACTGTCCTAGAAACTCAAGCGAAAGGTAAGAGAAAATTTGTCAGTCTTAGTTTTCTAGATCTTAGTTTTCTAGATCTTAGTTTTCTAGGTCTTAGTTTTCTAGATCTTAGTTTTCTAGATCTTAGTTTTCTAGATCTTAGTTTTCTAGATCTTAGTTTTCTAGGTCTTGCGTCTTTCATCTTTGTTTTCTAGATCTTAGTTTTCTAGACACCCGTTTATCTATAGCTATGTTTGCCTTTGTGGACAATATTTTGCCTTGACCGAAAATGCACAAACAACTATAGGCAAAGCAATTCAAACTGTCTAAAAAAGAAACCAACCAGGCTCTCCTATGTTATTTTACCTACCTTGGAATCTGAAATAAAGTTGATGATTGACAAAACAGAATTCCACCTCCTTCTTGTATAAAATGAATTTGTTGTGTCTAAAGATTATTTAAGTTTATTTAGGTTTTGTACTTTGCTCGTTTGTTTGACACGCGTTCGGTGCATTTGTGATCGCTGCAAACCTGCTGTCTTTCTCTGAAATGTTTTGCATCTATATTATTAATAAGTAATCATACGACTATCTATTCTCGTTCAATTTGGGATTACCACTGTATGCATTGCTACGCGACCTTCAAAATTCACTGTTGCGATGGGCGATTTTACGCAAGAAAATTTTAATATCAATTTTCTTGAACAGAGAGTTAATAAACATTCTAGGCAAGGGAAGGCAAAGGATAGCTTAAAACCATTTTGGTTGATTTTGCAATCAATATTGATCCAGTAAAGCAGCCGAATCCAGCGTTTTGGTTTGATTGACGGCTAAAAATCGCCCATCGCAACATTGAATTTTGAGGTCGCGTAGCAATGCATACAGTGGTAATTACACTCGTGAGTTTTCAAAAAGCAAAATTTGCACTCGCCCTACGGGCTCGTGCAATTTTGATACTTTTTGAAAAACTCACTCGTGCAATCAATCCCAAATTGAACTCGAAGTCGTATGATTACCTATACAAAAGCATTTCTGAAGAAAAGAGAGAGCGCGTGCTTATAGCTGGAATCGCCATTAGCCTTTTCTGATACTTCGCTGTTTTTTGTGCCAACAGCGGAACTCGGAGGCAATATGGGTCTATTCCTCGGCTGCAGCCTTTTGACGGTCGCTGAGTTCATCGACTTGATCGTCCAGCTTTGCTTGATGCGTTGTAAGAAGTGTCGTTGAAAAGAGCGTGCGAGACATATCAATAGACCATCACCTACAACTATTTCAATAACGGTTGTCGGCCTTGTGAACACGCAAGCCTGGGTGCCAAGACCCAAAGGCAGTATGGGTAGAAACGCATCATCCTATTTTGATGAAACCTCATTGGTCTGGCCATGTTGCTAAATTATACAAAAGCAAAGCTTTGTTAATTTAAAGGTTAGTGTCTAGTATTTACAGTAGTAATTTGCGTACTCAAACAGTGAGCCCATTTTAGGCCTCCTTCCCAGACAACTTTGCTGCCTGGCCGCGTATTGCTTTCGACAACAACGTTTTTTGAACTGCTGTATAGATGGTTTGGTCCAATGAGATTTGATTATTATAGGATCCGTCTCACTCTGCCCGTACATTGCTTTGCTTTTGTTCCTCTCGCCAACAGATGAGGTGTGTGTCGAGAAGTAGCTGGATAACACACTTGATCGACACTTTCCACGGCTTTCGCGTTCCCTTCTCGAATTTGACGATAGTTTCTACGTTCCGCTCTTTATAGGTGGGGGTAGGGGTGCATGGTGTAGCCGGGTTTCCTTCACTGGAAGCGTGTCTACAAAAAGCTTGAAATAATGAAATAATCACTTAACAGGGTTTACGCATTCACCGTACACTGTGCATTATGTAGAATGATAATTCAAATCGAAAGGTATATCAGTAATAAAATCAGTAAAGAGTGTTCACCTTACTAATGTTCCTGCCTCTGTGTTCACCAAGGACTCTCGTCGTATTTTGTTGAGGTTAAAATTGATACTTGGGGTATTTTTTGGAGTTTCAGAAAGATCGAATCAAGAACAAGGGAAAGAAAATAACCTGAATAACAATAACCTGACGATCAAGCCCTCCCTCGTTTCCCTTGAAGAGTAAATACCGGGAAATCGAGAAGACGGCCTGATACGGATACATTTACTGTTCGTTAGCAAGATGGTCTGTTTTGCGGTCAGCGGTTCTGCTTCAAGAAATTGTATCAGGCGTAATTTTTTTCTCTCATTTTCTCTCGCAAAAATAGAATTCCGCCTGATACTCAGGCTAAAAATAGGAAACCCTTTAAAGTTGAGTAAGAACACCCCAGGGGGGTCCGAAGTATTTTTTGGGTTATGAAATTTGTAGTAAAAGTATTTTTTGGGTTGAACATTCTACAGGTATTTTTTTGAGTGTTGAAAAATCCGCGGGAATTTTTTGGGTTGAAACATGGGGCCATATAATGGGACAGGCATCATGTGTAGTGCTGGTATTAAATAGCCTTTTTAGGCTAACAAAGTTGGATATTTTTTTGTGTATCAAATTTTGGGAGCAGGTATTTTTTTGGGTATAGAATTTATGACTCAGGTATTTTTGGGGTATCAAATTTGGAACTCCGTCGGACCCCCCCGTCATTTTTATATCCGAGTACCCCTCCTAGGAAGAACACGTTTTTCTCGGATATGTCATAGTAATCATTGATGTAAAAGTATGGCAATGGAAGATTCCAGCAATAAGCGCACGCTCTCTCATTTAAATTCAAAAATGCTCAATAGAGCCGTGTCAAGATTCGCAAAAATTACAACTTTGAAGTGCCTTATTTAAAAAGAATTCCAATCGAGGGATTCGAAAGCTTTAAAGCCACTTGTCCTGAGATTGTGTCAAAACTTGTTTGTGAATGATACCAGGAAGAACTTTCTCTAAAAAAAAATGTGAGACCGACTCCCCGGCCAGACTTGCAGCTCGTAAGCTGAATTACGCTGGGTCTCCACGGCGCCACTGGCAACCAAGCGGTCATAAGCACAGACACTGGGGGTGGTCACTGCCAGGGTTTATTACGTCCCCAGTGGTTCTTTAACGTCCCCCCTGATACTGAGTAGAGTAGAAAGGTGAGACGGGACCTCGGTTTATTGTCTCATCCGAAAGACGTGAAACGCAGTAGAACAACGTTCAATCCACAATATGAACCTATTTAGCGTCTAGTTTTATCTTTATTTTATATTTCCACTTTACCAACGGACGCTACGCAGATTTTCTTTATATTATTATTTAAGCAATAAAAGTACTTTCCGCGTGCTCTCTGCTTTCTTACAAACACGAGGGGGATGTTGGGAGAACTGTTCAAAACTTGCCGGAGGCGAGTGACGTCTTTCAAGTTTTATCAGTTCGACCAACATTCCCCGAGTGTTTGTAAGAAGGCAGAGAGCACGCAGAAAGTACTTTTATTGCTTTTAGAAAATAACATACACACGCGCGACAGCGTTGCGTGACAATCGTCTTTCTCAGGTCTCTTACAAACACGCTTTTTAACCAATCAGAATGCGCACATTCACAATACAACATAGGTGTTATTTTCTAAAACCTTTTAATGGTTCATTTTGAACAAGGAGGAAATTTAAAGTGATCTATTCTCAGCGCTCTTCTTCACTCTATAAGCTATGGGAGAAAAACGTTGGTTGCACAGGAATGAATAGCTATTGTACCAGCCTTAGAATATTACAACGATTTACTCCTTCCCAATCTCATCTTAACTCAATAAAACAACATCAAGAGACGGAAAAGCGCAAGAAAAATTCTTTTCTTTTTTTAAGCGTAAAAGTATGTATACGCGGGGAAGGTTGTAAGGAATCTTTGCTAGCGCAAATAGAAAATGAAATTGCTTTTTTTCGCTGAGAGCGGAAGAGGGAATAATATGTAGATTTTAGGCACTGGCTAAAACCGTAGCTTCTGGTTACAATGAGACAAAAGCTAGGCAGCCCTTGTACAAAGCTGGTACCATAAATACTACGTGACCACAAGCCGTTGCACCCCCCTTGCCACTAACAACTTCAACCAAGTTAGGTTGCTCAATGTTAATCAATTGCCAAGATATATACCTTCTGTCGTCCGATGACGTCATAGATGACGTCATACTACGTTACCACACAGTTCCACCCCCTTGCCACGTAGATAACTTCTACCCGAAAATTGCCCAAAATACTTGTGAACATCTACTCTATTTACAACCCAATCTAAGACCTCTGTGGAAAATGCAGAGGGTAGCGGAGTGGAAGGGAGGGAGGAAGGTATACTATGGCTAGACCGGCTATTGCTTGACTGACAAAATACCTGATGTGTGAGAGTACAGGCTGTCACTCCCTGGGCAAATACTGGGAGAACCAAGAGATGGAACCTACGACTAGTTTACAAGCGCTACTTTCTGGTAAAATGTAGGGTCGACCTCCTAATCTGATGTGAGAGACACCTTACAACGTAGGGGAAAAGAACTGGGAAATAGCCAAGAAAATAATAGTAAGAGAGGCCGACGAGAAAGACAGAAAACATGGATGAAAAAACCTTGCCCAGGGAGTAGACAGCCTTGGAGTACGGTATTCCGAGAAGACCAGTTTAGAGGTCTTTTCCAAGACTGACACTCCAAAATTACCTAAGAGGAAAAGGGGTAGGGACCCCCCAACCCTAGTAGTGAGTATGGACAAAAGAGAACGAAGGGGGTGTGCAAGAAAAAATAAAACCTAGAAAAGCATGGGAAAAGGAAAATGAGATGAACGAGAAAATTATAGAGGCCGAAGCTGAAGTTAAGCAAACAAAGATAAGTCAAAATGAAACCCTTAAAAACTTTGCGTCAACTCAGTGACTAAATGAGTGTAGACTACACGAGTATAGATTATTAATAGAATAGATTATCAACTCATAGTCTATGCGTCCAGGTCGAAACAAATCAAATCGACAAAGAGTGAATATTGATTGTAAGAACCCAACTTTACATAACATAAGACAGGCGAAGCGAAGCGCGGCCAGCATACCCGATGCAACGAAGCGTATTATGATAATGAAGTGCCTGGACAGAATAAATATCTTATAATTCACTGACCGAATAGAAATACTATAGAAAAAAGAACACAAAACGAATACACCCTTATATAATAGTAAACTAAGCATAAAGAAAAGCTCGGTAAAATTTTGTAAACCAGTATGAGTAAACGAAAAGAGACAAGTAGGGTTTGTAACCAGTAGAGCCAATTGTACGAATATACTGTCTGGTAAAATTTTGTGTCAAACCAGTGACTAAAAATATCAGAAAAATATCTCGTCGACCCAGCGACCAGGAAAATACTCGTTAATATTTTGAGTCAACCCAGGGACTAATAGAATGTAAACTACTAGTAGACTAGCAACCAAGAAACCTAGAATTTTGCGTAAACACGGTGACCAGAGAGGTACAGAATCGTCGGCCCAGCGACGAAGGAAACTCGTTTATATTGTGAGTCAACTCAGTGACTGACAGAATGCACACTAATCTACCATGCTAACAAGAAACCCATTAAAACTTTGTGTCAACCCAGTGACTAAATGACTGCAGACTTGTCGACCCAGCGACCAAGAAAAACTCGTTAACAATTCGAGTCAACCCAGTGAATAAAAGGACTAAAATAATGTACACTAGTCGACTCTGCGACCAAGAACTCATGAAAACTTTGCGTCATCTCAGTGACTAAATGAGCGTAGACTCGTCGACCCAGCGACATTATAACATTATGAGTCAACCCAGTGACTAAAAGGACTAAAAGAGTGCATACTAGTCGACTCTGCGACCAATAACTCATGAAAACTTTGCGTCATCTTATCAGTGACTAAATGAGTGTAGACTCGTCAACCCAGTGACTAAAAGAAATGCATTTCAAGTCAACCCAGTGACGAAAGGAAAGTACACAAGTCGACTCTGCGACCGAGAACCATTAAAACTTGACGTCAACCCAGTGACAACTCAGTAAATAAGTGTAGACTTGTCGACCCAGCGACCAGAGAAACTGAAATAACATTACGAGTCAACCCAGTGACTAAAAGAAATGCACACTATAGACTCTTAGACCAAGAACTCATGAAATTTTTGCAATACAAATAGTACAAACAGGTTCGGCCGTCCCGGCGGCTAAGCTTCAGTAGTAGTATTATGGCGGCCCTGGGACAATTCCAATTTGATCAAAATTTGATCAAAATTTGATCAAAATTTGATTGATCAAAATTTGATCAAATTCAATTTGATGTAAAAATGGTTTGAGTCAATTTCAATTTGATCAATTTCAATTTGATAAAAAATTGTTTGTGCACGCCCCCTCAAATCCTGTCAAACCCTTTTAAAAAGTTTCCTTTAAAAGCGTGTGCACACCTTTAAAAATTTTCCTGTCAAATCCCCTCAAAAAGTCTCCCTAGCACATATCTCTGACAGTTGTGTAACAAGGTGACTGAAATACCCTCTCTTTCGAGAAATTTAAAAAAATTGAAAAAACTGTTTAAAGAGATGAATACTATAATAAAAATGGACAATCAAACAGTGAAACAATTGAAAGCCCTCGCCAAAGAGCGACACATTAAAGGCTACTACAAATTACGTAAAGCTGAACTCATCGAAGCTTTGGGTAATATACCAGTGCAAAGACCCATTCCAACACCAAGGACTAATATACCAGTGCAAAGACCCATTCCAGCACCGAGAACTAATATACCCACCCAACCCATTCCAACACCAAGGACCAATATACCAGTGCAAAGACCCATTCCAGCACCGAGAACTAATATACCCACCCAACCCATTCCAACACCAAGGACTAATATACCAATTCAAAGACCCATTCCAGCACCAAGGTCATTGAAAAGCCTGACTTCGAGGGCTGTTGAAACAGTAAAGAAAGAGATTAACAAGTTCACAGACTGGATATTATCTCATGTCCCAGATCCAATTAAGAACAACGCAAGCAAACGAGTTAACAACCTGAAGGAAAAAGTAAACCGTATTTTTAATAGACATGATCACTTTACTCCAAAAGAACAGCAAACAGCGCTGAAGGGGTATCTCAAAACACATAGGATAGACGGGCAGAGTGGGTATGATCCCGAAACATTTCTCAATAATTCCAAACCAAAAGTTCTCAATCTGTTTAACCAACAAAAGAAGGCTATCAAAGTCAAGTTTATCTTTACATGCAAGTTCATAAAAGAGAATCCAGCTACTGGTCAGATTGATGAAAATTCAGGATATTTTCATACTTTTGTAGAAACTATAACAGAGTCAACCGATTTCTCTGACTTGTTCAATTCAATGACAAATCGTCTACTGGAATTGATTGAGCAATTTCAAAACCAAGGCTCTGGATGGCAGTTTGATCAGGTGGAATACTTTGATATTCACATAGATCCATTCGAGCCGCTTTCTGGAAGTTCCTATATATCACTACCATCAAAATTAGCAAACAAGAAGGCAATCATCAATGTTAAGAACGAGAACGATCACGAGTGTTTCAAATGGGCAGTAACGTCTGCTGTATATTCACAAGATGTTCATCCTGAAAGACTTAATAAACAAATGAGAGAGAACTCTGAGAATTTCGACTGGTCGGGAATAGAGTTTCCCGTCTCACTAAAACAGATTGATAAGTTCGAAAAGCAAAACCCATATGCAATTAATGTATATGGATATGAAGGTGATGTTTACCCTCTAAAAATAAGTAAGAAACATGAAGCTCATGTAATCAACTTACTTCTCATATCAAACGATGAAATGAATCACTACTGTTGGGTTAAGAATTTTAAGAAATTAGTATCTACTCAATGTGATAAATACCAGCATACTCTATTTTTTTGCTATAGATGCCTGAACTCATTTCGACGCAAACAATCATTAGATAAACATGTCGAATACTGCTCCAAAAACGAGCCAGTTAAGAATGATATGCCTAAAGATAAAGACGAAAACCCTATTTATTTAGCGTTTAAGAATTTTAACAGAAAAATGCGAGTGCCCTTCGTTGTTTATGCTGACTTTGAAAGCTTTACAGAAAATATCGCGTCATGCTCCCCAGATGAAAGTAAAAGCTTTACTAAGCAATATCAGAAGCACAAACCATCTGGCTTCTGCTATCTCATCAAGTGTTTTGACGACAACATACTTCCATCCGAGCTTGTACGATACACAGCTGAATCTCCAGACGAAGATATCCCACAGATTTTTCTTGAGAATTTAGAGTCAGATATTAAGAAAATTTACGATACGTTCAAATTCCCTAAGAAGGTAAGAATGAGTAAGAAAGATAAAATCGACTATAAAAATGCTACTCACTGTCACATCTGTGAGGGTGAATTAGGAGAAGATAAGGTATTAGACCACTGCCACCTTACAGGAAAGTACAGAGGTGCGACCCATAACGAATGCAACCTTCAATTTAGAGTTCCGAAGTTCTTCCCAGTCATCTTCCATAACCTATCCGGATACGACAGTCATCTATTCATCAAGAACCTTGGAACAACAAAAGGTAAAATAAACTGTATACCTAATAATGAGGAAAAGTATATCAGTTTCACAAAGCAGATTGTTGTAGACACCTTTACGAACAAAGAGGGCAAACAGATTGACGTTAAGCGTGACATCAGATTCATCGACAGCTTTAAATTTATGGCAACAAGCCTTGACAGCTTAGTAACTAATCTACCGCAATCTTCTTTCAAAAATCTCACTGAAAGTTATGAAGGAGAACAATTACAACTATTGTTAAGAAAGGGTGTTTTCCCATACGATTGGTTTGATGGTTTTGACAAACTCAACGTAACTCAGCTTCCACCAAAGGAGGAATTCTACTCTAGACTCAATGACACCGACATATCAGAGGAGGACTATCAACACGCTCAAAAGGTGTGGGAAACCTTTGAGATGAAGAACATACGAGACTATCACAACCTTTACCTTGAGTCAGACGTTCTTTTGTTAGCCGATGTCTTCGAGAACTTTCGAAACGTGTGTCAAGAAAACTATGGGTTAGACCCAGCGTGGTATTACACAGCGCCTGGACTAGCTTGGGATGCAGCGTTAAAGTTAACGAAAGTGGAGTTGGAGCTGTTAACTGATCATGACATGCTACTTATGGTTGAGAAAGGCATTCGTGGGGGTGTGTCTATGATCTCTACTAGATATGGTAAAGCCAACAACCCATACATGGGGGAATATGACTCCAACCTATCCACAAAATATATCACGTATCTTGACGCAAACAATCTATATGGATGGGCAATGAGTAAACCACTCCCTACTCATGGTTTTAGATGGATGACTGACCAAGAACTTGAGGGCTGGAAAAATCTCCCATGTATACTCGAGGTTGACTTGAAGTATCCTCAACGCCTTCACGACTTGCACAACGACTATCCACTAGCTCCAGAGAGACTTGAGGTTGACAAGGTTGAGAAATTGATCCCAAACCTCAACGACAAGGTAAAGTATGTAGTTCACCACGAGGCGTTGAAACATTATGAAAGTCTCGGACTAAAAATAACCAAGATTCATAGAGGTATAACATTTGAAGAGTCTGCATGGCTGAAGCCCTACATCGACTTGAATACCAACCTTAGGGCAAAAGCAACCAACGACTTTGAGAAAGATTTCTTCAAGCTGATGAATAACTCCGTCTTTGGGAAAACCATGGAAAACATCAGAAACAGGGTGGACATTCGATTGGTCACGAATGAAAAAGATGCGAAAAGTTAATATCAAAGCCAAACTATCAACACCGCATAATTTTTTGCGAGAATCTAGTTGCTATTCACATGAAGAAGACAAAGTTGGTCTTCGATAAGCCAGTTTACTTAGGCATGTCCATTTTAGACCTAAGTAAAACGTTAATGTATGATTTTCACTTCAATTACATCAAACCAAAATATGGTGAAAGGGCTAAGTTGCTGTTCACAGATACTGACAGTCTTGCCTACGAGATAGAAACAAAGGACTTTTACAAGGATATCAGCAAAGATGTGAAATCCATGTTTGATACTAGTAATTATCCCAAAGATCATCCATCAGGTATTAAGTCTGGAGTAAACAAGAAAATCATCGGTATGTTCAAAGATGAGCTGGAGGTAAACAGATTACCGAGTTTGTCGGTCTGCGAGCCAAACTCTACGCATACAAATTGGATGAAGGAGAGGAAGAAAAGAAATGCAAGGGTGTGAAGAAAGCAGTCGTGAAGAAAGGCATCAGTTTTGATGATTACAAGGATTGTCTATTCAATCAACAAAATCATATGAGAAAGATGAATGTAATTCGCAGTCATAAACACGAAGTTTACACTGAGACGGTTAACAAGGTCGCCTTATCCTTTGTGGATGACAAGAGAATCATTTGTGAAGATGGTATACATACATACGCCCACGGACATTATCGTTCCAACACAGAATTGGGCGGGAGCTCAGTATCTTCTGGAACAACCTGAAGTTCTTCCCTCACAAAACTACGCCTTGGCCCACCCAGTAAATAATACAATACTGGCTGATTTGGTGACACAACGCTACGTGATAAATTGTAAACCTCCAGACTCCAGATAGGATCCGTTGCTCGACGATTCTCTCCACCCTCACCCTCACCAGGAGCATATAAATATCTAATTTTAACACCAGGAGGTAATCTCACTTCATTTACTCCGACAGGGCGCTTGTATTCTACGCCCTTAATATCAACCTCTCTCATTTTCACAGCTTTCTCAGGCTCTTTGCCAGTGATTCTAATCGGTCGGCTATTCAGAGTTTTCAAGACAGCGGGCAAACGTTTCACCCACACTCTAGACCTATCATCACTAATCATTTCCTGCGCATATTGATGAGAAAATAATCGTTCACCCAAAGTCCGATTTGCCCGCTCCACGAAAGCCTGTGCTCTATGGTTTCCGGTCTCGCTGCGTTGGATAGTAACTTTATATTTTTTCATTATAGTTGTCACATCTCCCATGAATTCTTTACCAGGGTCAACAATTAATGTTTTTGGCCACTTTAATTTTCGAGAATAAATCTTACTAAACGCTCTTGCCACTTCACCACTTTCTTTTGACGTTAATGCTTCGGCATCTTTATATCGAGATGCAATATCAATCACCACCAACGCGTACTTATACGTTTTCCTACTAACCTTATCATGAGGTAGAAATAGCAAATCAGATTGATGGATCTGATTTGGTTTATCCACAGTCCAATGTGGTCTGGGAACATACTTTGGAGCTGGTAAATAAATTTGCCACAAGGCTTGTTTCTCAAGCCATCTTTTTGCCTCACTTTCACTGACTTTTGTCTTTTCAGCTAGTTTTGGAATAGCTGAATAACCTTTCAGTAACCTTCTGTGGAATAGTATATTTTCGATAACATTCTTTCGTTACTCATTTAAAGAATAATCCATCTATTTTTAAATAAAAGATGTCACAAGCTATATCAGAAAACATTAACCCAAACAGGGTCCTACGAGAGCCTTTCGGCTTGAAGGCCGAATCGTCACTGAATCGAATTACATTTAATCCCTCTTCAGCTAGTCCCGGAGAGAGACTCTATATTAATATTCCGAAACTTGCAGAGAATTTGGCGATTGTTCCAAAGACCCTAGCGCTAACGTTTAACATTGCTCTAACTGGTACGGATAAGCATGCGAATAATAGATTTGTTAACAATTTGACAGCATGCTTGAAATCAAGATATAAGATACATTTTGGTGGGGAAACAGTGCAGGATACAAATCGATACGATTTATATAAGCTATATAGTGATCTTCATCTTTCTAAAAAGGAACGAGAAAATAGGCTCAAAGAAGGAATTTCCAGTCTCAACATGCGTAAACTGAGGGCTGGTGCAGGTGATAAAGTAGACACAGATGCAGCAGAAGTAGCATTAGCAGCTGTATATAACACAAAATATAGACTCCCTCTTGAGCATCCAATTATAGACAATCATGGAGTATTTTATCCAATGGCACTTGCTCAAGGGTTTATGTTTGAGGTTACTCTTCCAGAATCAAAAGATCTTACAATCACTGCAGATAAAACAAAACCATTTACATATGCTATTTCCAATCTTGAGCTAGAATACCAAAGCATTTCAAGTGACTTCCTAGCAAAAGAGGCAAAGAGCACTTATCAAATTGGGAAGGGATTCTATTATGAAAATATTCACCTTCATAAGACGTTCACAATTACCAAAGGGACGGATAGCATATTAAATGAGAATATTAACATCCCTCGTAGAAGTATGACAGGCATCCTAATGTTGTTTACAACACCACATGCAGATGGGGCACGTGATAGTGAAAGTTTTGTGAATCCAAGTATTACAAGTGTTAAAATTAACATCGATGGCGTACCAAACCGGTTATATAGCAAAGGTATGGAATCCTCAGATTTTTATGATGCAGCTGTCAAACGGTTTGGATCGAGTGATAATATATCAATCAAGGAGTTTTATAATGATAAATTTGCAATATGGATAGACCTACGAACATATCATGATGACTCTATACATGGTAATGGCTTACACATCAGTAATACAAGAGATGGAGTTCATCTAGAGATGAAACGAACAGCTTCAGGGTCTGGTACCATTACCTGCTACATGTTCGTGGTAGCCGACGCGTTGATGAAGGTCATGAATTCCAACTTGCATTCAATCGTGTATTAAAAAGAACAACTGTTATAATACAAAAGTATGGAAGAATTACGAGAAAAAGTTCCTTTTCATTGTATTATAACTGGACCGACAAATTGTGGAAAAACAAAATACCTCACGGAACAGCTCCGAGGACCGTTCAGAAATGTTTTGAATATATTGTTCTCATATGTCCGACTTATGCTAGAAATAAGACCTATCATAGATTTGCTCACGGAGATAAACGTTTCTTGGTATTATCGCCAGATGCTAGTAACATTGATGAAATTAACGAGTTATTGAAGGATTGCTCACAACTTTTTTCTGGTACAAATACGTTACTTATTTTGGATGACTGTGCTGTATCGAAAGATCTAAAGCAACGCTCCAACAAGTTTATAGATTTAGCCTTCTCAGGGAGACACGATGGATTATCAGTGTGGGTATTGACGCAACAATTAACATCCATAGCAAGACCCTTCCGTGACAACGTTGCCTGCGTGGTTACATTCCATAATCCATCTCAAGTCGGCACAAAAACTCTGTTTGAAGATTATGGTGGAGATTTAGACGTCGAGACTCGTAAAAAGTTTGTGGAACTGCTGAAAACTGAAAAATATTCCAGACTCTGTTTCTGTTTACGATATCCATTCCAAAGTTATTTAGAGATTCCTACTACGCTTTAGGGGAGCTCGAGGGGCCTCGATGGTTCCCTACCTCTCGAGGTGATTTAAAAACATCTTATTCTACTTATAAAATAAGATATGGCAAGCATTGAAGATTATATCGAAGAAAAAGAGGTCGAAGGGGAGCTCGAGGGGCTTGCCTCTCGAAGAGAATCACTGGCTATTTTAGCATCTCTTGGAACTACGAAGGAATTTGTTGGTGTTGATTTGAGTCTCGGTGATATTAAGAAACTCTCATCAAAAGACGTTGAAAAGTATTATAATCGTTACCAGACTGTCTTAGGCAAGAAGGTAACTGGTGGATTAGTAGAATCTGCACTTCAAGCAGTGTCTCACGTCATCTCCTACGTGGTTCCTGTAGATGACGCTGAAGCGCTTAGCAAAGACTTACAGAACGATGAGTTGGTAAAACGTGAACTATCAAACTTTGCAGGTCTCTTGGTATTGAAGGGTGGAAGATTGGTAGCACTTGCTAGCGGTCTCTTTCAGGTTGCTAAGCATGTTAAACTAACACCTTCACAGGAGACTTCCAACAAAATTCAAGAACTGCCCAGCACAACTGAGCAGACAACTGAGCACACTCTTGAGCAAACTACTAAGCATAACTGAGCAGACAACTGAGAATGATATGATTTAAAAGATTCTTTATAGAAAATAAAGAATCATGTCTGAAGAAGTTGTTGAACAAATTACAAAGGATCCTCTTCCTGAAAAGAAGAGAGCAACTAAAGAGAAAGACCCCAAAAAGGTTGCCGCTGGGAGGAAACTCGCAGAATATAATAAGAAGGCGAAAGAAGCACTTGCTAGGGAAATGAAACGTGAAGCGGAGACGAATCCGAATCCAGAAGGAGCTTCGGCGGAAGAATCTGGATCACAAGCTTGGATTCCAGAGCTATCTTTTACAACTGTACTGTCTATAGTTGGTATAGGGTTTACAGCATTTGATATGTTTATGCGGTACTACAAAAACAGAGTAGTTGATTTATCGCAAGTTCCGACTCGTGTTCCAGAATCATTCAATAAACCACCGCCCTCAAAAATTCCTATCTTGAAGGGGAGCTCGAGGGGCTTGCCTCTCGAACCGAGAATTGGAATGATGTAAGTAATTTAAAGATTTTATTTGCGTATAAATAAAATCATGTCAACTGAAAACAAACTTGTGAAAACGGTTACCGATTCAGCAGTCATTATCGGATTGGCCGCTGGAGTTGGGTACATCGCTAAAAAGGCTATGAAAGAATCATTTATAAGCGACCCTTCATCGAGTGTTACAAACTATGCTAAATGGGTCGCTGTCCTGTCCGGTAGTATGTATTTGAAAGATTATCTGGAAACACAAAAGATTTTACCAAAACCACTCTAAAGATTTTATAACTGATTAATAAATGGCAACAATAGCAATGATGATTGGTGGAGCTGTATTGAATGCGACAACGTTCGTTGGTGGCTCGTATCTTGCAAAATATCTTTCTGGAGGAAATACAGATGCTGAGAGAGTAAGGCATGACAAGGCTATAGAAAAATATCAAAAAGATTATGCAGCTTATCAAGAAAAGAGACAGAAACTCATTGATTGGTACTCGCAACAGCAGGATGCTGAACACCGGGCTTCACAAAATTTATCGAACGCTGATGAAGCTTTGAAATTGTATAGTCAAACACATCATGATTTCCAGCTAGATGAACCAAAATTCTCTGATTATTATAGACCTAGTAGCAACCAAAAGATGGGGGAGATGGCTTATGTCGGAGGCGGTATGTTGGCAATGGGTTATATGGCTAGTAAATTCTTTTAGGCGTATCAATTTAAAGATTCTTTATTCTAAAAAATAAAGAATCATGGACATTGACCCAAAAATACCGGATAAAGAAAATCCGTTTGGACCAGTCGATCCAGGTGATCCAGGTGAGGGTGGAGGGGAATCGATTCCGATGACTTCAACATCGACTCACGATCCTGTTCACCATCACAACACAGATGAAACTTCATTCATACATGGGATGGATGAACATACTCCTTTGATTCGAAGAGAAGAAAGAGTTGAAGATGCTTGGGATAGAATTCGCGATAAATTTCCTAACATAGACCCTGCAAAATCTCCCTTTACAGCTGACCTTGATGAATATGATCAGGTGGTTGTCAAACTCAAGAGACTTGGTGGTAAGAGCCGCACCCTTTTCAAACCAGGTGGTGGACTTAATGATAAATTACCGACATCGATAACTGATAGTCTCGGCCCTACTGCTGCTGAGATTGTAACGACTAATGAAGAACTCAATCAAAAAGACCAAGAGAAAGTAAAAGACCTGGAAGGTCAGCGTGAAACAGCTACTGAAAATCAAAGGCCAAATATAGATCGTCAGATTGATGAAATACAAAATCAGATTGACCAGCGTGAGGTAGAGAATGAAGTGATTGAAGAGCAAATGTCTCTGCGTGATAGAGTCAAGGCTATTTTTAAAAAGTACGGCTTTACAGTCGTTGCTGTCGTAACAGCGGTGGGTGTTGTTATCGGTGTTATTGTCTCTAATCTAAACAAGGGTTTGACCACTGTCGCAAAGGGCGTTGGCAACGGCTTGAAAGCAATTGGAAAGAGAATTGGAGAGATATTACCTGGAATGGTTGGTGCCATTGCTAGTTTTATCTTCAAAACAGCGGGGGAGGTTATTGGATTTTTAGGCAAAAATGCTTGGCTGCTGATAGTGGCGGTGGTTCTCTACCTTGTTGAACAATTTAAAAAGAAGAGACGCTAAGTAAAAATGTCAAGTAAAAACATGTCAACGTTTCTATCTATCACGATGCTAACTCCGGAAACAAGAGTTTATCTGGCGCCACCGTTGGAGCGAATAAAAGAGATACAACTTTTAGATTGTCACATTCCTAAACCGTGGATAAAGTTCAAGGACCCACAAAAGGTTTACAAGTTTTCATCTCAAGAAAATGTGAAAGAAAAGATATTTTTTACTATTCCACCGGGGAATTACACATTGAAAACACTTCAACAAATCTTCCTCAAAGATGAAGAAAGCTCCAAGCTTACAATTATTATGACTGGACAAGGATATTTTCTATATTCCAACAAGACCGTTAATCTTAGGCTTTCCGAAAAACTCTCAAAAAAGCTCGGTGTACCTGAAAAGATATTGCCAAATAAATATTATCCAATAACATGGATACCTGACAAGCCATTAAACGTGTTTTGCGATCTCGTAGAGTCAAAGTCTTCATATTCTAATATGATTCCTAGAGGTGGAAAAGTAGAACTTGCCCCATCAAATTTACTTGCTGTTATTCCATCTCAAAGTCATCCTTCTCTTCGAGGGGCTTGCCTCTCGGGTCCAATCAACTACTTTACTTTATTGATTTTAGATGAAAAGGGAAGAAAGCCCAACTTTAATAATGAACCTATTCGAATTCATTTAAAGATTTCATACTAGAATAAAAAATTATGGAAGACTACAATAGAATTTATCCGCAAGTGCCTCAAAATGGGGAAAATTTCAGACTTCAAAAGTCGTGTGAGGTTCTACAAGGTCTTGAAAGAGAGATTAAGCATTATGAGCGTGTACGTAAGAAATACGCAAGATTGAGGAAACTGATCGTATGGTCAACAGGTGGAATCTCTGTCATATTATCCGGTAGTGGATTAGCCCTCAGTTTGACAGGCTTTGGAGCCGCAGTAGGTGCTCCTATTGGCGGAGTTGGTGCTCTGTTCGGTATTGTTTCTACCACTGTTGGAGTCAAATTATCACGAAAGATATCTAAGCATGAAAAAACATCACAATTAGCAAGAGCAAAGGTGAACACCATACAGGATCTCGTCTCAAAGGCTCTTCGGGACAACACAATTTCTGATCAGGAATTCTCTCTAATCCTAGCAGAAATGGAAAAGTTTGAAAAACTAAAGGTTGATATTCGTCAAAAGTCCCGGCTGGAGGAGGGAAAAAAAGAAGATTTGACTCAGATACGAAGGGAGGTTCGTGCGGAACTTTTAAAGGAACTCACCGCTCCCACACGGTAAAACTATCATTTGAGAGAACACCGGTAGGATGGATCTATGAGATTGGTTGCTTTAGGGATCGGCGGTGATTATCTATTTAAAAATATCTTATTATGCAACATAATAAGATGTCGATTATTGAAGAATTTAAGAAAATATATCCTAATGCAGATTTATCAAAATTCCATGAAGATAAAGACTGGTATGCGGAGGGCTTATTTGACCCGAGATATATCGGGTGGTATAATATGAATCATCACTGGTATGGAATTTGGGCAAAAGATCCAAACGCTGCTGCCGTCACAAAGTTTACAGATATTCCGGTGGGTGACCGTAAAGATTTATTCCAAGATTTGGGTATAGCGGCTCCACAATTATCATTCCCTCACAGTTTGAAATTAACAACTAAAAAATATCCTATTCCAGCGATAGACTTTGATACCGCCGCTTCAGACATCACAACCATGTTAACAGACTTGGATATATATGTATCACCTAAGCAAAAATTCTCAGCAAAGATGAGAGACATTTTCAAAGAGACTACTATAACTTTCAAGTCTGCAAAACAATCTAGACGGTGGCTAAATGGTCCTAATTTTAGTTATTGGCCGCAACAGTTGAATTTTGCAGTCTGGTGCGCTACATCGGGTTGTGGGATTAGTTTACACGAGGGAAAAAGCTATCCCCCTGTTGTTTATAGTTTTATTAAATTTCATGCCTATTTCACTGTGAGGAGGATTCTAAAGGAATTGGGATGTCCTCTACCTGACGACCGCGTTTTTAATCAAACAGACAATCCGTACAACAAGGTGGTGTATCAGAGGTTGTGTAATGAGTTTGGCCTAACAAACCCTGATTTTAGATGGAAAGGAGGGAGAAATTTTGGACTTGGTGATTTATTCTTAGATTATGGTTCTGGATTTCATGGTAAAGGTGGAGGATTCCAAAATGTACATGTTATAAGGGGTTATGACAAAGAAGCTGATAAATGGCCTGATAAATTGAATCTTTTCTCTGATGAAGGTGGAACTTACAATAACGGTAAATTAGTGTCTTTTATAAGAAATGATGATCACGGTGGAAGGCAGTACAATTGGTTCGTCCCTGTGAATGGTCATGGTTTGACTAGAGCGGGTCTAGGCCGGTTGAATAGGTCGCTTGAAGCGTTTGTTTACGGTGTATTAGGCGCACAAGTTAATGTTAGATCAAGCATAATCGGAAATAGCGGTTCCGCTGTTAAAGCACAGCAGGAGTTTTTGACCTTATTTGAAAGTGCCGTCATTGAAGAAAATATATCCAAAAGCGTGCAACGCTATCAGCTCGCTGTCCAAGAGGCGAAGTTACGATTGAATTTGGCTATTTCCCCCGGCTTATGGTTAATGCCGGCTAACTTGTTAATCAATACTGAAAGTGTGACCGGTTATAATAACAAGTTGTTGAAAGCTACAAGTGATATGAGTTTTGGAGTGAATGACTCGCTAAATGAAGAATCAAAACATGTTGGAATTAAACATAACTTGGGCTCTTCAAAGGTAAAGTTACCGCACGCGTACGCACCTGTAACGCACACTGAGACGAAGCCAAAAACAAATCCAGACGTGACAAAACCAAAAACAGAACCCTTGACCTCGCAGCATGAAACTAATCTTTTAGCGTTGACAGTTGTCGTGGGCGGTTTGACGTGGTTTCTATTTCGATAATCACGAGTACAAGCTTTCGATAGACGGCTATTTCACGTGGGCGCTAATTTACATACAATCAAAATCACGTGGAGAACAATAGATTGCATACCAGAGCTCCCTAACAACCGGCAAGCCTGAAAGTAGATTTCGTGTTTACCTCTAGCGCTCGAAATTGTTAGGGAAGTGTGGAATGTTGACGTCATAGGGTTATAAAAGCTTAGTGCTTGCGAAATAGGGTCAGAGGAAGTGAAATCACAACACAAAAAATGGTTTAAGGAGATACATATTCAATACTAAAAAATGGAGTTTCCAACAGCAGAACAATTCAACAAAAGTAAGAGTCAACGTCAGACAATTACAAAGTGGAGAGATGTGCCTGAGGATATTATTTACCGCGTCGAGAGCACGGAAAAGCTTGAGACGAAATTTGGAGAGCAATTAGTTGCTGACTTGAAAGACGAGGATGGTAATGAATTTAAAACATGGCTTCCCGCTCGTCTTTGCATCGAACTCAGAGATTACGGCTGGCAAGATAGAATCGCCTTTGTCAAACCGCTCGGGTTGAAACCAAAAATATCAAATCCTAGTCAGAACTATTGGGATTATGAGATAATGTGGATTGGTATGTAAAAATAGATGAACTTAATGGTTTTTCATAACATGGTTTATGTTATGAAATCACAACTGAAATTTCCACCAAAGTTAATTCTTGTTCTTGTTCTTGTGTGCTTTTAAATTTCTAGCTCATCTTCAGACAAGCTCAGACACAGCTCAGACATTCTGTCAGCACTCGGTGGGCTGTTGTTGTGTTGTGTGACACGCTTTACATTGAGCTTTCTGTTTATTGTGTTCACATATTTGAGACCCTCCGCATAACTTACAAAAGAATTTCTGGATTCCATGAATACATATTCCTTTCCCGTTGCAGTCTTTGCAGATATATCTCGCTCGTTTATGTTCACAGAAGCTACTACCGTTACATGCTTTGCAATATGATTTACGACAGTCGTGAGGGCAAATTTGTGATCCATGACAATCTCTACAGATATATTTAATTTTACCGTGTAGACATTTATAATCATTCTTGCGAGTTACGTCCGAGGATGTGTTAGAAACTGGATTTTGTGGCATCAACTCGAGAATTATCTCTTTAATTATGTTAACACTCATCGTATTACCAATTTGTTTCTTCATTTGTGTGTTACTAACTACTTGGATAAAGTCATCAGAAAATCCTTGTAAGCGACGTAATTCTGTAGTATTTACGTAACGATGTTTTGGTACACACCACATACTTCCTTTTGTCGTAATACACGAAGCATATTTGTCTGCATTGACATACTTTCGGGTTCCAGAAACTCCAAAAGCAAACTCGATGAAAAATTTACCGTCAGCTAGACGATTCAGAATGTTCTGATGTCGTTCAGTCGCTGAATGTACATAATTATCAGAATGATCTACATAATCTGCAACATTTTCCAGAACTTTATGTTTCGGCCAGTTAAATGTTTCTTTTGTTCCAACTATATATAGTCTTGGTCGATTATGTGGAATACCGTAGTCTCTAGTGTTAAGAAGTTTCCATTGAACAGTGTATTCTTTGAGCTTTATTAACTCTCCCAAATTATTTTCCATGTATTACCTTGGTCATGATTGAGAAGTCCGCGTACGTTCTCCAAAATGAAATACTTAGGTTGCTTTTCTTGAATAACTTTTAAACACTCCCAGAATACGTTACCCGATTTGTGATCAAAACCTTCCCGATAACCTGCAGTAGAAAAAGGTTGGCATGGGAAACCACAGACATATAAGTCAATATCCGGTACTGAGGAGATATCACGCTTAGTTATATCACCAAAAAGAATTTCAGGATAATAATTAGCTTTAATTGATTGTATACAGTACTTATCAATCTCTGATGAGAAGACATGCTTAAATGGAATTCCTAGTTGGCGCAGTGCTTGAATTGGTGCTTCAATACCACTACAGTCTGTACCAACACGTAGTTTTTCTTTACACTGTTCGTAAATCGGTGCTGTAATGGGTCTTTGCTCATTCACTGTTTGATTGTCCATTTTTATTATAGTATTCATCTCTTTAAACAGTTTTTTCAATTTTTTAAATTTCTCGAAAGAGAGGGTATTTCAGTCACCTTGTTACACAACTGTCAGAGATATGTGCTAGGGAGACTTTTTTGAGGGGATTTGACAGGAAAATTTTTAAAGGTGTGCACACGCTTTTAAAGGAAACTTTTTAAAAGGGTTTGACAGGATTTGAGGGGGCGTGCACAAACAATTTTTTATCAAATTGAAATTGATCAAATTGAAATTGACTCAAACCATTTTACATCAAATTGAATTTGATCAAATTTTGATCAATCAAATTTTGATCAAATTTTGATCAAATTTTGATCAAATTGGAATTGTCCCAGGGCCGCCATAATACTACTACTGCTTCTGTCAACCCTGTGACTTAGTAACGCGAAACGGACGGAATAAAAAGGAAAAAACGAAAATGAACAACTTACAACTTGGACTTGTGGGCCTAAAGGACTATTAGCCCCGGCCATGTAGAAGTAGGAGCTCCGTAAGGCATGGCTTTAACCTTCCGAGTGTTCGTGCGAAGTGATGCTCATTAATATGTATCTAGCTTAAATAGTGCAGAAGACCGCGGAAAATAGTTCATATATCGTGGCATGGTTTTTCTTTTGTCCGATTTTTCGACAAGCATCTCGTAGAATGCCGCGGCCACCCCTTACACGGGACAGCAAAAGTTATGATCAACCAGTACGTCAGTTCTTGTGCAGCTGCTTCGCTACCACGAAGTTACGTTTAGGAAATATTTAAAAAAAACCTCAATAACAGCATTAAACATGCTTGTTTCAACAAATCTTTAATTCTCAATATTCGAGTAAGGTTTTGGCAACTCCTTGTGCTCAAGCGGTTTTTCTCATTTAAAGTTACCAGCAAAGTGCTCGTCGAGAGACGAGTTTCTCGTCTGGACGAGTTTCACTTGGGCTCTGGCGTAGTCAGTGAAGCTTGCTCTTCTAGCAGAGTATACTGTTAAGGAATACTTTCTTGCCAAAATATTGGCAAATTTAATACGTCCAAATATAATTCGTGTCTCTCCCAAATTAATTAACAACTTACGAGAAACTCGTCCCATTCACGACGACCAACCTACATGGCTCAAATTGTGATTTTGAAAGTACTGAAGCAATAATTTACTTTGGAAGTAATATTAGTGCATGCTCAGGTGTTCTACATACATTTTTCACGATACGCGCCGCGCGCGGCATGCACTCCTGGAGCGATCACTCTGATTCATCAGCAAAACTAGTTACACCATCCTAAGAATGTGTACAGTTAAAAAAAAAATGAACCAATGGATCGGGAAATAGCGAGATTATCAAACGATTGTTTTCGAGGTTTTTAGCCTTCGCTGGTCATCGTTATGGGACAACACTTCTTTGTTTTGAGATGCGCAGAACAGCTGCGCAGTTGCGTGATAGGCCCCCTTTAAGTCAATGAATGTAAAGCTCCTTCTATTTAACAATTAGACTACTCGTTCTCGTTTTCTATGAGTCAAATAGTCAACTCGGCGTTAGCTATCTAACTATCACGCCCCTTGTGGAAATCAGCTGAGGATGTCGGGGCAAGCCTTCTATTTAACAATTAGACTACTCGTTCTCGTTTTCTATGAGTCAAATAGTCAACTCGGCGTTAGCTATCTAACTATCCGCCCCTTGTGGAAATCAGCTGAGGTTGTCGGGGCAAGCCTTCTATTTAACAATTAGACTACTCGTTCTCGTTTTCTATGAGTCAAATAGTCAACTCGGCGTTAGCTATCTAACTATCACGCCCTTGTGGAAATCAGCTGAGGATGTCGGGGCAAGCCTTCTATTTAACAATTAGACTACTCGTTCTCGTTTTCTATGAGTCAAATAGTCAACTCGGCGTTAGCTATCTAACTATCACGCCCCTTGTGGAAATCAGCTGAGGATGTCGGGGCAAGCCTTCTATTTAACAATTAGACTACTCGTTCTCGTTTTCTATGAGTCAAATAGTCAACTCGGCGTTAGCTATCTAACTATCACGCCCCTTGTGGAAATCAGCTGAGGTTGTCGGGGCAAGCCTTCTATTTAACAATTAGACTACTAGTTCTCGTTTTCTATGAGTCAAATAGTCAACTCGGCGTTAGCTATCTAACTATCACGCCCCTTGTGGAAATCAGCTGAGGATGTCGGGGCAAGCGTGTTTAAATAAAGTGTTACTACTACTACCAAACTCGAACTCGTAAGTCTAATTGTTAAATAGGGGTTCCCCTGAGGAAAGACATTTTCAGAAAATTTTCTTGAAGTTTGATAGCCTGCTAGCCCCCGAAAAAAAAAGCTAGAGAGCCGGCTAGCAGACTAGAAGTTTGAAGGAAAAGCATTTTAATTGAATAATGCCTTCGAGACATGTTCTTTGAGACTGCCCTACTGGCGATTCTTGCATCGGGCGTAACAAAGTTGAATAACCAAGTCGATAAATTCAGCAACTGTTAGAAGGCTGCAGCCGAGGAACAAACCCATGTTGCCACCAAGTTCCGCTGTAAAGGAAAAATAAAATTATCTTTAAAATACAGATAGCATCAAACGGAAACATTCGAGTTGTTTACGCTCGAGAGGAAATGATAACTTTTTATTCAAAATATTTTCCCGCTGGTGATTGGTTGAGCGCTACCCTGATAGCAGAGGTTTCTTTCTTTGTTAAGTCTTCCATTAGCTAGCAAAGTTGTTAGCGTGTCTGGTATTACGTGTGGTTCAAACATCCAACAAAGTCTTAAAAACTAATTTTTGCAATCCGTTTGGAGCCCCTCCGTAATATGAGGTCTATGAAGTCTACAATCATGATCATTATTTAACAAACCTAGACTAGGCTCCTGTCAATCAGTCATTCGGATATTTTATGCATCGCGAAAAATTCGTTAAAGTCGTGACATTGATTATTTAACACCATATGGGGGTGTTAAAGTGACACTCTTGATTTAAGAAAGTTGTTACAACAATTTGCTATGGTGCTAAAGAGAAGGTGTTCAGTCAGCACTTGCTGTGATGATCAAAAATATTTTGGTGTTTAATCGACACTAATTCTGGTGCTAGTTTAACACTAATTAAAACAGGTAACAACACCAGCTAGGAAAACCATCAAACTACTCTAGGTATACTTACATCCGAATGTACTAATTGAATATTCTGGCTTCTCTTCAATGACATCTGTCCTCAAGGTTTTATAGTAAATAGAGACAAGAGCTAGCTCTTTCCTAGGAGAAATGTATATATATATATATATTAACATCATTGTTCTTCGATTGCACAAGTGTCATAACAAGTGTTATTCACAACCCGATTGCCGGATTCTCCACCATTTTATATTAATGAAGAAATGTTCCTGCGCGCAAGCATCGTATACCGAAAATCTTCTAGCTTCGTCACTAGACTGGTCACAAAACAAATAATTTGAGATTATTTAACTATTTGGAGACGTGCGAGGTAGCAACTCAGGGTACTTAAGGCATGTGTCAAAAGTAAATCCAATATGGCGGACGCAAAACCAAGGGGGTGGTCTCTCTCATAATGGTTTTAAATATGCTTATGGAAGTTGTTGAATATAAATTGCATTTGGAATTCTGAACCAACTTAACGATATTTGGTATCCATAGCAACAACTCTCGTAACCTCTGACCTTAAAATCGCTTTTTGGATAAACCTCTTCGGGAGGGTAGGAATACAAATAACATTTGCTATACTTTTTGGTGATATTAGAAGAGCAAAGTGGTACACAAATAAATCAAATGAGGATGGCTGGAAATCTTAATTACAATCATGGTTTTTGCTGGTATGTAATTTGATACTTATCATTATCTCAAAATCAGGATTGCTTGGACAGCCATCCTAATTTGATTTGTATTTTACACCCGATAGTCAACATTATTAACCACTTTTGAAAAAAAGCCAAACTCATTTACCATGCCTCCCGTGGCTTCAAAGCAAATAAGGCCTTTGTCACGCTCTGCCAGGTAACGCAATCGGTTACCATGGTTACAAAATATTTCAAAAGAACTGTCCCAACAACCTTAACGAATAACTGTTTGTGCTAGATATTTTCTCTGCCTTACAGAATTTATTATCGTATTTTTAGCATTTTTTGCTGTTAGAGACAACTTTCTCGCACACTTTAAGAAATTCTTCTACAAAGCAGCAGAGCACAAAACGACATTTTTGACTCTTTTCTCATCCAATGCCTCTCCTAATTTTCCCCAGGTGAAAGTCTAACCTCTCAAAAGTTAGAAACGATAGAGTAAAAACCCGCATATAAAAACCTGAAAACCCTTAGGTCACGGTAACAATTTTCGCGCGCTTGTCTTCATCGGAGAAAAATATATACGCTATATACGGCTTTAGGTCGGTCCTATAGGGAAAACTGTGACCTCGGCCTGCAAAATGTTGAAACGGTTTCTCCAGTTTTTCCCTATACGGACCTCCCAGCCGGTCAATAACATACATATACTTTACCTCGAGTGTGCAAGACTTTGAACAATAAATTCTTCAGGTGTCATGTTATACGACGCTTTATACTCCAATGGAAAGAGAACATCCAGAACACTAGGGGAAGGGTAGTACCCTAGAGATATCTCTTCGTTATAGCTGATGGCGGTACACGGCTTGGGGCAGTCACATGTCGTCAGGTCGTGTGCTATTGTGAACAGATCAAAAGTTAATTTTCTTCTCATCTGACCCGGTGGCGAGCAAGGAAAAGAAACCACTTCAAGCAATGGTTTGATTTTCTATAGAGGCCGCCCGCAGGGGCTACGTCTGATGCAAAGATCGGATCTCTTAAACCGCGAAATATGTGTTCCGCTTGCGAAAGGGTTGTGCTTTCCTGCGTTTGCCAGGAAAATGTTGATCTGTCTACCAAGGTTTAAAATATTATCATACAACGCCACGTTTCTGCTGGCTTAGCAAATAAAACGTTTTCTACTCCTTGCTGGATGGTAAAATTTAGAAGTGAGGCTCTCCTGGGAAAGTATATTCCTCTAGGTGCCTCCTGACAAAAAGCAACCCTTCGGTAAAATACTACGATGAAGCTCCAAAGCTCCCTGATAGGGTCCTCCATCTACTCCACTAGGTCTAGCCATATACACAGGAGTATAATCAGGAGCCCATCAACAGGAGTCTCCATCTACTCCACTAGGTCTAGCCATAAGCACAGGAGTAGAAGAATCAGGAGCCCATCAACAGGAGCCTCCATCTACTTCACTAGGTCTAGCCATATGCACAGGAGTAGAAGAATCAACAGCCCATCAACAGGAGCCTCCAACTATAACACTGAGTCTAGCCATTTGTAAAATAGAAGAAGA
Source organism: Scolanthus callimorphus (assembly GCA_033964015.1). Lineage (NCBI taxonomy): Eukaryota > Metazoa > Cnidaria > Anthozoa > Actiniaria > Edwardsiidae > Scolanthus > Scolanthus callimorphus. The sequence goes on from CM066919.1 coordinate 10,304,873, forward strand.
ATCAGGAGTCCATCAACAGGAGCCTCCATCTACTTCACTAGGTCTAGCCATATGCACAAGAGAAGAAGAATCAGGAGCCCATCAACAGGAGCCCCTATCTACTCCACTAGATCTAGCCATATGCACAAGAGAAGAAGAATCAGGCGCCATCAACAGGAGCCTCCATCTACTTCACTAGGTCTAGCCATATGCACAAGAGAAGAAGAATCAGGCGCCCATCAACAAGAGCCTCCATCTACTCCACTAGGTCTAGCCATAAGCACAGGAGTAGAAGAATCGGGAGCCCATAAACAGGAGCCTCCAACTATAACACTGAGTCTAGCCATATGCACAGGAGTAGAAGAATCAGGAGCCCATCAACAGGAGCCTCTATCTACTTCACTAGGTCTAGCCATATGCACAGGAGTAGAAGAGTCAGGAGCCAATCAACAGGAGCCTCTATCTACTCACTAGGTCTAGCCATATGCACAGGAGTAGAAGAATCAGGAGCCCATCAAGAGGAGCCTCAACCCTTCGGTAAAATACTACGATGAAGCTCCAAAGCTCCCTGATAGGGTCCTCCATCTACTCCACTAGGTCTAGCCATATACACAGGAGTATAATCAGGAGCCCATCAACAGGAGTCTCCATCTACTCCACTAGGTCTAGCCATAAGCACAGGAGTAGAAGAATCAGGAGCCTCCATCTACTTCACTAGGTCTAGCCATATGCACAGGAGTAGAACAGTCAGGAGCCCATCGACAGGAGCCTCTATCTACTTCACTAGGTCTAGCCATATGCACAGGAGCCCATCAGCAGGAGCCTCTATCTACTTCACTAGGTCTAGCCATATGCACAGGAGTAGAAGAATCAGGAGCCATCAACAGGAGCCTCTATCTACTTCACTAGGTCTAGCCATATGCACAGGAGTAGAACAGTCAGGAGCCCATCAACAGGAGCCTCTATCTACTTCACTAGGTCTAGCCATATGCACAGGAGTAGAAGAATCAGGAGCCCATCAAGAGGAGCCTCAACCCTTCGGTAAAATACTACGATGAAGCTCCAAAGCTCCCTGATAGGGTCCTCCATCTACTCCACTAGGTCTAGCCATATACACAGGAGTATAATCAGGAGCCCGTCAACAGGAGTCTCCAACTATAACACTGAGTCTAGCCATATGCACAGGAGTAGAAGAATCAGGAGCCCATCAACAGGAGCCTCTATCTACTTCACTAGGTCTAGCCATATGCACAGGAGTAGAAGAGTCAGGAGCCCATCAACAGGAGCCTCTATCTACTTAACTAGGTCTAGCCATATGCACAGGAGTAGAAGAATCAGGAGCCCATCAAGAGGAGCCTCAACCCTTCGGTAAAATACTACGATGAAGCTCCAAAGCTCCCTGATAGGGTCCTCCATCTACTCCACTAGGTCTAGCCATATACACAGGAGTATAATCAGGAGCCCATCAACAGGAGTCTCCATCTACTCCACTAGGTCTAGCCATAAGCACAGGAGTAGAAGAATCAGGAGCCTCCATCTACTTCACTAGGTCTAGCCATATGCACAGGAGTAGAAGAATCAGGAGCCCATCAACAGGAGCCTCTATCTACTTCACTAGGTCTAGCCATATGCACAGGAGTAGAACAGTCAGGAGCCCATCAACAGGAGCCTCTATCTACTTCACTAGGTCTAGCCATATGCACAGGAGTAGAAGAATCAGGAGCCCATCAAGAGGAGCCTCAACCCTTCGGTAAAATACTACGATGAAGCTCCAAAGCTCCCTGATAGGGTCCTCCATCTACTCCACTAGGTCTAGCCATATACACAGGAGTATAATCAGGAGCCCGTCAACAGGAGTCTCCAACTATAACACTGAGTCTAGCCATATGCACAGGAGTAGAAGAATCAGGAGCCCATCAACAGGAGCCTCTATCTACTTCACTAGGTCTAGCCATATGCACAGGAGTAGAAGAGTCAGGAGCCCATCAACAGGAGCCTCTATCTACTTAACTAGGTCTAGCCATATGCACAGGAGTAGAAGAATCAGGAGCCCATCAAGAGGAGCCTCAACCCTTCGGTAAAATACTACGATGAAGCTCCAAAGCTCCCTGATAGGGTCCTCCATCTACTCCACTAGGTCTAGCCATATACACAGGAGTATAATCAGGAGCCCATCAACAGGAGTCTCCATCTACTCCACTAGGTCTAGCCATAAGCACAGGAGTAGAAGAATCAGGAGCCTCCATCTACTTCACTAGGTCTAGCCATATGCACAGGAGTAGAACAGTCAGGAGCCCATCAACAGGAGCCTCTATCTACTTCACTAGGTCTAGCCATATGCACAGGAGTAGAAGAGTCAGGAGCCAATCAACAGGAGCCTCTATCTACTTCACTAGGTCTAGCCATATGCACAGGAGTAGAAGAATCAGGAGCCCATCAAGAGGAGCCTCAACCCTTCGGTAAAATACTACGATGAAGCTCCAAAGCTCCCTGATAGGGTCCTCCATCTACTCCACTAGGTCTAGCCATATACACAGGAGTATAATCAGGAGCCCGTCAACAGGAGTCTCCAACTATAACACTGAGTCTAGCCATATGCACAGGAGTAGAAGAATCAGGAGCCCATCAACAGGAGCCTCTATCTACTTCACTAGGTCTAGCCATATGCACAGGAGTAGAAGAGTCAGGAGCCCATCAACAGGAGCCTCTATCTACTTAACTAGGTCTAGCCATATGCACAGGAGTAGAAGAATCAGGAGCCCATCAAGAGGAGCCTCAACCCTTCGGTAAAATACTACGATGAAGCTCCAAAGCTCCCTGATAGGGTCCTCCATCTACTCCACTAGGTCTAGCCATATACACAGGAGTATAATCAGGAGCCCATCAACAGGAGTCTCCATCTACTCCACTAGGTCTAGCCATAAGCACAGGAGTAGAAGAATCAGGAGCCTCCATCTACTTCACTAGGTCTAGCCATATGCACAGGAGTAGAACAGTCAGGAGCCCATCAACAGGAGCCTCTATCTACTTCACTAGGTCTAGCCATATGCACAGGAGTAGAAGAATCAGGAGCCCATCAACAGGAGCCTCTATCTACTTCACTAGAGGTCTAGCCATATGCACAGGAGTAGAACAGTCAGGAGCCCATCAACAGGAGCCTCTATCTACTTCACTAGGTCTAGCCATATGCACAGGAGTAGAACAGTCAGGAGCCCATCAACAGGAGCCTCTATCTACTTCACTAGGTCTAGCCATATGCACAGGAGTAGAAGAATCAGGAGCCCATCAAGAGGAGCCTCAACCCTTCGGTAAAATACTACGATGAAGCTCCAAAGCTCCCTGATAGGGTCCTCCATCTACTCCACTAGGTCTAGCCATATACACAGGAGTATAATCAGGAGCCCATCAACAGGAGTCTCCATCTACTCCACTAGGTCTAGCCATAAGCACAGGAGTAGAAGAATCAGGAGCCTCCATCTACTTCACTAGGTCTAGCCATATGCACAGGAGTAGAACAGTCAGGAGCCCATCGACAGGAGCCTCTATCTACTTCACTAGGTCTAGCCATATGCACAGGAGTAGAAGAATCAGGAGCCCATCAACAGGAGCCTCTATCTACTTCACTAGGTCTAGCCATATGCACAGGAGTAGAACAGTCAGGAGCCCATCAACAGGAGCCTCTATCTACTTCACTAGGTCTAGCCATATGCACAGGAGTAGAACAGTCAGGAGCCCATCAACAGGAGCCTCTATCTACTTCACTAGGTCTAGCCATATGCACAGGAGTAGAACAGTCAGGAGCCCATCAACAGGAGCCTCTATCTACTCCACTAAACCTAGACATATGCACAGGAGCCCATCAGCAGGAGCCTCTATCTAGCCACATGCATATAAATCCCTGTGCTTCTGACGCCCACCAATAGGCGAAGGAGGCTCCTTGTTGATAGGATCCTGATTGGCATTAACATTTGCTTACCGGAGTCATTATAAATGCACTTTAAAACATCTTCCTTGTTGCAAAACCTCGATTCATTTACCTCTGAAAAAAAATTAAATGCGTCAGTTAAACACAGAAGTGACCTTTTCGGCTGAATTTCCACACAAACGGTTTGTAAACTTTAACATATGTATCGTAGTTATACTTTATAAAAACAATAGAACGCTTTTCCCGTGCCTGTGTTCTTTCTCGGGGAATGTTGGTCCACCTTATAAAAACTTGAAGTCAGGCGTTAGATGCGCTGCTTTTAGGTCACTTTTTATGGCGAGAATCCCGAATTGGGCTCTATCTTGGACACGTAAAAGTCGATGTTGGGCGAGTGACTCCAAAGGGTCCGGGCATAGAGAGACCAACATGCTTTTAACTTTAACTCAGACCGAATTTTTACACTGTCCTAGCAATTTGGCGCCCACATCAGGCTTCTCGTCATAAAGCGAGCTGAAAACAACCTCCAACGCCTGCAAGGCTACTTATCACTCTAACCTTTGAGAGGTGCGAGTCCCAAGTAGCGGCAACTGCAAGTTTTCACGACTAACCGACTATGACACTCGTGAAGGCATGACGAACGCGAATAGGATTTGAAGTAAGAGAGCTTTCTTTCTCCACAATTCGTCTCGTACGGCGCTTGTAGACTTTTTTCCTTAAAGAAAACGAAAAACAAGTATTCGTGTTATTTTAATTTTTCTCTGCTGCAAAAGCACGAATGAGGAGCATGATGGTGTCCAATATTTGTGTCTCTTGTTTAAATGATTCTCATATCAGGTAGCGGTCGTATAAGACCGCTAAGATCGTATAAGATCGTATAAGAAGGGGATCTACTGTCACTTCCAAATAAGGTAAATACTTCCAAATTTGGTTTTGTCCATGAAGCGTTTCAAAACGATGGTTTTGATCAGAATCGGGATCAGGATTAAACTCTTTGCCATACCTTTTGCCGCTTGACCCTAATGTTCGTATAAAACCCTGGTGATATATCGATCCCGTCCTCATCCATGTTCGGAAAGTGTCTCTGGTCGTGCAAAGCAAGCCTAAAGCCGACGCCCTCGTAGCTAAAGGGTCCATAATACTCTTTTGACTTGGCGTCCAACCGCAACACTAATCTGTTATTTCTTCCTGCATTAGCTACCCGATGTACATGGCTCCGGTTCGACCAGAATTGAACGTATAGCAAAGTCCACGCTGGAAAAGACATATACACATATCAAGAAAGAGTGTGGGCTGCCATCATCGTGGCGATCATCATCTTCCCAGCAAAGCGGAAAATAGCACAAAAATATCGCAAACATGACTTTTTTCTACCTAAAACTTTAAAACAATTTTCCCAGGTATAACATTGTTTGGATTTTTTCCCATCAATTTTCTTGTTCAAAATGTTCCCATCCAGTTAGGGGAGTGGTTGTGGACAGATGGTTGTTCTAGGAGAGAGCCGTTTTGTGCAGATGCATATTTGGAATGTTAACGTGCTATTACTCTATTGAAACGCAGATTTCCTTATGTATACTTACTGTTATAGTGGTGAACATAGCAAACTCATTTAAGTTACACTGGCTTTCTTTAAAAGTACATCCAGAATAACCTGCTTCAAAGAAATCTTGCAGTTTGAATCCATATTTCCTCACAAGATACTCGCTGTCAAATCTTTCATTGCTAACATTTATTGGATTGTTGAGTCTATTCATCACTGTTTGTTTCCAGACGTCCTGTGCGTCTAAATATCTCTGCGCCGCTGTTCCAATAATTTGGCTTTTCTTCATTATGTTCTGGTTGCAAATTGTTACGGCGGGGAATTCTATTGGCCCACTTGGCTCTTCTATTCCCTTGCTTAAAATGACGCCATTTGCCTTCAGTTTGCTGATGGCATTGAACAACTGGAAGCAGAGAAAGCCGAACCCAGCAAGTATCAGCGACATCCAAATCACGCGGCGAATGATAAAGGAAGAGTCGAAGAGAAAGTGGAAGCCATGTAATGTCGTGTAACCGCCAAAGTCTTTGATTAACTCTTTTTCCTTCTCCTCTTTTTCCTTTTCACTTGGTGGTGACACTTTGTTGGAAAGGGAATCCATGTTGCGCTTCACATCCAACAGTTCTTACATTCCTTCCTCTGTTGCAATATGTATTGAACTGCGAAAGATTCGCAAATAGACACCTTCTAAGAATTGTAAAGCATCATATATATAATAGAATAACTTGGTGCGGCCTCAACTTTAGAGTTCCGAGGAATTTTCAGTTTTGTTCTTAAGGTAAGGGGAAAGGTTCAAGGACTCCTTTGTCAAAATTGGTACCATTCCGTCTGCTTTTAAGCCCCCGGGGGGGGGGGGGAACTCCCATGTTTTTGGGGCGGGGGTGCTCGTCGTACCTTTTAGGGTATAAAATCAGGCCTCTGGTACCTTTTAGGGGGTAAAATTCAAAAACTTGTAATTTTTAGCAGATAGGCACCTGTTAGAGGTCCGTTCTAGCAAATCAAGCAAATCACACGTGTTGGTAGCCTGAATTTCAGACGTAGTTTCCCTCGTAAAAAATACGAGAGAAAATTACGAGGGAAAATACGTCTTGTTGGTACCTTTTAGGGGTCAAATCAACTAAGCGACGCCATGTTTGGTACCTTTTAGGGGTAAAATCGAAAGTTCCCGACGAGCACCCCCGCCCCACAAATATGGGTGTCCCCCCCCCCCCCCCGGGTTTTAAGCTAACTAAATGTATTATATATCATTTTAAAGGTTTCGAAGAGTAGAATACAAATATAATAAAAGTATTTTAAATAACTATAAAGAAATAATAAATCAATTATTATTGGTCAGAAACTGATTTTCTCGTTTGGCTATAAGTTCTAGTCCGTCAGAATTAACAACTATTTTGCGATTGCCTTTTAAATTAAAGCAAATTAAGATTGATTATTGACATGTTTGTATAGCAAGAAGAATGTCTAGCGCCTGAAATCAACCACCCCCATTGTACCATTTGTGTAGAATTTCATCCGTTATTTAATAATGTTACAGCTGTTTCAGGTAACACGCGACTTCGCCGTTGTCAGATTCATGGAGTTTGTTTGTTGGGTTTTTTCTGCGCTGTCAATTAGTGCAATCTGCCAATCAATCTCTGCCCAGTGCATTTGTTTGGCTTCTCTTGCGAGACATGCCGCGACAGAAGCCAATTCAGTGCAGAAAAACTGGCATAAAAAAACTGCCAAAAAGTGTTTTGAACGCGCTTGGTCGCGTGTAACCTGAAACAGCTGTAAAACATTCAAAACTTCTGAGCCAGTTGTTTTCGTAGTCCCTGTTTTGCCTGGTGCACCTGTTTGTCTTCCCTAGTGAAATTATCACACACACGTCTCGACGGATAGGAAGCAGCATTATTAGACGAAACAGGGTAATAATCTGATTGGCCACAAAGCCTGAGTCAGGATGTTTGGAGAAAAGCAACATGCCAAAATGTTTTGAAAGAGCGAAATAGCAATTTTCTGAAATATATAGGAATATAGATCTAAGCTATTGATGATCGATATTGATGATGTCCTGCAATATTGATCGATTTTAAGAGACAATTGAAGAGCTTTTTCGCCTAATTTTAATTTATGTCCTAGCGTTTCTCTTTAACAATGAGGTGAATTGACTTCCAAATTGAAATCGTTATCCATGGATGGAATCATCTGATCATCTCTCAGGCTGAGATTGCACAGAAGACAATTATTGGAAAAAGTTGATTATAAATCAGTGGAGTCATAAATAAGTTAGCTGATTGTCAAAGAATTATTCTTGTGCGAGTATTGCATAAACGTTTGTGTGGAGAATACTACAAAATGAACTCATATATAAAGCCATTTAAAGATTATATGTTAATCAATTCAAGTGCTAAAGAGGAAATAATAAAGTTGTAATCGTCGCATGTTTATCACGTAGTTGTTTTATGTAATACAAATGATTTCACCAATGCTTTTTTCTATGTCTTCAAATGTTTTCGTGCAATCAAGAAGTTGTTGTGATTCTCAGTTAGGTCTATTTGAAGTTGGATGTGTTGGCTTTCAGATCACATGCCATATCATGCTGGATCGAAACTTTAAGAAGTAAACAAACACAAACGAGAAAAAGCTGTCGAAGAAAATTTCAAGTTTCATGTCATGAGCACTATCTAAAAACATTGCATTCCCTTTTTCTTCCCTTCTTGTCCTTTTCTGAAAGCTGGTCAGTTTAAGAGACAACATATGAGAAGATCGTAGCAACAAATTGTTGTTTGTATAATTACATTGTGTGTTCTCAAAAGAAATTTAAAAAAGACTGGCACTTTTCTAACTTACCTTTGAATAAATTGTTTCAGTTATACGGCAGCAAAAATGCTGAATACGTTGTTCTGATTTTCAAACTACTCAGACCCTACCTCAAGTTCGGATGCTCGAGTCGAGAGTAGTGGAGTTCGAACTTTTGAAGGTTCCTGGCTAATGACTTTCAATAATAGAATCATCTGAATCATGACGGCATGCGTCCCATGGCGAAACACGTCAATATCATAATAATTGTGTATTTTTATGGGGGTGAAATAATGTTTTTTTATTCTTTCGTATAAACACATGAATTTGCTTTTAAAACTAAACAAAATATCATTTAGCAAGGCAAATCCCTCGCCATGCCAACGATTTCCAATTTCCAGTAGTCGTGCATCGAAGCTGTTAATTAAGGTGGCTCGGCAATTTTTGTTCAAAGTGTCTGAGTCCAAACTATTTTACCAACTCAAAGTTTTCGAAAACATTTATTTCATTTTGTCTAACAGCATCCATTCATTAATACATATTATGCACATGTACATGCACCTCAGTGGCGGATCTAGGATTTAACAGAGGGACAGGCAATATATTATGGAGAGCTCGTCCGCGACCTGTCTTTGTATCACAATAAAGTCCTTATTGTTCTGGTGCTCAAGTGGGTTCCGTGGAACCCGTGGAACCCCCTCTGGATCCGCCACTGCACCTATTTCAGAAAAGGATGCAACGTCACAACTGTCTAGCCCGCGATGCGTCATGCGCGGAGCCGGCAAATATGTACCAAAACAGAATCATGGACACTGGTTTTTCGGATAAATAGCCATACTCATCACCCTACTTATGCCAAATGATTCTACAATACATCGCTCGCAAGAAATGTTGTACTGGGTTAACGCGAGCATATCAAGATAAATGTGTCGTTTTTGTCAATGCCAACCCGTGCGTGACGCGGGCTAACTGTGTTTGAATTTCCGGGCTCCTGGGACCAAAATAAAGATGGCGGCCTACAAGAACAGCGATTCTCTCCAAAACCTGCAAGTTTTGGCGAACTTTTTGACAATTTAGGGGCAAAGAAATAAGCTAGGAAAACTTCTGGACTTCCAAATGTGGTAAGTAGAAACTTCCATATAAGGAAATTTTAGAAAACGACACATTTCAACGGAAACTTTCTTGATATGTTCGTTGTTCTTAGTTCTCCCATGACGCACCGCGGGCTTCAACAGACAGTTGTGATCAGATGATGGCTGAAATAGGTGCATGTTCATTAGATTACAAAGAGAAATTCGTCAAAACATTTTTCACATATAATTATAATATAATTGATAGTAATCACTTTGATCATTACCAGGCACCCGGGATTCGAGTACGGACAGAACCGTGAACTTTATCAGGATGCGAAGGAAAATGGCCTACGGACGGATTTTACTGTAAAACATAAGGGACAGACAGCCGTTAGGACAGCGTTCGCTAAAGCAAATTTGGCGCTTTGTAAGTCAAATTTGAAGCTCTTTAACATGTATCGAAATGTTCTATAGTGTTCATTCTTTTGATCTAGAGGTCGGCAAGTTGTCCACGAACTACAGTACTCTTTTTATTTCAGATTTTAAACTTTTCTCCATACAATCCCTATAAGACCGGCGGCCATTTTTAAAGGGCCTGCAAGGCCTGCATAATTAGCGCGGCGGCCATTTTGTCTCAGATTGCTGGTAATGATAACAAAGTAAACACATTTTTATTATATTATTATTAATTATTAATAAACTCTAAGGCGTACACTTATTATATACAATAGAACAGCTGAAACTGACATCACACCTAGAACATTGTTGTAACTTGGTTGTACATCTTTAATATTTGTATTTTATGTACAGGAAACATGCCATTGATATGGTGAATTTGTTGTTTATTAAGAGAATTCAAGTTGTTTGAACGTCGAAAACCTCTTGGCTTGATTTGTTTTGATTGATGTTTTGGTTGATGCCCATAGAACATTTCAATTGATATGAAACGGCGGAGATAAACTTTACATTGATCGATTGGAGTCGTCCAAAATTTTGGAGCGAAAAAAAAATTACGATTTTTTAAATCAGACCAAATTTCGTGAAAGTAGGCCAAAATTTCGCGCTGAGCCGATTCGTGGAGGAATTATGTTGATACGTTCATTTCTATATTTTCGAAATCGCAAAATAATATTAAATTTAATCAAAAGCATGACCTTCCTTGAACAATTACAAATAGATTGGCTATAAAAGCCTGCAATTAATAACCATGAGTACCAAACTCTGACATATTTATTCACTTCACTGAATTTTACATAAATTATAGCCATTATTTATAAATCCTACAATATCTTCAAATCGGTCTTGTAGAATTTAATCAAACTTCGGTTACACGGAGGCAACTACTCCATCTCGAGGTACCGTAGAGCATTTTTCGAAAAAATGTCGTTACAGCCTGAAACTGGTGTGAGAGTGGAAATAGGCGTGGCCCAATTGTCGCGTGATATTAACTCCGATCTCCCCAAATTTTGTACTGACATGTATTTCAGTCTATGGGTAGTATGTGTGTTATATGGCTGCGCGATAGAAATCAACCTGCTTTTGTATGAGAGGTTCAAAATTGGTTGGCATGGGTGCAAAATTACTGGGTCGATCCACCTTAAAAAACAAATCCATGTCAAGTGAAATTCTATACAAACCTCCTACATCTATTGTATTGTATACAGGGTAGGAATGCACCCCCCCCCCCCCCCTCAATATAGTAAAACGGCTTTCTTTTGAAATTGTATGTTTTTTTGAGGGGGGGGGGCATTCCTACCCCATACAATTTCAAAAGAAAGCTGTTTTACTATATTGGACCGATCTACCGCAATTTACACTGACTTCGTTGCTATTCACTTCCTTGTTGCAGTATGATAACAGTGCTGATGTCATAATTTGTAGCTCAAAATCAGATTCACGAAACTGACTGATTCAACCACATTTGAGTTGAAACATTTTTCCAGAATTTTCCTGGATTTTCCTAAACATTCCATGACTTTCAAGGATTTTCCGGGAAGGAAATGAAAATCCAGGATATTCCAGGATTTCCGGAACACGTACGAACACTGTGTATATAAACCTCGAAATGTCTTTGCTTAAAGTTCGTGCCATCAATATTTCTTGACAAGAGTTATTACTTGCATAGAAAGGCTAAAGTAAAGGTTTCGTACTTTCTAATAACCAGATTTTAGTCACACGTTGCATGCTCAAATCACTAAAAACGTCTGTCTTAAATGTGCTAAAATGTGTTTTCGAGTAAGAAGGCCACGACGCTATCTCGCCGAGGCGTCCACTTTTATCCTTTTCCATCGGACAATAAAGTTGAATAACCAAGTCGATGAACTCGACAATCGTCAAAATGCTGCAGCCCAGAAACAGACCATGTTACCACCGAGATCCGCTGAGGAGAGAAAAAGGGCGATGAGACGGACATACACGGACGTATCGGAAAATCAGGCGCGGATCCAAAGGGAGGGGGGTGGTGGTTCATCTGGTACAAATGACCCCCCCCCCCCCCTCTCCCTACGAACCGGTTTTTTGGGATCGGTTCGCTTAAGACCTTGTGTCATTTCAACTCCCCCCCCCCCCCCCACACACACACACATTTCGGCAGGTTTTTATACATTTTCACTAACTCAGCCACACCACGTTGCTATACAATCTTACTAACAAGCCCCCCTTCTCCCCCATGATGTTGTAGCAACCGAGTTCGCCTCGTGAGGGCCACGGACAACAGAGGAGGATTGGTATAGAATGTTTCCTCATACGTTGCACTTCATCATCTCGCCTCTTAAACCCCTGGATTCGCCACTGGAAATGATTTGTACTGGATATTATTCCTACTTCAGTTGACAACGATGACGTCATGTAAATCACGAGCAATTTTGACAGCTCTCTCGGATCCGCCATATATATTGGCTTTTGTTTGGAAATGGTTTTGATGATAAAACGTTCATAAATGTTAGAAAAAAAGTAACTGTTTCCTGGACTAAATTTGAATATAAAATATATAAAATTGACACAACTTAGTTAAAATTTGGTATAGCAATTCTACGTCGTACTTACCTGCAAATGTACTATATGTGTATTCAGGTTTTTCCTCGATGACATCCATCCACAATGTTTCAAAATAAATCGCCACTGCAGAGAGTTCATTCCTGAAATCGATAAAGTAATAAAGTCATTGACCACAGGCATTTGCGTTGTCCCCAGAGCCAGAGTTGGGGGGGATGATTAGGGTGGCTAGCCACTCCCTTGTTCTCATATTTCTTGTAAAAAACAAGATATATAGTCACCCCCTTGGTCTGAACTCTGTAGTATATTCTTTGTACTAGCCACCCCCCTTCTTAAGGGTCTGCATGCGCCACGGGTCCCTTTGTTCGTGCACTATTACCGCATTGTTTTCGATGCCAGTTTATCTGCACAAGAAAAGAAAACTGAAAACGATTCTGGAAAGTCTATTATAGTGGGTCAGTTGTAGGAAGGTCTTGCGGAACAGTAGATGTTAGGCATTCCGTTGGCTGATGTTTATTCCCGCCATCTTGCAGCATGGCCGTTGTTAGAAAACGGCAAACAACGTGACGATACTCATCAAATTTCTACAAGGACGGTGTAAAGCTGTAAACGTTTGGAAATTTCATTCACCCGTGCCCACCCCTTTCCCAATTGCTCGCCACGTCCCTACCAATAGACTCACCTTGCTTTGCAATACCTCTCTCGATGTTCTCCTTCGTTGCAGTTATATTAAGGGCAGATTGCAGTAACGCTTCCGTAGAACTAGAAGAAGGGTAGCGCCCAAGAGACGTCTGTACTTTATAACTGATGACGGTGCAGGGCTTGGGACAATCGCATGTTTTAACATCGGGAGCTGCTGTATAAAGAAAACACTCCGTGTAAAGCAATGGTGCGCCGTGTTAAAAATTGCATTCTTAACATGGTCGTGCATGGTGGGAAAACGGATTCAGTGACTTTAACCATACGAAGACAACTATTGCAGGCACACCGGGTCCTAAGATCGCCCAAGATCGCCTAAAATCGCCCAAGATCGCAACATGAAAAGAGAAAAAATTCCAAAGATCGCCCTAGATCGCCTAAGATCGCAACATGAAATATAGAAAAAATTCCCAGATCGCCCAAGATTGCCTAAGATAATCGCCCAAGATTACGGCGATCTTAGGACCCCGAGCAGGCCTTATTGCCTATAGGAGTTACTTACCTGTCGCTTTTTAAAGGCCTACCTGATTCATTAGCAAAACACTTCAAATAATCATCCACATTGCAAAACTTTGACTCATTTACTTCTGAAAATGAAATAAAGAAATTGACCTGAATAATCTTCTGCCGCCGTCCCTATATAATATCATTTCGCGTCCTTCGATTGTTTACACCTATCTCATAGAAACTAAGACCAACAATTGAAAGTTCTCGTATATACCCAGTACAAACTTGATTGCGAGCGATGCATTGTAGAATCAGTTTTCATAAGCAGGGTGATACGTTTGGCGATTCATTCCAAAAGCAGTGCCCATGAATCTGTTTTGGTATTTCTATTTGCTCCCATGGCGAATTGCGGGGTACAACAGACATGGATGCCGTCGAACGATTTCTGAAATAGGCGTATTTGGACCAGTGCATTCACCTTTGATTGGAACAAGTCCCAAATAGCGGCATCCACAGATTTGGACCGACAGTCGACTCAAGCATTCATGAATGCATGCCGACTGCGAGTAGCGTTTGCAGTACGAAAGCTTCCTCTGCCCACATTTCGTCCGATATGGAGCTGGCAAACTTACCTCCTGAAAATTAAAATCATTCTGTTCATTTAAGATCAACTTTAATTGGATGGTTGTTTACAGAGATAACTGCTCTACAGGGGCGTAGCCAGGAATTTTTCCTCCAGTAAATACAGTAATTATGGGAAATCCCCGGCTACACCCCTGCTCTGAAAACAGTGAAATGCAATTTCGCGCTTGATCGAGTGAGTAATGACGGCTTAGCCAGATCTACTGCATGTTTTAAAACGCATTACTAATTCATGATTAAGCAAAGAAAATCATAACTGTGAAGGAGCTAGAACGTAGTCTCTATGAGAATTTGAAATTTTATTTCTTTTTTTTCTTCTGCATTAAATCATTGGTTTGAGAAGTAAATTTATTTTTTTAACCCACACCTCGAAGTGGGTTAAAAAAAAAACTCGGCTTTGCCTCGTTTTATTTAACGGAAGGAAATGTTACTTTTATCTGAAAGAGTTCATAATATATGACGTAGTTTGTTAGGATAGGCTGCATTCACAGGAAATTTCTGCAGTGAACCCATTCTTGAGTAAGCTGAATTTTCCTTGACACAAAAATGGGAAGTGTTCGGAGTAGTATAGTATGCACCGAATTAGCCTTATTTTTTTTGCGGAGGAATACTAATTTTATGGAGGAATACATAATGAGCGTTTTTTTTACGTTCCCACGCGGAATTAATGAGCTTTGTGGTTTAGTGTTGACACAGGTGTCCTTTTGTTCTTCACTGCGGAAGAATACATAATGAGTTTTGTGGCCGTTGACACAGGTGTGTGATTTCCCGGCAAACCCATGGATGTCGAAAACTTCACTTTCTTCATGTGCCATTTGAAATTCAGCTTTTCCCATGAATGGGTTTCTGCAGAAATGTTCTCAGTAATAATTCCTCTGATGATAACGCACGTGACCTTGACGTTACGACCTTCTAGCATTGATTTGTTGTTTTATGACAGAGATCCCTTAAGCTGCTTCAGTGACCAAAGTATCACTAAAATGCATTGCCAAAAGTAATTCCATGGTGCTGTTTTATACACGGACCCCAATCCGTTAAATGAAATCAAACCTTTTGCCTCGTGATCCTAAAGTTGACGTAAAATCCCGGTGAAACGTCGAACCCGTTGTCATTCATGTCAGGGGAAAACCTTTGATCGTGCACGGCGACCTTGAACCCGACGCCCTCGTAGCTAAATGGCCCATAATATTCGCTAGGCATGGCATCGAGACTCATAAGCAGCCTATTGTGTTTTCCTGAAACTGACATTTGGTGGACTGGTCTGCCATTTTGTCCGGAATTGAAGGTATAACAAAGCCCACGCTGAAACGAAACAACATTTTACTTTAACTGACAAGTCATAACGGTCCATTTGCGTGCACCAATTCTCCCCCTCTCTCCCCCCAGATTGCATACATTGTGTTGCAACCCCCCCCCCCCCCCCGGGGGGAGACTCCCATAATTTTTGGTCGGGATGTGATCGTCGTATCTTTTAGGGGTTAAAATCACGGGGCCTTGGTCTCTTTTAGGGGTAATAATAATAAATTTATAAAATTAGGGAGATTGGTATCTTTTAGGACCGAAATATGTGTCCAAACTGTTGTCTCATCATAGTGGTCCTTAAATCCGTGTAAGAAAGAGAGATTACTTTCCCCCCCCCCCCCCCCCCCCCCCCCCCCTGGGATTGCAGCGCGCATTTCTTCTGCGGAAGGTAGCATGCGCTATTGCTTCGGGACACCGAGGATTTCCAAACACTGAGTGTGATCGATAAAAAAAAAGCGTTTTTGATATTTTCTCAAACGATTTATGAAGGAATATAACATCTCTAAAATCTATGCCAATTAATACTAACTAAACTCCTTAATGATTACGATATTTTTTGCTTAACGCACGATTAATTATAAATGAGTTTAAAAACTCTACTTGAAAAACTTTGCTTAACTGAATGGCCTTTGCTTAGGTTTCGTTTTTTTTCTTTGTAATTTACCGTACAATTAACCCTAACATAACGGATTCTTATAATGCGGTTGTTAACTGTACAGATACCTTATAAGATGTGAACATAGAGAAGTCACTCCAGCTACATGGTTGACCCTTGAACATACATCCGCCAAATTCACTAAAAAACTCTTGCAGCTTGTACCCATACTTCCTCACGAAATACTCATTGTCAAATCTCTTCGTGTTAGAAATGTTTATTGATTTGTTGGCTACTTGAAACGCTGCTCGTTTCAAAGAGTCGATTGAGTTCAAATATCTTTGCGCCTCTGTTCCCATGATTTCGCTCTTCTTCATCATATTCTGATTACAAATAGTTACCGCAGGAAAATTTAGCTCATCGGTAAGTTCCTCGACGCCTTTGCTTAAAATAATACCATGCTCACTCAGTTTCACGATGCTGATAGACAACTGATAAATGAGAGCGCAAAAGGCGACAAGGAAAAGCAACATCAATAACAGACGGCGAGTAAATGAGTAAGAACCCAGAACAAAGTGTATCCCATGCAAGGTTGTGTAATTTATAAACTCTTCAACGAGTCCCTTTCGGGATTCTGCTGCCGACCAGAATCCGTATGTAGGCTGTTGACTGAATATGATCCCATTATTATTGGTTGCAAAAAAATGTGTTATACTGCTGTGATTTATGCTCTCGATCTCTTCACTCTGTACCCTGTTAAAAACCATCACTATAAGTCATCTTCTTTTCCCAAGAACGTGATCATTCCTATTTTCAAGAGCTACCGTACTGCTCTAGAAGGTAGCGGAGAATTTACAATTGCATAAAGTTGAAGCCTCGGCTGCAAACATATGGTTTGTTACGAATAAAAAAGGAAATTATTACAATTTCCGAAAGGTTCACAATAATCATCGTTTTGGTGAATTATTTACATAAGGCGTTCTTTGCAAAGTTAGAGCAAATAATTAATTGAAGCTGTCTCACTAAAGTTACTTTTTAGACACAATAAAGGTGCAAGATTCGTCCCTAACGAAAAATTTGAGCAAGAAATTGTTTTATGTATTAAAATATCTAAAAGGCATAGCACATTTCAGAGCTGTCTAGTCTCATTGTTTACTGTAAACGTTTTACTGAAACACAAAGCGGGAACTGTCAGTCATTTGCTTCTAAGTGAAACGCAAAAGTATTGACAGGTGCTAACACCAAATGGCAATTTCTGAGTGAGAAACAAATTGCTTCGGATATTCTCAAAATCACTAATCTATAGAATAAAAACAGAACCATATGTTGCAACAATTAAATTTTGTCTCTGAAATCCTTCTATATGTAAAAAAATTGACATGATTCTAGACAGACAAGCAATGCAACCCAAGGAGCCTCAAACATCTACAATCTAAAAATCTATTCGCTGATTGGCTGATTTTGAACGTAGGGTCATGCGCAGAAAGGTTTTTCTCTCAGCGGCTCTGTATCAACCTCGTCCCCAGGGTCTTCTCGGTCGTTTTTCAAAATGGCGGTTGACTCGGAGAAGACCCTGGGGGAGGCTGAGTCACATGACCACTGTTTGAAAACATGGGAACGAGGTTTGTCCTTTGTTTCGAGATGGTCATGTGACTCAGCCTCCCCCAGGGTCTTCTCCGAGTCAGCCGCCATTTTGAAAAACGACCGAGAAGACCCTGGGGTCGAGGTTGGCTCTGTATCAAATCTCGCGCATGCGTCAATGGCTGTTTACAAAGCCTCCCCAAGAGCAGACGAGCCGCCATTTTGAAAACTGACCGAGGAGACCCTGGGAACGAAGTTGGGGGTGTTTACCATGATGCAAAAAAATCCGGGATGATCCTATGGGGCCCCCAGTTGGGTTGACTGTGCATCATGGTATAGAGGTTTGCCACGTGGGCTATCCCAGCCGGGTGGGACGGACCTTAGCACGAACTTCAAAATGGTGGCTAATAACGTAGAGTGACGAAACAATTTTAAACCATTTCTTGAGGGCGACAAGGATATTATTTTGTATTTGCAGCAATTAGTTGCTTTATGAGACAGAAGTCGAATAGAATTTGCGAATACTTTGAGGTCGTCTTGCCCGCGTTATCTAGTGGGTTCCGGCCAAAGTCATTTTAGAATGACAAGAGCGACTGCAGAAAAAAATCTGCAGGGGCTCGGCTTATCCCTCACCTTAAAATGGCAGGACATTTATGCTGAAGTAGATCAACATCCAAATCAAGGGTTATAAACCGCATTCGCATTTGTAGGCGGCGAAAAGTCAGACGCCATGATGCCAAAAAATAGCGGAAGGAAAATGAACGCGTGCAAAAAAGGACTGCAATCTAGGGGTTTTATTCTATTTTCGCAAATGGTACAAACCATCCAACTCGCCTGGGATGGAAGGACAACCTTTTTAGAAATCCCAGTTTTCTGGGGGCAACAAGCGAGAACCCCGAAAGTTGACTGTACCATGCCATTTACGTCCAACCCGGGGCCGGTCGAACATCCCCCCCCCCTTCCCCCCCTTCCCCCCTTCCCCCCTGGGACTTTTGATCTGGTGTCATGTTGGTAAGGCGACTGCGTACTCTTTCCTGGAATGTTGGTATCCCTGTGCTTACCACTTTCTGCGCAGAATCAATTTCCGTGAGCCCCCATGAGCCTTCACGGTCATTGCAGATAAAGAAATGGCGCGCACGTTTTGCCCTTCAAGCAGCTAAGCGCCGGCCAAATAGACAATAGAATCCCCCTTGTATAAAAACCTTCAGGTATGTTGTACGTGTATTCTGCCGGTTCTTTTCATTGGTGTTATACAAAGAGTGTAAAAAGAAGTGTGCTCTTGTGCCCAACCGTTAGTTTGAACTACGTTTGAACAAAGGAGCTTCCCTCGGAGTCGGTTCCCTGCTAGCAGAGGCCACATCTCCCGGGGGGGGGACTCCCCATATTTTCAGACGGGGGTGCTCGTCCTATCCCTTAGGGTATAAAATTGACAGACGTGCTATCTCTTAGGGGTGTTTAAATCAGACCTATCCCTAAGGGGAGTCTCAGACCAATCCTTGCCCAGAAATAAATTGGTACTGACACCAGAACCGATATTTACAAAGGAAACTTGGTTGAAAACCTTAAAAGACCTAAAATTTCACTTTTATTTGTTTTGACCTGCCAAATTTGCTATCTTTTAGGGGTAAATTCGGCGGTCGCCACGCCAAATTTGCTTTCTTTTAGGGGTAAATTTGCTGTTTGCCACACCCATTTTGCTATCCCTTAGGGTCAAAATCAATTTTCCCGACGAGCACCCCCGTCTAAAATATTGGGAGTCCCCCCCCGGGCCACATCTATGTTGTTCTACTTTTGCGTAGTTTTAAAACACAAGAAAACACTAAAAGTAAAAGAGAATAATATTACATGGAGATAAAACAAGGCCATATGTAGAAATTTTTGCCAGGGGGGCAAGCATTAGTCATCCTTTGTTTGGCTAGGGAGGCAAGCAGGTTTGGCCACATGTTAAATTAACACTAAAAATTTTACTTCACTGGGGGGGCAACTGCCCCCTCTGGCCCTACGCTAGCTACGGCACTGTAAAAAGTAGGCTTTGCTACTAACAGAATCCTCGTGTTCTACGACTACGAGAGGTTGTGGGAGGCCAGCTTCCATCGATACATAATCAATGGTGGGGATATCGCGATAGTAATTATTAACTAATACGCTATGAGGGGTGATTATATAATTATTTTGAAGCCTGAAATTCAAAGTGACGCGATGCCGAATGCGCTATTGATTCAGAGGCCATGAGGGCAAGAGGAATAATTGTTTTAGTCAAATCACACTAGTAGGTCAATGCAGAATTGGCAATAGACCACTAGTGTGATTTGACTAATATTATGTGTCTACACTAATTTTCGAACCTGTGTTGTGCACATAAAGATGGATGGAGATCCCCACTCTATCAACTGATTCTAAGCAATTATTGGATGAGGTTTTTGTGATTTCGAGAATAAACAATGTTGAGACTTGGCGAGACATTGTTCATTCTGGAAATCACCAAAACCGAATTCAATAATTGTTTATTATACATTGATTCAGTAAAAATACTTTTTTTTCTGTCAAGCAATTTCTTTTACACAAGCGTCTTGTTAAAAAGGGAAGACATTCAAGGGCTCTAGTCCCATGATGCATTGCGTGTGTAGGAGTACCCCCCTGGGGCAAACCATACAATCCATTGTACAGTGTACCTATGTTGTAGGTATGTTTCGTACAGGAATCTCACATCACACACCCATATGTAAGACAACATTATATGGTTATTATTTAATCATTTTGCTGTTTTCTCACACAGATTGATTATGGTAAAAGACTGCATGACCACATGGAAAGAACAGTTTGATTGGCTTCTAGAGTATCAGTACAATGATGGAAAGGTGAACTCATGATCATAATTTGTACTGTACAGGAGAAGAGTACCAATACAATGACGAAAAGGTAAATTCACAATCACAATTGGAGTAAAGAAGGGTGTGTCAGTGTGATTCCTGAAATTCTCATATTTATCCCTCCCATAATATGGAAGGGGTTTGTGATATTGACCCCTTGGAATTTCCAGTAAAAAATACAGTGATTGTATGGGAAATTTTTGACCCACCCAGCCCTTCCACAGGGGAGATATGGATTTTTTCTAGTACCACACAATTACTAAAAGTAAATAAATGACACTGAGGTCTACATGCAAGGGGATTTTAGTTGATGTGTGATTAAGTACATATGAAATAAAGCTCAGCAAACTACAGTCAGGGTTCAAAATAATTTTTGTCAAAATTTGCTCAAAATTGCCAACATTAGCCTGCACAAAAATGGAAACAGATAATATTCCAGGGCATTTTGAAGTAAATGAGTTTTCTCAATGAAGATAGTTTAATAATCCCAATGCTTAGTCAGTTCAGTGGTAATTAGAGCTTTAGAGCTCTATAGATAAGCATACTTAATGTTTTAGCAATGTGCCTCAAAGTGTCATTGCTGTCCAGTGGTCCAAATTTGTTTTACACCGGAATCATGAAACAAATGTTATAATTATGGTCTTGTGAAAGGTAAAAATGTAAAAATCCATAGAATGACTATTTTTCCTGAAATTAATTTGATACAGTCCTAAAGTATTATTTCTAAAACCTCAAATGATGCACCAACTTTTTTCCTAGGCCCACTCTTTTGTAAATTGCCCGCCACTCGTTTTGCAGTTCATTCCTCCAAGACTAAAATCCGACAAAGTGTGAAATTGTGCAACAAACCGCTAGTGGTCTGGAGCTTCGCAAGTAAACAAGGTAGTTTTTAGTTCAGGGTCTTAAAAATACAAGAAAAATAAAACTTCGATAATGCAAACAGCTTCATAAGATAGGGCAATATTTTACCTTTAAAATGATAATTAGCTGGTTATCAGCATAAATTGCGACGTGATGATATTTTTTTCCGAAGAGACCCCTCGTGGGTTTACACAATGCCAATGTCCTGAAATATTCACAATAAAGTATTGTCATAAGTGCCAATAGTTTTATACACCTTGGGTCTCTTGAAACTACACACCGCAATGCCCTCCGCAGCAACACAAAAAAATCCAGGCTTGACAAGGTTCTCAGTTGCAATCAGACGTTGGTTCTTGTAGTGATACAAGTCTCCTGATCTAACTAAAAGCAATGAATAATTGTTATTGTTAAAACAATGGAGTTGGTATAGTTTTGAAAAAAAAACCCTGGAATTCGAGGACCCATTTATGCAATGCCCTCCCCATATCTGAGTGGAGGAAGGGTGCTATAAAACTGTGATTTATCGTCACATTGTCTTCCAAATGTCTGATAAGCAAATTTGGATCAAAATGCATCAGTTACCTTCAATTGTTATTGCATTGTTCTATCAAACGGAAACAGCTTCAAGCAAATTTTTTTTGTTTCATTTATGGCTGGTGCCTACTGATTCAAAGGTGATTTCATTTTCTCTGTTTCTCAGAATAATTAGGACTATTAAACATAGGTGTTTCTCAGTACAATTAGGACTATTAAAATCCAAGAAAAAAAAATGAGGGCCACCATGCATTTTAATGAGGTACGCGTCAGCAAATACAGTTCAAATATGGTGTTTTCTCAGAACTCGAACAAAAAATATTTCTTGAAAGAATTTCACAAAGTTTGATGAAAAATGCTCCTAAGATAGGCTTTATAATATGATCTTACAGAAACATGATATTCTATAGCTTTACAGTAAAACAATTACTGTTTCCAAAAATAAAATAAAATTGGCCGAGTGGTCATCTGAAGACCCCAGTCTTGTGTACTAATCTTGCATAAAAATATCCTCAATGTAATTTTATCTGAGTGAAGAACTTAATATAAGCAAAGCAGACTTTTGTCTTTCATATCGTATTTGCAAATTCCTTTGTATTGTGACAAATGCGACGCACCCCACCCCCACAAAGGAGAATTTGCTAGCTTGTTTTCGTTACACTTGGCGAAATAAAAGCCGGGTTGTTTTTCGCGTGAAATGAATGCTGCTACAATAAAAATCCTTTCAAACTGTGTTTCATGATTAAAACAAAGCAATGCCGAAAGTGTATCAAGAAAGTCGGCAAAAACGATCGCGTTTTCGTTCGGCGAAAAAATGAAACCATCGTAATTTTCTCCGATGATTTTTGGACGATTTATGCTCAATTTGAAAAACGGTTAGTAGAAATGACACCAGAAGCTAAGAGATACGAAAGTTTAGTTTTTAAATAGCCTACTTTTTCCTGCCTTTTTGGCTCTTTAACCATCTTGTCTGGCTGCCGGGTGACGCAAGTCGTACGCGAAAAACTGATTTATTTTTTGTTTTATTTTTTAAAGCCAAATTACACCTTTGTACAAACTTTTCGGATACAATTACGAGAAGAAAAAAAAGAATAAAGAAAAACATTTTTTACTCTCCCAAGCCCGGAATCCGACACACGCTAGCGAGGTTTCGCGTGCGCATTACGGATGCGCAGTAACAACAGTAGACACCAACCTTAATCGGGTTGATGATCAAATTTCCTCATATAGCCCAAGTGAAAGTCGCAATGATATATGCAGCTGAGAAGATCAGATGCAAATGCATTGAGCACAACCAGAGGCCCCCCTCCAACGGGTGCGACCTACGCCCGAGGATAAATATTTCCATTAGGCCGATAGTCACAACAGATCGTTTTGCAAATTTTATAACCGTGAAGTATGGTTTTTAAACTAGAATTATTACTTTAATAAGAATGCGCGAATAACATCAGTATATCCTCACATTTTCACCATAGCGCGCTGAGAGCATTGTTTTTAGTATTTTGAGTTGTATTTTTTTTAATTGGTGATGTTTAATTTTGATGGTTTCGGTTGCCATGTCCCTTGGTCATATTCGCGATATCATTGTGTTTTTTTTTGTCGAAGCGAGAAGCGTTTTAATTTGAAAAGTTAATTTCGAACTTTGATTATGTTAGTCATCCTACGTGACATCTCGAATCACGTGGACGTGAAGAATTCGACTTTTCCTGGCGACAACTGAGAGGGCAAGGGAATAGGAAAAACATCCATACTTTTTTGGTACCCAATTTGGGGGGTGGGGTATAAAGTGCCAGAGAGCTCTCAGAGCTGAATTTGTCTCCTTAAATAATATAGATATGCAAAAGGAGAATGATCCAACGCTGTCCTCGCAACGAGAGGAGTTCCTATGTGCAATAAAAACAGGTACCCCTAGATCATGCTCTGAGAAAGTGAGGTCTGAAAAAGGGGTATTGGGTACCTAAGGGGGTAGATGCCGGTACCCACCACCTCCCCTGAAAAAATTGGGTACCAGTCGAGTACAACTGTTGTGAGCTCTTCCCCAACAGTATACACTTAATGACTGCTTCCGAGGGAAACAGCGAGTTTTGTTTTCCCGAGAATCTCGATGTTTCCCGAGACGAAGTCGAGGGAAACATCGAGATTCGAGGGAAAACAAAACTCGCTGTTTCCCGAGGGTGCAGTCATTAAGTGTTTTATTATATAGCAAAAAGAAAATACGGTAAAAATCATACAAAATCATCCGCCGAAATTTCTCGCTCTAGCGATGTCGCCCGCGCGGGCAACAATTTTTTAATTGTAGCCCGCGCGGGCTACATTGGATTTGTAGCCCGCCACGTGATCATGATAGAACCAATCAGAGCGCGTGCTTTGATCGAATAAACACGAGCTATATAATAATATGTTTTATTGACCGGGAAAACAAAACTGGAAGTTACGTGACTGAAAAATATCAAAATCGGGAACCAAAATCCACCACATTTGCGCGCGTTTTTACACAAGTTATTCAGGTAAAAAAAACTCTTCTTTATTTCTCTGTTTTTGCTTTGTTCCCTTTAACACTTAAATCGCTTATCTTCTAGAGCATCGGGAAAGCAGTTTGTTCTGTGGTCCCGAGACCGCTGATGCTTCCCTCGGCCCCACTTCGGGACCACAAAACATACTGTTCTCGGTACCAATAAATAAGTGTTAACGGCGCGTAAATTATTGCTATCATACTATACGGCAGGAGGCTTTTTTGCTAGAACGCTTAACGACTTATGTTTTGTTATTAAATTGGTGATAACAACTGTAAGATGGTATTATAAATATTGGCTCCGATATTGGTACCATATAATTTATAGCAAATTCGATATTTTCTCTTTTGGAAACATCAGCGGTCTCGGGACCACAAAACATACTGTTCCCCTCGGTACCAGTAAATAAGTGTTAACTGCGCGTAAATTATTGCTATCATGCTATATATACGGCAGGAGGCTTTTTTGTTAGAACGCTTAACGACTTATGTTTTGTTATTAAATTGGTGATAACAACTGTAAGATGGTATTATAAATATTGGCTCCGATATTGGTACCATATAATTTATAGCAAATTCGATATTTACTCTTGAGAGTACAAAGTGTTTTTTTTGCCGTCTCTTCGTTGACGTGGCAACCATAGCTAAACCGTTTTATTCTTACCGCTTTGAAAAAGGTGTCCACAGGTTGTTCAATCTGACTATTATTCCTCGTGAATTGAATCGATCTCAATTTTTCACCGAACCAAACATAATTATCGCTGTAAGCACCATGGATGACGGCGGCACTCATCCTTCCTAGCAATATTAGCTAGTGGGAAGACTCAATATGAATACATTTAACGTATTTTCGATGCTTTTATTATCTGCCTTCTCGAATTCGTAAAAACAAGGAAGTGCTTATTTACTTAAGAAGTAGCTCATTATGAATAGTTGAAAGTAGTCCACGATTTCCATTGATTTAAAGGCCTGATTTTTCTCGATATCGATAGGCGAGCAAAAGGTTATCAAACGCCTAAAAACTGAAAATTAATGTGCGATTTTGAGGGTAGACACCTTGTAAATTAAGTAACAAATGTGTTGTGATTGGTTATTTAAAGGTTACGAAACTGAGTTCTGCTTATGAAACATATAGCAAGCTATCGCTTTTAAATCAATTCGGACATGCTGGGGCCAATTGTAAATATACATATATATATATATCCTTTTTTTTTTTTTTTTTTTTTTTAATGTACATATTTTTTATCAATAATTTTATAGAATTTTTATATAGCCTTATCATCATTAGTTTATAATTTTGTAGTAGTATTAATTTTTAACAGACGAAGAGCCACCTCGTGGAAGCTCTGTTAATAAACCATTATTATTATTATTATTATTATTATTATTATTAATTTAAATGGTCTTAGCCTTAGTCTTTTAGACCATCTAAAAATTTTAACAATACAATAAACACTCTTCACTTGCTCTCCCTAATTTTGAATATCATTTGCGATGGCATAAAGAGAGTTGCGTTTGATAGAAAAGTCAATTTTAATTACCCTTACAGAGGATAATGCAATGGTACTTATTCTGTAAAAAGAACTGACAAAAAGTGAATGCTTTGGAAGTCGCAAAGTTTGGCCCGCGGGCTTAGACATAACACTAACGTAATGGATTTCTATCTAAAGCTCTTGTGGACGACGTAAGGAATGATTGGATTAATTTAGACCATAAACTACTTGCTATGATAAGGAGTATTAGTTTCCGGCAATTCCACTTCGTGTCTTATAGCTGCAGAAGAGCGAGAACAAAACTGATTGTCATACTCTTCAAAACATAATCTTGGACAGTAAGCACTGACTTCGCATCCATAAAAAAAACACATGCAAATTTGAAACAATTAACTGGAGCAAGGTTTGAAGACGACTTTAGAGCAAGCGCAGTATTATTTATTCAAAACCAAACATTGTGGACAATTGGCGAAGTTAATCACTGGATTTTCACTGTCAAGGCTCATAGATGTTGGTTGCAGAGTTTTAAAATACATGGTGTTTTATACATTTAGGATAAAGAAGACCTTTAAAAGACACGCATATTTCACATCTGGTTTGCCGGGCGATGCGCCGTATCTGCAATAACATTGCAAAAGAGAATAGCCTTACGACCATATTTACTTTGTTTTTCTTGACTAAGTTATTGATAAGGGTCTCGATTTCTTGAAAAACAAATAATCAGTCGGCACGACTTTGGCTGTTAGATAGAATTGTAGAAGCTACACAAGTAATTTGTTACGGATCACAGGGGAAAACATCAATTGCTACGCCAAGACGATACATGTACACTCTATGGATACAACCCGCAAAGTGTTAACACTGTATTTATTAGAGAGAATTTAACAAACTTGTGTCGGATTTAATCAAGCTGGATGGACGAAATATGGCTAATTTTACACTGTCGAATGTCAGCGTTGGAAGCTCGAAAGTATTATCGACCCAAGATTTATATGTGGTTATTTTATCAACATCGTTCATTGGAGTCCTAATTGTACTAACCCTGTTGGGCAATCTCATGGTGTTAGCGACATTTGCCTTATGTAAGGAGTTAAGGACCATCACCAATTATTTTCTCGTTTCCCTAAGCATCGCGGCCATCCTAACAGCAATCTTCTCGATGCCGATTTTTCTCGTTCTGCGTACTACAGATGATAACTGGGATTTCCCTGGCGGTAGTGTGTTCGCACAAATGTTTGGCGTTGTGGATATCTTATGTGGGACTGCTTCCATATGGAACCTGTGCCTCGTGAGCCTGGATAGATTTCTTGCCATTAGCATGCCGTTGAAACACATGGTGATTTTAACCCCGCGAAGGGCGGAAATAGTTATCGTGCTTGCTTGGGCATTGGCATTAGCAGTGTCGGCACTACTCCGCATAAGCTGGGAGTACAAGGCGTATCCTATACTGGGGCTTAGCTTCTTCATCCCCCTAGCCCTGATTATTTTCTCTTACGCGAAAATCTATCAAGTAAAGACAGCGACTAACGCCCTGAGACGGACGGGAGGAGCGAAGTTCAAGCGAGACTTTCGCACAGCGCGACAAATGATCCTTGTCATAGGATCCTTCTTTATTTGTTGGTTTGGCTTTTTTGTCGTTAATGTGGTTCTAGCAACCGGAAAAACAGTGACTGGAGTTATTCGAAACCTTGTAAAAGCTTTAACCTATCTGAATTCTTGCATCAACCCTGTGCTATTTACATTTATCAGTCAGAAATTCAAAATCGCGTTCTCTCAGATATTCCGTTGTCAGAAGCCCGATCTACGCTCAAACAGAGTCTGTCAGTCTACTATTCGACGGAATCCCTCGAGGCGGAATTGTTACTCGGTAGTTGGTGCTTCTACTCCGAGCCCGTTACATATGAATAAGGGAGAATCTGCGTTTAACGACTTGATGCACGTAGAACTGGAGACGTCACTCTGAG
Source organism: Scolanthus callimorphus (assembly GCA_033964015.1). Taxonomy (NCBI): domain Eukaryota; kingdom Metazoa; phylum Cnidaria; class Anthozoa; order Actiniaria; family Edwardsiidae; genus Scolanthus; species Scolanthus callimorphus. The sequence goes on from CM066919.1 coordinate 10,332,656, forward strand.
TACGCATACAAACAAGGAATATCTCCCGGGGAACCCGTCACACCCAGTTGGGAATTTGGCGTTTGCTCTATATTCCTCTGTACACTTAGCCTTTGTTTAGATATTACACTTTAGCAGTGGCGGCATAATCGCCAGTTAATTGAATGTGCGCTTTGTTCTTTTATTAAGAAAATATACTGCAATAAGCTATTTTTTCGGCATACCTCTTTAGGATCAGCCTTATGGTATGGTAAATTCTTTCGCTTGCCTCAACTCTCAATGCTCTAATATAAGAGGCGAAAAGGCCCGCGGAAAGGACTCTTTTGTTGGACTGAAAAAAGAGCACGCTAAATTTTCCCGAAGCAGGAACCGTTTTGAAATTGCGAAATTCTATTCATTCGGCTCGGGAATTAGCACTTAGAAGCCACGTTTATTTACACAGGTAAAAATAAAGACACCAAAAGATTAACTTTCCTTCAATGTCATGTTATTTGTTTCTATATATTTGTTCTAAAAAGGAGTGTATGAAGTACTACTCCGCGAGATCCTTGCCCGACCCTTGTATTCATCATTCCAGTTTTAACAATCTGGCTTGGTGGCTACCCCGTTTTATTAATGAAGGCTTTGAATTCACAATAGTTTTATAGATAGGATCATTTCATAGCAATTTAACGCTGCCTCATGCACAGTTTCTATAAATCTCGTTTTTTACCCTTTATTCTGTGTCTATTTTCTATTCTACTATTCTAATAAGTTTATTATAGGGTTATCTCTTTTTTGCGATTCGCTTGAGGATGTTTGTTACACAAAAATCAGTGTTAACCAAAATACCGCAAACTATTTTATCAGGTTACACCTTCTGAACTGCGGTGTGCCAACAAGCTCAAGCGACCGAAAATTAGCATAGAAATGAAGCAGAAATACCTCGCTCCTTCACCTGCTTTCATTTCAATTAAAAAGTAATTAGATGTCGAATGACACTTTTAACACAACTTCACATTTATTCAGACGTGGAGCACGGCGTCCGTTCTGTAATTGTCTCATAACGAGCCAGAGCTCTCCGGAAATCCGAATTTCTGCAATATTGGTTCTTAAGAGTAGGTGTCATAATCCCCTTTCATCGACTCATAGGAGGCGATAACAAGATTTGCGTTCACGATATGTATTTTGGGGTCTGTTTTATGCATAGGGTTGGACTTCGGAAATAAAATGACAAGTGCGCTAAATAAGGCCCGCCATTCTAGTGCACGTGTTCTCGTCTTTGTTGCCTGTATTTATAATGGGTTTCGATGTTTGATGTGGAGTGTGTATGTATTGGGTCTGAAAAGCTAGAAAATTGCCGCAAGCAGTTTCGTGGTCAAGTCTCGTGAGGTTAAAGTTGATGAACTGATCCTGCCCGCCGGCGGGACAAGAGGAGCTTTGAAAACGACAAGCCGGCCTTTGTTGCATCGACGTTTGGGATAATTGCTGCCTTCTTGAGGCAATGTAATACTGCATTCTGCAAGAACGACTTTATATCTGTGCTGATAAAAAGGCTAGAAGGGTTCGATATTCGAGAACGATGACCTTCAGCGAAGACAAGATGGACTAGGCCACTAGCAAGACAAGATGGCGGTCGCCCACAACAACAAGGCCGAAGGCAGCGACTGATACACCGAAAATAGATTCGAAGACGCGGGAGATGACAAAATCAAGCTGTAAAACTGTACAAGTCTCACCTAGAAGTAATGGTCCAGGTATACAGCCGAATCAGACGTCAGGCCATATATTAGCTGGTTTAGTATCCAGGTGGAAGTTATTGCACGATCACGTACGGGATACTGAACTCGACAAATTATTTTTATGCGTTCGGGATCCAATCGAATTGACGGCCTTTTTCTGTATCTTAGCTGGTTTATCCAGGTAGAAGCTCTCGCATGCGTGCGTGCCTGAATGCTTCGGGATACTGAACTCGACAAATTATGTTTAATGCGTTCGGGATCCAATCGAATTGACGGCCTTTTTCTGTATCTTAGCTGGTTTATCCAGGTAGAAGCTCTCGCATGCGTGCGTGCCTGAATGTTTCGGGATACTGAACTCGACAAATTATTTTTATGCGTTCGGGATCCAATCGAATTGACGGCCTTTTTCTGTATCTTAGCTGGTTTATCCAGGTAGAAGCTCTCGCATGCGTGCGTGCCTGAATGCTTCGGGATACTGAACTCGACAAATTATTTTTTATGCGTTCGGGATCCAATCGAATTGACGGCCTTTTTATGTATCTTAGCTGGTTTATCCAGGTAGAAGCTCTCGCATGCTTGCGTGCCTGAATACTTCGGGATACTGAACTCAAGAAATTATTTGTTATGCGTTCGGGATCCAATCGAATTGACGGCCTTTTTCTGTATCTTAGCTGGTTTATCCAGGTAGAAGCTCTCGCATGTTTGCGTGCCTGAATGCTTCGGGATACTGAACTCGACAAATTATTTTTATGCGTTCGGGATCCAATCGAATTGATGGCTTTTTTCTGTATCTTAGCTGGTTTATCCAGGTAGAAGCTCTCGGATGCTTGCGTGCCTGAATGCTTCGGGATACTGAACTCGACAAATTATGTTTTATGCGTTCGGGATCCAATCGAATTGACGGCCTTTTTTTGTATCTTAGCTGGTTTATCCAGGTAGAAGCTCTGGCATGCTTGCGTGCCTGAATGTTTCGGGATACTGAACTCGAGAAATTATTTGTTATGCGTTCGGGATCCAATCGAATTGACGGCCTTTTTCTGTATCTTAGCTGGTTTATCCAGGTAGAAGCTCTCGCATGCTTGCGTGCCTGAATGCTTCGGGATACTGAACTCGACAAATTATGTTTTATGCGTTCGGGATCCAATCGAATTGACGGCCTTTTTTTGTATCTTAGCTGGTTTATCCAGGTAGAAGCTCTCGCATGCTTGCGTGCCTGAATGTTTCGGGATACTGAACTCGAGAAATTATTTATTATGCGTTCGGGATCCAATCGAATTGACGGCCTTTTTCTGTATCTTAGCTGGTTTATCCAGGTAGAAGCTCTCGCATGCTTGCGTGCCTGAATGCTTCGGGATACTGAACTCGAGAAATTATTTTTCATGCGTTCGGGATCCAATCGAATTGACGTCCTTTTTCTGTATCTTAGCTGGTTTATCCAGGTAGAAGCTCTCGCATGCTTGCGTGCCTGAATGCTTCGGGATACTGAACTCGACAAATTATGTTTTATGCGTTCGGGATCCAATCGAATCGAAAGCTCTCGCATGCTTGCGTGCCTGAATGCTTCGGGATACTGAACTCGAGAAATTATTTTCCATGCGTTCGGGATCCAATCGAATTGACGGCCTTTTTCTGTATCTTAGCTGGTTTATCCAGGTAGAAGCTCTCGCATGCTTGCGTGCCTGAATGCTTCGGGATACTGAACTCGACAAATTATGTTTTATGCGTTCGGGATCCAATCGAATTGACGGCCTGTTTTTGTATCTTAGCTGGTTTATCCAGGTAGAAGCTCTCGCATGCTTGCGTGCCTGAATGTTTCGGGATACTGAACTCGAGAAATTATTTGTTATGCGTTCGGGATCCAATCGAATTGACGGCCTTTTTCTGTATCTTAGCTGGTTTATCAGGTAGAAGCTCTCGCATGCTTGCGTGCCTGAATGCTTCGGGATACCGAACTCGAGAAATTATTTTTCATGCGTTCGGGATCCAATCGAATTGACGTCCTTTTTCTGTATCTTAGCTGGTTTATCCAGGTAGAAGCTCTCGCATGCTTGCGTGCCTGAATGCTTCGGGATACAGAACTCGACAAATTATGTTTTATGCGTTCGGGATCCAATCGAATTGACGGCCTTTTTCTGTATCTTAGCTGGTTTATCAGGTAGAAGCTCTCGCATGCTTGCGTGCCTGAATGCTTCGGGATACTGAACTCGAGAAATTATTTGTTATGCGTTCGGGATCCAATCGAATTGACGGCCTTTTTCTGTATCTTAGCTGGTTTATCCAGGTAGAAGCTCTCGGATGCTTGCGTGCCTGAATGCTTCGGGATACTGATTTCGAGAAATTATTTTCCATGCGTTCCGGATCCAATCGAATTGACGTCCTTTTTCTGTATCTTAGCTGGTTTATCCAGGTAGAAGCTCTCGCATGCTTGCGTGCCTGAATGCTTCGGGATACTGAACTCGAGAAATTCTTTTTCGTGCGTTCGGGATCCAATCGAATTGACGGCCTTTTCCTGTATCTTAGCTGGTTTATCCAGGTAGAAGCTCTCGTATGCTTGCGTGCCTGAATGCTTCGGGATAGTGAACTCGAGAAATTATTTTTCATGTAATTAAAAACAATACTGGCACCTAGAAAATAATAACGTAAACTTGCCTGTTCCCTCACACATTTCCGCGTAATTGTGGATAACAGAGCCATGAAGTTTGGTAAGTTCGGACGGAGCGCATCGGTATAGAAAAAAATACATTTTTACATTCAAGTTCCGCGCAGACGTGCTTCACTTCGGCACTTTAGTAGATTTTAGTTCAGTGTAGCAGCTGTAACGGAACCGCTGTTTTTATCCCGACGATACTTGAGTAATCACACCGAACTACTGTAAAAATGTTTGCCTTGTGTGCTAAAATGATTTAGGTGTTTGAAGAATTCGATTTTTCAGTGTTTCATCAAAGCAATGGGAACTGCTCGGTAAGTGTCTAACCACTAGTGTTAGGTTTCAGGTGTTGAAAGAGGAACCCCATTTTGTTTGACCAAAGGCACGGAGATAAGCGCCAACTTTGACGCTTAGGGCTTTGATCCATCTCTGGCTACGTTTGGCACCCAACCGAGATAGGGGAACAATCTTCCCCTATCTCTGCGGGATCCAGCGTTTTAATTCCGGATTCGAAGAAGCTCTGGCTCGTTATGTGGTGAAGCTTCTCAAACGCTAAAGAAATTAAGTCCAGTTGCACAGCTCTTACGATAAATTCTATATTAAAATGTCAGAAAACACCTAAACATTCACTTTTCTGACAATTGCTTAGATAAAATCTCCCAACATATGGTAGTAATCAAGTCTGAGGACTCCATCCCTCCTGTATTGTCGTTATTGAGTGGAAAATCTGTTTCACATGTGAAGTTCTTTCCCGGGTTTAGTTTTTCGGGTGCGGAGCTTAGAGGAATCAGGGAGTACATTCCTGGAAGAATCTAAGCAGTCAAACGCCTTGAGCGAGCGAACGTTTCTATTTTCTCTCGACTGGATGTAAATTTTATATTATTTTTTATCTTTCTTTCTTTCTCAAAGTTGTAAAGCGCCATTGAGCTTATGCAAAGACGCTATAGAAATAAAGTTATTATTATCATTATGACGCTTCGAATTCGCGTCGAATGAATAATTTTATTTTAATTAAAAAGTGTAAATGGGGAGGCGTAAAAGACAAATATATTAATAAATAGATGATGGCTGCTTCTGCGGTCCCAGGCGTTAAGGTTTTCACTCAAGTTTATTTGTATACCCCTCCATGATCAGTTAGGAGAATAGTATGCAAATAATTATCTGAATCATATCTTTTAGATGCTTCCATGCTCAATTTTTATTTCTGTTTTATTATTCCCGTACTTTAGCAGTCTCTATAATATAGCTACGATATAACGCGCGCTCTGATTGGTCAAAATCTATGCTCTATTACACCAATAAAGTAATGGTTCTACCCAGCTATATCATAAAAGCATTAGAGCACAACTTTCTATGACTTTATCGACAAATAGAGTTCTCGTGTCTCTCCCAACATCACGGGTGCTCTATTTCGCCGATAAAGTCATAAAAAGTTATGCTCTAAAGCAGGAATCAAACGGTGATGAGAGTTGATGAGAGCTAATGAGAGTTCCAACTATCATCCACTCTTACGAGAAGCGATCAAACGGCGATGAGAGCTAATGAGAGTTCCAACTATCATCCACTCTTACGAGAAGCGATCAAACGGTGATGAGAGCTAGTGAGAGTTCCAACTATCATCCACTCTCATCTGCTCTCACAAGAAGCGATCAAACGGGGATGAGAGTTGATGAGAGTCAGCGTGAGCACTAGCACCCATCCTTTCCGCGGAGGAAAGCCTGCAGTTCTTTGGAACCAAATGAACCTGCAGTTCTTTTGGCGGCAGCTGCTGACTGAAAAACTCTCATCTGCGCGTTCAAACGGTAAACAACTCTCGGCGACTCTTATGAAAACTTTGAACATGTTTATAAAGTGCATGAGAGTGGATGAGAGTGAATGAGAGTTCGCGATCAAACGGGAAAACTCTCATGAGCTCTCATGAGCTCTTATCAACTCTCATCACCGTTTGATCGTGCCTTGATGCTTAAAAATGGCTTGTTGCGTCTTCCAGGGATTAAGTGTTCTAAGGCCATGCCATACGCCTGCCTAATCATGAGCCGTTCCTAATACAAATGAGGAAACTATATTGTCTAAGATCGTTTGCATTGAAGACAATTTAATGTGTTTTGAAGATTTATTAAACAAACCTAGACGATTATTTTGCTCATTTGTTGTGAATTTGACTGCTTTAAAGGGGCTGTGTTACGATTGTTTAGAAAAATACTCTAAAATGAGAGCAGTAAACAACTCAGAATCCTATTATATATATTATACTTTAACTGAGTCATGAACAAAACTGAAGCAAAAACAAACCAAAATTACCTTGTATAGGTATAGGCATTCTTAGGTTTTAATAATTCCTACGATTTATTAGCTTTCGTTTTAAAACTGTTCAGCCTGGTAGGAAATCAAATATGTCATTTCACAATCCAATTCCATCCGCTGAATAACACATGAAAATATTCCAAATTTGTACCTGGCAGTTGAATAGTTACTTGAAAAGCCTAGATTATTATTTTTTTGGCTCGTTTCTTGTGAATTTGACGGTATTGAAGTTACTTAAATTATATTATTAGTAATGTTAATCAAGCTCTTTATGGAAGGGGAACTCAGGAAAATCATCCCCCCTCTCATTATGTCCGTTGTGATTGTTTTTCTCTTTTTCCGTTTTTTAAAGAGAGGATACTATAAGTAAAATACACTCCGTGAATTTTTCACGGGCACCAGGTAGTACGTTTATAATAATGTCAAACACAAGTGCTTTTGGACCAGGGTAAACTGACTGTAATTTCAAAACTGATTGGCTTATATTTTTATACAGAAAGAGGATTATATTTTACAGTCAATGAGAAGACGCGCGTTCCTCAAAACATCGTCGCGCGGGACAATGATGAATGCGACTGTGGTCTGCCCCAGACGCTTGAGCACCTCATCGAGGAGAGCCCCATCCTCCGACCCCCGACCCCCGACCCCCAAATGGTCTGGAGGGGTTAATTGAACTAGACTTTGAATCAATTGAATGGCTCCAGACTATCCAATTATAAACCACTCAGAGAGATTACACGAACGACGACGAATGAGAAGACAGAAAGAGACTGCCGAATGAAACGTATGTAGTCAACGTTTCGAGCGTTTACTTCGGATCTTCTTCAAAAAACCACCCGTTTGACGAAACGTTGACTATCGTCTGTTTCATCCCCTTTCTATCCTCTCGTATATTAGCGGAGCTCCTTGCGGCGGCCAAAGGCCGCCGCAAAGCGGAGCACCATACCTAAGAAAACAGCGTCAAAAACTGCAAATATAGTATTGGGTACCCTGTGTGAGTTTATTGAGTAACCTGGGGAAATTGCTAGGGGTCGATCCGATTTTTGGACGTCTCAGGAAGCCCCGGATGTTGTACGTGTTCCTGAAGCCTGACGTCACAATAGCGTCAAGCATGCTCAACTAACGGGGGGAGGGGCGCGTTGTCAGGAGGGCGAGGAGGGAGTGCTCAACTAACGGGAGAGGGGCGCGTTGTCAGGGGGGGGGGGGGGTGTTGATGTTCACGTGAAAGCTAAAATCGCAGGCACAAAAAGGGCTGCTAGCGGCTGAAAAAACGACCTACAATAATTATTCAAAGGAGAAATGCCCGAAGAAGAAAAGAAGAAGCCATGGAATCCAAAGATTTGGTAGAATGGGGAATAATAATCAAGTTGGAGTATTTTCTTTGCCGGCTTGCTCCTGAAATTCTTCCTTCCAGTCGGAGTTTCAATCAAGGCCGACAAAAAGACAGCTAACTGCAGAACCGTGCTATCACTTGCACCTCAAATGATAAAAATACGCGAAGAGGAAGTAGCGGAAATAAACTGGAAACAAGTTTCAAAGTTTCTATTGACAAACGTCTTTGTTCATGACCACCACGTGACCCGAAGCGGCAAGATTAGTGAAAGTAAAGTTGTGTAGTTGTGTTCCTACATCACACGATAGCCTGCTCTGTTTCTTTTCGAGAGGAGTCGTTTTCACGAGGAAAAATTACAGGCTGCAATTCTATTTAATTAGAGATATGTTCTACTTCTCCACTGAATGCGAAAGTGTCAGGACTATAGCTGAATTCACAGGAACTGAAAACGTTTGTCACGAGTTACAGTACAACAACAATGGCGCCCAAAATCAAGCGCGGGAGTTTTCGTGTTTTGCCGTTGTTTTGTGGGTTCTTCAGCTCCCTAAAGACATGGAATAGCTTTGAAAGTCACGGATATAATGGCTGCGGTGTTGATTGGAAACTCACTGTTCGCTGGAGTTGGACAAACATTCAGTATGAAGTGGATTAAACTGCAAGCTCTTGGTAAGAATGTTTTTTTTTTTATGAGAAATATTTTCTCTTACCTAGACGATCTCTTCAGGGAATTTGATTCCTCGGCCGTACGATTTAGAAAAGATGATCATAGACTTTCTCCGTGAGTAATGCACTTGTCAATTGAAACCCCCACCCCTAGGGACCCAGGGAAGGGTGGTGTTATCGTGGGGGTTTAAAGCATTTTAAAACAAGAGTCTGTTCAGAGTGGGTGGTGGATTTGACTGGTTTTGATTCTGGAAAGTGTCCCCACCCCCCGGGGAATGTTTATTTGCTTTCAAATAAATTACTTCGGTCAATTCTTTCAATTTGATTTTGGCCATGCAAATCTACATGTTAGCTACGATGCAATTCATTGGAATTATTCGATTTTAATGCATTTTTCTGTACTTGCATCCCTTGTTTCATATAGGACACCACACTAGCTGAGGCCCACTCCCCTTTGACAATCATAGAAAGGTGTGTTCTTTCTTTGATGCTTGCAAGAAAAGGGTGATTTCGGAGGCCCCAAGGGTAGGGGCATTTCACAGGAATTTCCTCCCGATGGAGTGGGGACTTAAACAGCTTTTGTTCAGGGGTAAAATCAAATCCCAACCCTTCCCCAGGTCCCTAGGGGTGGGTTTCAATTGACTAGTGCATAACTGGTTTGTCCCCAGCCAAATATAAGTTAAATGTTATGCATCAATAATATTTTCCTTGCTCAAAGGAAATTCAGCAGAGTGCACAGAACGTTTTCCCATTTCTGTTGGATCAGAATAAAGAGAGCCTCTGTTATATGTTTCTGCCGTAGTTTCATTGTTTTCACCTCTTTCAAAAACCCAATAGAAGTATCTTGATCCAAGTTTTTCAAACTTTTCTCAGGGGGAGCATGCCCCTCAAACAGAAATTATTTTGTTTTTCGACCTGTGTTTCAATTTGTTTTGGATTCTCCGAGAGAAATGCACTAGTCAATTGAAACCCCCACCCCTAGGGACCCAGGGAAGGGTGGCGTTATCGTGGGGGTTTAAAGCATTTTAAAACAAGAGTCTGTTCAGAGTGGGTGGTGGATTTGACTGGTTTTGATTCTGGAAAGTGTCCCCACCCCCCGGGAATGTTTATTTGCTTTCAAATAAATTATTTCGGTCAATTCTTTCAATTTGATTTTGGCCATGCAAATCTACATGTTAGCTACGATGCAATTCATTGGAATGATTCGATTTTAATGCATTTTTCTGTACTTGCATCCCTTATTTCATATAGGACACCACACTAGCTGAGGCCCACTCCCCTTTGACAATCATAGAAAGGTGTGTTCTTTCTTTGATGCTTGCAAGAAAAGGGTGATTTCGAAGGCCCCAAGGGTAGGGGCATTTCACAGGAATTTCCTCCCGATGGAGTGGGGACTTAAACAGCTTTTGTTCAGGGGTAAAATCAAATCCCCAACCCTTCCCCAGGTCCCTAGGGGTAGGTTTCAATTGACTAGTGCATAACTGGTTTGTCCCCAGCCAAATATAAGTTAAATGTTATGCATCAATAATATTTTCCTTGCTCAAAGGAAATTCAGCAGAGTGCACAGAACGTTTTCCCATTTCTGTTGGATCAGAATAAAGAGAGCCTCTGTTATATGTTTCTGCCGTAGTTTCACTGTTTTCACCTCTTTCAAAAACCCAATAGAAGTATCTTGATCCAAGTTTTTCAAACTTTTCTCAGGGGGAGCATGCCCCTCAAACAGAAATTATTTTGTTTTTCTGTCTCATTTCTATTTTCTCTCCCATATTCTATTTTGCTCCACCCATAATATGGAGTTATGTATTTGGAACACTTTGGACTTTGCGGCCTTCTGCTTAACGTCCTTAACACCCGTATGGCCAGGAGTAGTGTCTGGTCCAATATCTTTTGAAGGGTCTGCATGCAAGTATAGTAACTTGTGTTATTTCCATTATGAAATCTAGATGGCAACCTGTTTCAATATACAGCTGAGGGTTTTATAGAATTGGGTCGACATAGAGTTTCATTGTAGTACTCCAGGGTGGAGAACTTTGACATTATATTTCTCCATTTTTCATTTTGTTGTTCATGGCATACATTTAATTTCCAAAATAGACCAAAATCAAGGAAGTGATTCTAAGTGTTTCAGTAACTGGATTTTTGGCCACTTTGCCAAAATTGCCCAGAATCCTGGTAAAATCTCTCCTGGTAAAATGTCTCTGTCAGATAATGCAGTTTTTCCACTGAGGAATAAATATTGTCCTGAATAAATCATGAATGTTATTGTGTCCCCTGGTTATTGTGTCCCCCAGCTGACCCCCAGCCAGTAATCCTCGTGGGGAGGGGTAGGCTGTATTGGAAAAAGTAAAAAATTAAAGTCCCCCCCTGCAAGGAAGGGCGTTGAAAAGTGACCCCCACCACAGTATTTGTATGGAAAAGAGCAGGGAGCATGCTAATTCTGACTGTAAGCCGTGGGACATGTGCCAAGCAATAAAATAAATCAAGCCAATCAAGCAATCAAATTTATTTGAAAATTTAATCATTACAAAATTTGAAACTGCAAACGTTTTTAGGGTTGAAAATATTACCAAATATTTTAGGGGGATATTTTTCGGATATTTTGCAGGGATACAGCTGAGGCACCAAATGAGGCAAGATATGGGGATTAGGGGATATTTTGGTCCCCAGACTTGCCTCTAGACAATCCCTCTGTGTTGAAATCAAACAATTCACTTGTGACTGAGACAACTCTGGGCTGAGAGATATGGTATTTGTTTAGGGACAGCATAAAACTGTATATCTCAGGGGTCATATGAGTCAAGAAATAGGACAGGGCAATTCTTGTTAGTGGCTGCTGTAAGGTCTAACAGCCCTATCAGTCTCAAACAGGATAGGGCTTCTATTAGGGACAAAGCTGGGAGGAAGCATTCCTTACTCCCCCCTGCAAGAGGCAGGGCACATAATGATCAACACCTACAGCCCTTACAGCCCTGGCTGGCCTGACAACCCTAACAGCCAACAAACCTAACAGCCCTAACAAACCTAACAGTCCTAAACAGCAGAGAGGAAGCATTCCTAATAGGCAGGGCACATATTATGATTAACACCTAACAGCCCTCTGTTAGGGCTGTTAGAGCTGTTAAGACTGTTAGGGCTGTTAGGTCTGTAAGTGGTGTTAGGGTTGTTGTGTTTATCATAATTTGTGCCCCAGGTCTTTTAAGAGGTGGGAGTAAGGAATTTTTTCTCAATGCTGGTTTGGCTGTTAGGTCTGTTAGGCCTAACAACAGCCCTAACTAGAATTTCCCTGTCCTATTCCTTGACAGGTCAGGGTTGGGCCAACTTTCTTGATTGTGCGTGCCGCATGTGTTAGCCACAACACCAAGATATCTTGCATTTTTTTTTTGCTCATGTGAAACAGGTGCCAGTTTTGTCCCTACCCAAAGTTGTCCCAGGGTCTTCTACATCGTTTTTCAAAATGGTGGTTGACTCGGGAGAAGACCCTGGGGGAGACTGAGTCACATGACAGTTTCAAAACAAAGGACAACCTCGTTCCCATGTTTTCAAACAGTGGTCATGTGACTCAGCCTCCCCAGGGTTTTCTACTCGACCAACCGCCATCTTGAAAATTACCCACAAGACCCTGGGGACGAGGTTGGTATCTTGCCTCATGTGAACAAGCCCTACGGGTGTCTAAATTTTTATTAGTTGAGTTGTCCTCATGCTTTTTGTGTTTTGTATAAGGCAGAAAGGCAATAATATTAGTCTAAATATAATAAATGTATTTTTGATACTACAATTAACTACTACCATCTTTTATTCCTTATAATAGTTGGGAGCTCCGCTTTTAGGCAGTGCCTAAATCTATATATTCATTCTGATAGCTTGTATCAATTCGGATCCAGACGCGTCGTTTGTTGTGTTTCTTACCTTTTTCCACTCAAACATTTTACAATCAATATAACACGGCACACGCGCACGATAATAGAGATTTGACGCACGCTTGTCAGCTCGCACTTGCGCATTTAGCCACGCGGTGCTTATCCGCGCGCGGTCCTTGTTTGAAATCGAGATAACCCCACGTTTTGACTGTCCCCAAATGCACAGAAAAAAACTTGTGTTTTCTTATTGAAAAACGTGATGGTACTTATAAAAATGGATATATGTTTTAAATGGAATTAAGCCGAGCTGTTGCCGAAGTGAATAAAGTTACTCTTTTAAAGTTAGTTCAAGGGGAATTTTGAATAACAATTCTTTACAATACAAAAGGGTTCTTGTTCTTATCATGTTGCATTTCTTCTTATCATGTTGCATTTATGCTTTCTCCATTATAAAATACTTACCTACCTACTATACTTTTGAAATGCTACACTAAGAACGACAAAGTATCGAGTTCATCGATGTGAACTCCTAAACATTTGACTGTTTTTGTTCTTTTTTAATTAACATACTGTGGTAAATTATTGTGGACACTGGGTTCTGTACTTTTCTGCCTTGACGAGAAGACAATATAATTAGTTTTCGTGATATGGACAGCTTGTTGGCCTTCATGTAGAGATCAATGTTGGACAGTTCTCTTTAGTACGGAAATGATGTTTCGTAGGTCAGGGTTTGAAGAACAGTCTGGTGTTATCTGCAAAAGCAGTGGCTCGGTTGTATAATTGTATTGTGTAAACAATATTTTATGTTTTCAACACCTGTTGAGATAAGCAATAAGCAGTTTATTTAAGTGTGGTGGTATCACCCAGGGTTCTATTTTAGGTCCTCTGATCTTTGTTCTCTATATAGAGAGCGCAACCAATTTAATTTCGATTTGAAATATATCGCCCTATCCAATGCAGTGCTGGGCCACGAATACCATAGTGTTAAGCAAAGAGAATATTGTGATCAGTAGTGTCGAACGCTTTTGGATAGGTCAAGGAAAACACCCACAGTGAATTCACTGGCCGACACAATTTTATTAAAGTGCGATAGAAAATGTTTACGGAAATTGAACTGGCGACAGTTTAAATATCCATCCAATTCGACAATTTCAGTATGCATGACATGTTAAAAAACTTACTTAGAAATTATATAGGTCTGTAATTAGTGAAGTATTTTGATTAACCAGTTTTAAAAATAGGAATTAATTTTTCGACTTTAAGGAAAGACTCGAGAAAGGAAACGATTTATAACATTTACAAGAGGGGAAGATATGACATCCAAAGTGCTTTTCAGGATATGCATCGGGATATTATAATCCATCATAGACCCTTTAGGTTTAAAATAGTCTACAGATTAAATGAAGCTGAGACACGTGAGTAGGTTTTACGACAATAGATTCATTAACACATTCAACAAGATAATTACGGAACACAGAATTAATACAGGCTAGGACCAATATTGGTGAAGAACTTACAAAATGCCCTTGGGGTCACTTCTTATAAAATTGCCAAAGTCTGTTGGCATCCTGTACAGATCACGCGTCTTCCTCTTTCAATCTAACAAATTATCACTTTATTACAGCGTAATTTATCCTTATTATTCTATTGTACTGCAGTCTGGTCTTCTTACATAATATCTTTTTTTAACAGAATTTGACATAACAAACTCATATTATCTTGCACATACTGCGCTCCTATTTGATCAACTGAAAATGTTATTTCAAAAATGATTAATTTCGTGTTGCCAAGTTCATGTTCTTTTATTGTGCTCCTACCCCGAAACAGTAGCCAGATTCACAGTTATAAAACTAAGGTCTTCCAACTACTATCGAACAAAAGTAATATAAAATTCTATATACTAATTACGATTTTGAGACGGCAATTCCACAAAATATTGACGGCTAGTTGGGAGAAAATATGTTCACGTATTGGGCGGAGTCGCGCAGCGACGGAGCCCAATACGTGAAAATATTTTCTTCCAACGCCGTCATATTTTGTGGAATTGCCGTCTCAAAATCGTAATTAATATTGTATCGCGATTCTTGAAGATTTTCTGGAGGAAATGGCAAGAAATAGTGCTATTTATTGTCGATTGAAATTTCAATTCTCATTACATTTACGCACGATCTCACGCAATCACATGGGCTTTTCGCACGAGCTCGAGCATTTTCTGTTTACATTTTTCCATCTTTTTCGGCGAAAAAAATCTCTTTCTGCCATAAGATATTGCTAGAAATATAGCTAAACGTTATTTCTAACTATTGACAATGAAATGAAACATAAATTCGTGCGAAAAAAGTTGAATTTTGCTAGCTCTTTTTGAGCCGTCAATACCACAAAATATTGACGGCTCACAACAACACAGAGTGGCAGGGTGAATCGCGATACTATATACTAATTACGATTTTGAGACGGCAATTCCACAAAATATTGACGGCTAGTTGGGAGAAAATATGTTCACGTATTGGGCGGAGTCGCGCAGCGACGGAGCCCAATACGTGAAAATATTTTCTTCCAACGCCGTCAATATTTTGTGGAATTGCCGTCTCAAAATCGTAATTAATATTGTATCGCGATTCTTGAAGATTTTCTGGAGGAAATGGCAAGAAATAGTGCTATTTATTGTCGATTGAAATTTCAATTCTCATTACATTTACGCACGATCTCACGCAATCACATGGGCTTTTCGCACGAGCTCGAGCATTTTCTGTTTACATTTTTCCATCTTTTTCGGCGAAAAAAATCTCTTTCTGCCATAAGATATTGCTAGAAATATAGCTAAACGTTATTTCTAACTATTGACAATGAAATGAAACATAAATTCGTGCGAAAAAAGTTGAATTTTGCTAGCTCTTTTTGAGCCGTCAATACCACAAAATATTGACGGCTCACAACAACACAGAGTGGCAGGGTGAATCGCGATACTTTACCAAATTCAATGTCCCCTCTCCTTTTCTCTCTCCTGCGTGATGTTTGGGAGACACGACGAGAACGTTGTCTCTTTCAATCTTTCAATCTTTCACAAGCGCAGATAAAGTCATAGAAAGTAGTGCTCTAATGCTTTTATGCTATAGCGGAGGAGAACCATTACTTTATCGGTGAAGTAGAGCATAGATTTGGAACAATCAGAGCGCGCGTTTTATCGTAGCTATATTATAATATCGACTATGCTAAAGAAAGGAAAAATATATATACATATATCAAGGTTTAAATGTATATGCATCATTGATAATTTTTTTAAATATGAATATTTCACGTTTGGATATGTCAGGGAATAAACAATTAAAATTGACATGTGAAACATGGCGGCAGTGGGAATATTTTTCAGCAGAGGAGATGGTTCATTTTCGGTGTCGCGAGTGACGAATCGTACTCTGAAAAGTAAGGTCTGCCCCTTTGTCTTACTTAAAACGAAAATAGAAATTCTAAGATGAAACGATTTTTAGCCACGCATTCTGGGTTGAAACGAGACGAGTGTTGGCGTGTGATGTTTTGATTTGTCGAAAAAATATAACAACCACTTTTTCGCGTGCTCGTAGCTTCTTGCAAACGTTCAAAGCAAACAGTTTTGATGATTTGTATGCGTAGTTTGTACCTGACAAGATGTCCATCAGGCGAGATGCAGAGAATTTGAGGCCTGAAGGTCAACATGAGGCAATTAGAGGAGTGTGAAAAAGCATATGTTTTGAAATGCAATCATATTATTCCTAAAATATAACTTCAGAATTTTTTTTAGTCTTAATCTTCAATAAAGACAAGCTATCTTGCAACTCTTGGAACAGAGTTGATTTCGCGTGCTATAATTACTGTAACCAAAACAATTCTCAATTAAACCGACTTTTTATCTAGACTACGCCCAAAATACTATTAATGTAGCAAACACGAGAATGCACTAGTGGAGGTTGACCCTTGGGAGTCCAGAACCTGTTAGTATAGGAAATCATACGACTAGAGTTCAATTTGGAATTTATTTGCACGACCCTGGATTTGTCAAAAAGTATCAAAATTTCACGAGCCGCAGGCGAAAATTCCAAATTGAACGAGAAAAGTCTATGATTTCCTTTTAATAATACACATGTAAAAATGTCTAAGGAGTCATTCACAAATCTGCATACAAACTGAACAAGCTGCACGCATTTTTCCGTGATTGAAATCTGGACCAGAACCTGACAGAATTTGAGCATGGAAACCAACGTTTCCATAAAATAGCTCTATGTAATCAAAATATTTTGTAATCCTTTTAGCAACTCAAAAGAAAATTTGCATTTTGTTAACTATTTTTGCAATTTGTTACCTTTTTTTGGCACTTTGTTACCTAAAAACTGCACTGCTCTAAGCCAATCAGAATCCAGAAATGTTTTCATGTATATTATGAGCATTATAATCTAACTGCTAAGGGGTCTTTTTCGCATGTACGTGTTTGAATACAAATTATACTCAACAGCAGCCGCTTACATAAATCTAGACCTAATCAAAGTGTAACTAAGCTCATATAATGGAACATTGGCAGGATTAGGCGGTTATCAAGTCTGATACTGTGGATATAATTAATTTGTCACATCTACATAGTCTAGTTTCAGACCTTCCCATGAAACAGCTGTTTGATTACAAAGTTTCAGAAGCAGGAAATACCAGCCGGTGAAATACCATAAACTGGGAGCCTTCCTTCTGAGACTCATTAACAATTCATCAAGCTTAAACTAAGAAACCCATAAAGCGTGGATGAGGTTTAGTTGCGCCGTCTCACTTTGCATAGATTTTTGAGGTTTCCTTCTTTGTTTTTTTTTCTCGAAATTAAATGATACGTTTGAGAAGCTATATAAAAAACGACATTTTTTTTTTCAGCAGGATATTCCCAAACATCTCTAGGTCGGATTTTTAAAATAATATAACTATTTAATGTGTAGAGTAGTTGTTGTTTTAACTACGTACAGAAAATTGTATCTCTGCTCTGGACATGAAGGGTACACAGAAGGATATGTGTACCTCATTTGCTCCACGGTTTTAAATATGGAACCCCATGGTTTTAATTGCTGTGTTTAGGAAGCAACAAGTGACACACTTGGAATATATATCTTATTTCAACACAAAATGTGTGAAGCACCATTTGGGAGATCTAAAATTGTAAATGTCTGAAATGAGTTATTTGCTTTGTTCTGGTGGTATAAAACCTTACGCCCCCACTTGTTGCCTTTTAAGTTGAAAATATCGGAGAGGAGATTATAAGCCGAATACTTTCTGATATTATCAGTGTAATGTGTGTCACCTTTATCTGTACAAGGAAGGAAATAGTATCTTCTAATACGAAAGACTTAGTGATTTACCTCTCTCTGCTTTTTGGATGAGAATGGATATTACACGATGCAATGTGTGTCTCTAAATTCTTAAATTCTAGAATGACAGGAGGTTTTAAGGTAGGATAGTTTGTTATTTTCAGGTCTTGTACATACTGTATAACTACTTATTAAGCGAGCGCGAGTCTGTACTGAGAAAACTCAGATCAAGGGCTGAGATTTCTCAGTACAAACTGAGCAAAGGCGTTCATAGCGTTTTATTATATGGCAGTTTCCTTTACTGCGGTTTTCGTAATTCTGCGAACTCTCGCTAATGATTTCCAACCGTGAAACCGCCTTCTTGCTTCCGTCAATCGAACTCCCGAGTCTTTTCGTCGTTGATCTTTGTGCTTTTTGATTGGCCAGCCCCTAAACAGTGCTAAAATGGCTTCCTGTCACGCCAGCAATGGTAGGTGCTGGCCAATCCAAAAGCACAAATAGAACGACTACAAGGCTCGGGATTTTGATTGACGGAAGCCAGAAGGCGGTTTGACGGATGGAAATCAATAGCGAGAGTTCGCAGAATTACGAAAACCGCAGTAAACATTCGCTGAGTCCGACCAAATTTACTACGGTGCATTAGCCCGTGGTTTCCCCGGTCATTTCGGGGACGCCTGCCTCAGTCACAACTCACATAACGTAAATCAAAACACACCGAGTCAATAGTTCAATGATAAAATCCTCGAGTCCTATCTTTACTCTGTTTACTTGGCAAATTCGCTTGAAGGTCTCCTGTAAGTGCCCAATAAGTTATTGGTGGAAATTGAGCAAATTCCAGGGCTTTGTTTGACACTTCAGCCAAAGCAAGAAGCCACCTTTTTCCTGCTTGACTAGGTTACTTTCTTCCCAGTGGGAAGCACGGTTGGTTACAGTGTTACGGCGCTGGGTCTCTCACCGCCGTGGTCCGGGTTCGACTCCTGGCCGGGACAGAGGAAATGTTCTTTCTATTCTGGTCTCCGGTCGAAACTCGGTTCATATTGTGAGTTGAACTTTATTCTACTCTGTTTCACGTCTTTCGGATGAGACAATAAACCGAGGTCCCGTCTCACCTTTCAACTCTACTCAGTATCAGGGGGGACGTTAAAGAACCACTGTGGACGTAATAAACCCTCTGGCAGTGACCACCCTCAGTGTCTGTGCTTATGACAGCTTGGCTGCCAGTGGCGCCGTGGAAACCCGGGGAGTCGGTCTCAGACATTTACATTTTTTTATTTACATTTACATTACAGTTTTTCAAATGTGACCCCTGGCGAACGAATGATGTTTCTAGTTTGCGCACGTGCAAGAGAATGACGTGAGCTCGAAGAAAACTATAGTCCATAAGGTGTGTGAGGGAGCACGAACAAGCCAACGGATGTATCATTTTCATAACATGCATTATACACAAACAAGAGGTGGAACCATAGCGTTGCGTTTGTTTATTTGCTAGAAATCAGTCGATTCGTTCCAAACTCTGTTCACATCTGCTTTGAAAGCTGCTGGAAAATGATCCCTTTTGACGCGCGCGCTACAAACACGTAAAATCAGCAGCCCCTTATAAAACCCACCTATATTTTTAACCGATCACGTACGACCACGATCTTGGACAAGAATGTGACATTTCTGTGCATAGGTTATTAAAACCAAGTCCTGATGTGTCTTAGGAGGGTATTACCAATAAACTTGCACGAAGAGAAATAAATTTATATAATCTATAATTATCGTCGGCAACAGCGTTAACAGAATAAAGAGGAAATTCAGTCGTGGGCTTAACGTTCCGTGTAGGCAAAATTGGTATCGTTTAACGCTTTTGTAAACGGCTGCAAAGGGAGGAGAACTCAAATTGATTGGGAGGCGATATTGCTCGTTCATCCCCGCCAGTATTTTTACATTCACTTTGATTTGACATTCTGAAAGATATCATGCACCACCGTGCTGGGTTTACCATTTATAAATACCGAGGACTATGATTTAATCCCTAAACGATACAATGGACATCTCCGCCTGGGCACATGACTAAGCTTTCCGAAGCTATTCCAGCTGCGCCTAATGCGACAGTGCACTTGAGATGTTTTGAATAAACGCTTCTGTTGTTTTACAAGCAGAAGGATTATGTGAGTAGTTTCAGGGACTTTAATCAGCTCCTTGAGAGAACGTTTTTACCGACACTCTCCTCTTCACTTAACGCGACAAACAGACACGCATTTGATTTGGTCTTAAAAATTGTGGGTCAGCATTCGAGTTTCAACATTTGGCCACGGCATCACTAAATGATTTTTCTCATGGATGGATAAAAAAGGGGAAAAAACTATTTAACTGCGTCATGTCTTTTAAAATAACTTTTTGAAGGTATGAAAGTATGAATCTCTTGCAGTTGTCTTTTTGATGATGATGATGGAAATGCTGTCACTGGCAAGAAAGGAGGGCACAAAAACTACCTTGAAAAAAAATCTGTAGTTTTCTACGTCAGACCCAGCGTTTACCGCACATATGGAAGAGCAGATAACACGCATATCTATGTTTTGATCATTGATATGAAGGGGAATTCGAGGGTCTTTAATCAAGCCACTTGAGTGATAATTTTTCTTACCAGCTAATCCTTTAGTTTTATTCTATCTTAGGCCCGTGTGTATACCGCAAGAAAAAAAAAGAAATAAATAATTGGGTTATGCACAGTGCCAAGCCTCCTATATTAAACTTATCCTATGCAACGAGGATCAGTAACACTTTTCATCTGGAAATACGTAAAAAAAAAAGAAAAAAAAACATTTATTAAAAAATGAATAACTTTTCACATGTTGACCACGTTAGATAAGAAGAATTCGCGAAGCTTTCAAGAACGCAACTTTCTGAGTTCTTGCAGAATCAATTTCTGACAACCTTCTCGCTTCTGATTGGCTGCCTATGGTACATTTTGGTCTCTTTCGTCGGAATTGCTCTTATTTTGAATTTGAGATGCCTAGGCATATTATATTCCGATCTTTGTGATTATTTAATACAAACAATACACTCTAAAAGCACGTAACACCGTCTTTACCGACAAAAAGCAAATGTTTTTAGAAGTGTAAATTTGGTGTCTTTTCCGTCGGAATTGCGCTTGCTTTGATTTGCCCTAAAGCTTTTCGGCCTTCAGTAATTGCATTTCCCAATTTCCTGATAATTACTGTACCCACCCTCTTCTTCTGATGTTCATATTTTCAGCTCCTCCTCCCTGTACTACGCAAATGGATATTTCGCCAAAATACACTTTCTCGAGCTCCCCACGGCACCTCATTGTCTCCAGAGCTTTTTAACTATCCAAGTAGTCAAATATTCGCATTGGAGAGCTAATATTGCCCCATTATTAAAATGCTTGTCATTAATATCGCCGAGGTAAATTGTTGAGCATTTTCTTAGAGCGCGCCGAAAGATACCAATCACACTTTCCATGTTATCGGTCGGTTTTTTTTTTTATAGCTGTTATTTTAAAAACACGAGGGGTTTCAGATGATTGAAGAGCAAAAAGGGAATGAAATGAATAATATACTCGGGGAGGACCTTTGCGAGTACAATTTAACTGAACCGCAAAGTGAATGGGAGGTCTTAACCTTAAATAAGGTTAAAACTGCTCCTCGTGTTCTTCGGAAACAGGACTTTTGCAAAGTGAAACAAATTGGATGTTTAATTCTCTGCGATTCGTATGCGTCACTGGTTGAATTTTTATATGGATTATTGCATAAACAATTCAAAGGCAGGTACAAGCATCCTGCAATATTACTTCATATCAACTTTGCCTTCTGTCTTTAATACCATTTTAAAACGGTTTACTCTTTATTCAACGTTTCTAAGGTTTTCAAGCCTTGTACTCAAGTCCAATATAAAAGCTGACATAGTAGTCAACCAATTAAGATCTGGTCGAACTACCATTTTAAAACAGTTTACTCTTTATTCAACGTTTCTAAGGTTTTCAAGCCTTGTACTCAAGTCCAATATAAAAGCTGACATAGTAGTCAACCAATTAAGATCTGGTCGAACTAAAACGGTTGCATAACCAGAGATATTTTTGATAGCGCTAGGGACGTCGTGTCAGAAATAGGACATAGTGTCTTCACTTTCCTGTCAGCCGTCAGATATATTATGAAGAAGTCGTACTAAAGATAAGGTGTTTGGGATATCTATGAATTCCTTGGTTTACCGCCAACATCGTTCTATATTATTTGTGCTCGGCGCTCATCTATTTTGTCCAATTGGTGCGGACAAACCGAGGGATAATCAGAGACTACTTCTCTCGGGTCCTTGGAAAGGATTCAAGCAAAATTGCTTCAGATAAATACTTAAGATAGCGCTAACCGCATTTAATAGAAAACATGTCGGTTTCGTTATAACATTTTTGCACTGGAAATTCGCAAAGAAATATATATTAAGGTTAACTAGCACAGCAAAGGGGCCCATTATCATGCACTTGACTCTGCGTCGCGGAGGCCGCGTTTTCTTCATATTTCATTAGCATGTCAGTCACTGGCAGTGTTTAAGCTGATCTGATTTCCAGCTTGAAGAACTGAATTAAGGTGACATTAACAGTAGGGAAATTAAAGGAGTAGTTTGTTGTTAATTACAAAATGCACTATCTCACCGCCATCAAGAAGGCTGTTAAAATCTTTCGAATTCTAATTAATTATTTAGCCATACGTGGCATTATCAACCCGACAGAGTAACTTCTGTACAAGAAAAAAACATTTTTAGATCCATAGTGGGTAGTATTATTTTGCCAGGTCTCGACAGTCGATAAGACTCGGATTAACAGTGCTTATAGGAATGTCTCAAATTATGCGCTTCAAGGACGCGCAAGAGCGCGAATCTCAAGGTGTTTATAGTCTGGGTGTGGCAAGGATGCGTGGGGAGAGGTATTAATAGTCATTGTATCAGTGGGACGATAAGCCAGTTCGGGGTTATAGGTACTTATTGCTTCGGAAACATTATAACTATTAGATAATACACTTGATCCATCAAAAGGACCAAAGTGGAGTGTGTATAACTACGCAGTACGTTTACGCAGTGCTGCCAGATATCACAGCGTGTTGGACCGATAAGGACATCTCGGCTGGCAGACAAAGGATCCCACCTTAACATGGCAAACGTAAGATCGGCGGTGATGGCCTCGCTAGTGGTGGCGTACTGTGTTCTTCTAATACAGGCGAGATCGCTGAGTTCAGAAAAAGACAATACATGGGCAGACCTTTACGATAGAGAATGTAAGCACGAATTACTGTCTTCACTTTCGGTCTCTCCTTCAGTATTATCTATGTACATCCCATGTACTTCAAGTTTTCACAGATGTTTTCAGTTTTAAAGCATGTCGAATTTCTCCAAACTTATAGCGATATGTTGTTTTGTACAAATCGTTTCTATTTGCCAACTTTTGGCACTCCTTTTACGAAATTGTCGGTGTCGTGTCAGGCTTGCTTTAAATGCTTCCACATATTCAACGAATGACGCGCGGTAATTACACTTTCAAGAGGATTTTGAACGCGCTCTCCATATTTTACCATTTTGGGAAAAATCACGAAATGTGTTTTTACACTCAATGCAACATATCCTACACATCCTATATTTGATTTTGTATTTTTGAAAATTTAAGAAATTCTCCGAAACAATCCTTTATCTATTTTTACTTAAAATTTATGGGTTTATTGCAGATAAGATTTATATGAGCAGAAGAGCTTAAATTTCTAAAAATACGCTTATGAGCTTTTCCATCATTAGGATTTAGCAAGATACGAGAAGGCTTTACAGGGATTTGTGAATGCACGGATTTCTGGTAAAAGGAATATTTGGTTTAAGTAGCTAGGAGCCTTGCTATTGTATGGTTTTCTACTGCCTTGATTAAAAGTAATGTTCGTTATTTTACCTTGCTGATTATCGCCCAGTTTTTTAATGCGCTTGACCTTTCAGAATCTTTCCGTCAAATTATTATTAGGCTTTAACATTTGCTACACGGAGACAAAAATAAAACTAAAAGATTCATCTGCAAGGCATTCGATTCACAACATATTCAACACAAATTTGTAGAATATAACACTTTTAAATTATTTTTTCGGGATTTCATAGACAATTTGATTTTAAGATAAACTTTCCGTTGAAATGCGTCTCCAGATAATCTGTTGATAGATTAATGATAAAATGAAAAACACTTAATCCAGAAATGTGTACTGAAGTGACCGACACAGATTTGAATTAATGGCGTTGGAACGAAAAGTCATTTCTGTAAATGTTGGTTTGACTCTCGACGAAATGGGGTTGGTCAGGCTGTGTTTGTGTGTTTTTCGTTGATGAAAGTACTGCTTGGTTGTTCGCTGACAATGGTCTTACACCGAATCTTATATTGCGTTTAATATGCCCGCAGGAAATTTCATGCAAAACTAATCATCGGTTAATAGAATAATTATTGTACAGATTACTGTAGAAAATTTCAAATTCCGTCAGCAATAAGGGATGCAGCTTTGAAGCAATTAAATTTAATCATGTTTATTGTCCAACGCGTAATCCACATAACACGGTGCCCAAGGCATTTTTTTTTTTATTTGATGATATTTTTATACTCCCACTCGGACGGAGAGCGAATTCTGTCCTTTTTGGGGTGTTAGGATGCCGAAACGTGCTCTTGCCTGTTGAATACCAAACGCGGATTGCGACAAATCTTGTTTCGACATCGAACCAGAATCTAAGAAGCTCTAGCAAGACGTCTAAGGAGTATGAAACGAAATTACAAACAAACTCTTGTTTTAGCCATTATTCCACGCAAAATATAATAATTTTTAATTGCTCAATTTAGGTGAAATGCCGATGGAGCACCAAAACAATTACAGATATAAAGCATTGACGCCGAAAGTACGATTGAAAGGCATTTTGTGAAAGCTCTTTTTTGATACTTTTTCTCTGGAAATTATTTTATCGAAGGAATAGTACCGCGTATACGATCAAACTAGAGTTTTGTTCGAGCTAATATTAATTAAAACAATTACTTAGGCGTATGCCCTCAGTAAAACTAAAATCACAACAAATATTCGCATCAACTCTTCTGTCAGTTTTCGCTGCCTTGTTAGGTGAATTCTTGTTGTGTCATGTTGCTAATTTTGTCGACTTAGCTTCACGTGAGAGGGCTAAATGGGTCACGATTGCCGTTCAAATGTTACATATTTTCATAATAAACAGACAGATGCGCACTCTCCTTTTTTTTTACAAATATATGAGAGCTAAAACAACAAGACAGGCCTCGATAAAAAGTCGGACATCTGTTCCTTCACTCATTTACAAGTATCTGCGTGAGCGAGCGAGCATTGCAAGAAATTCATTTCGCGAGCTGCGTCAGTACTGTCGATGACAATTTAGGAGGTATTGATCTACCACTGCTCAGGCCTGCCTTAAAAGGCTGTAGAAGAATGATTTATACAGTCTAACAAAGCGGCACTGCATTAAGCGGTCACCGTCGGTCACTTATCAAAGTCTTGAATTTGCAAGAAATTCATTTCGCGAGCTGCGTCAGTACTGTCGATGACAATTTAGGAGGTATTGATCTACCACTGCTCAGGCCTGCCTTAAAAGGCTGTAGAAGAATGATTTATACAGTCTAACAAAGCGGCACTGCATTAAGCGGTCACCGTCGGTCACTTATCAAAGTCTTGATTTTTTCTCACCATGTTTACTGTAAACTGAACGCCGCCTCTATTAAGCGAACGTGGCCACCACATAGGTGTCCCCAATTTGCTATTTCATTGTATTTCACCTCTATTAAACGGTCATCCATACTTTTTAACATAGATATTTGTTGACAAACTAAACGAATAAGCAGAGACATTATACCCTGGAAACCAGAGGCTCGAGGTCCAAAGAACTAAAATTTTCGAGCGTAGCGAAGCTCTGGGAGTTTCCCCGAGAAACAACACGAACGCGAAAGGGCAGAGTTTCAGCCTCTGGTCCCCAGGGTAAGACATATAATACATAGGTTCTAAAATGACACATTATGCCTTTATTCTCGTCGGGCTGTTTTTAAATGCCAGCATTTGATAGAGCTAATCGGCCTGCGTTTGGCCCAGTTACTGCATTTGTGTCACTGCTGTTGTTAGCAATAAAATGTACATCTTGTGATTTATCATCATTACACGGTCTAATTCTTTTCAAATTTGGGGTAAATTGGTAATCCTCTATTAAGCGGTCAGTTAGTTAAGTCCCGAGGGTTACCGTTTAATGGAGGTTCGACTGTACTAACTAAATCATGCGAGCCAAAAAATAGTAAATTTAGGCGAGTTTCTAAAGCAAAAGGTGTCATCAAAAAGCACACTGTTATCACTGTACAGGACGATTCACTTTTGTTCATTTCATCAGTAAATACATATATCTATATCTCATATATATTAGATGTTTTCTCATATTTTACGAATACAAATAGAGAGAAAAGACAAAACAGACAAGATTTGTGCCGACGTTTCGGACTCTTTAATTTCAGTCCTTCATCAGGGCCTTCATATTTTACGAGTTGCGGACGTATTTTTCCGAGCCCCCACGCAGGGGTGAGGAAAAATGCGAGCCACGAGTAAAATGTCCGCCAGTAAAAAACATGAAAAAACATCGACTAATGAGTTATTTATTAGACGACGAACAAAAATATTTATTTTGATTTTAAGATTCACAAGAAATGTACGTGAGTCACTAGCACAGTAAGCACACGATCGGGAAGCCATTTAAGTGCGCGCACGAAACCGGTTCGTAACCGGTTTCCTCTACAGTGTAATACGTCTTTCAACCGTGTAAAGGCCGATTTAGACTGTACGATTTTCGCCTACAACCATCGCATGCGACACGCTTGCGACATGACTTAGCTCGTAAGCGCATGTCGTAGAGGAGTTGTAGGGCTGATTTAGACTTTGCGATTCGAGTCGTATGCTTATGCGAGCATGTCGCATGCGATGGTTCTAGGCGAAAATCGTACAGTCTAAATCGGCCTTAATACGGCTTTTGCCGTGTAGTACGGCTCTATATCTGCACTCAATTTTGACCTTATATGGTAAAATGACGTCACAGTTGTATAATAAAAGCTGGTAATTCAGGAATGTTGCAAGAATTCGCAAAGTTGACATAAACAGCTACCTTTTGTTTCGTTGCATTTTGATAAAGTTTAGGAAAAATTTACATTAAACATTTTAAGGTTATCCACGGGTAATCGTTGAAGAAACGGGATAATTAGAAATTGCAAACATAAATATGACAAACAATTTTAATTTCAAGACCTTGAGCAAACCTTGAGGTACAGTACTGTGATTAGTCCAGTTTCGAATTCTCTAATCTACCGCTGAATAGGCATCAACGGCGCATAAATACAGTGGGAGCCTCGGTTTGAACCCAAAAGTTGCGAATACCAACGAGTCCAAAACGTTTTGTCTATTGTCTCCATTCAAGCTTTATCAGTTTCTCGTCGGTATTCACAACTTTTTCAACTTCAAATTGAGGCTCCCACTGTATTTATGCGCCGCCGATGCCTATTCAGCGGCAGAGAAGAGAATACGAAACTGGACTAATGCCTATTTCCATTTTCGCAACTACTACAAATTAACTAGAAGTCAATTGGAGTGAGAAAGGGTGGTCTCGTGATCAGTGACGTCACTGGAAATCTTTAGAATTTCTTATACCGGTAACAAAAAGGTCGGCACCGCAGTCAACCAAACTTGGGCAAGTGAGCTGAAGTGAGCCCATTGCATTTTTTGACAGCCAAACACATGACGTCTGTAAAGTTTATTCATTATTTAACCTCAGTAGAGAACGGCAGAAAACACGAAACTCAGACACGACTGATTCACTTTTTGGAGAAAAAATTATGCGATAAAAGTCTAAACTTTGATAGCAACCATTCATTTATCGCACGAGTCGCGCAGTGACGAGGGCGATATCGCTTTGATTGAGTGCTATTTTCGGCAGATCTACCGACTGAAGACTTCGAATATACTTGAATCGTATGATATCTCGTCCTCCATTTCCACCAAAAAAAAGATATCAACGATTGAAAATTCTATAGGATTATCCAAAGCTTCAGGAGGCTAGATTCCGCTAAGAAAATAGGACGAAAAAGGCGATGTCGCACGAGTCGCGCAGTGACGAGGGCGATATCGCCTTCTTGAGTGCTATTTTCGGCGGAATCTACCGTCTGAAGACTTCGAATAGACTTGAATCGTGTGATATCTCGTCCTCAATTTCAACAAAAATAGATATCATACGATTCTATCATAAACGAGGGTTTCCAAATATTCGATCTTTTCGCAAAAGGGTCTTTGTCTAGAGAAATGCATCAATGGAAAACGGTGATCAGGGCAAGATGGTGAAATTAACGTAGAATCGTAGGAAAAATAGAGGCGAAAAAACATCATTCAGAAGTCTAAATCTCTGTCTTCCGGACATGTCTTCTCAATGACAAGATAAGAGACATCCTAAATCTGTTTCACTTGTTCGGTTTCACTTTTGTTCATTTTCGGTATTATTAGCCCCTGTAAATTATCAAGGATATGAAAAATGCTACTTTTGAAAAGTAAGCAATTATGGAATTCATAACTAACTTTGGAAGAGAAATGATCGTTTGATGAGTTCTAATTATGATTCCAGGCTTGCCTTTTCTCAGCAAATCTGCATTTTTTTAGTTATAATTTACCTTTTCCTTGATATCCATGATTCAATTGCAACGAGCGTGAATTCGTCTTTTTGTTTTAAATAGAGAGAAAGGACAAAACAGACCAAGGTTTTTGCCGACGTTTCGTCAGTCCATCAGGGCGGTTACTATTTGTGTTCGATTTTATTGGGACATTGCATCCATCCAGACCAACCGCTGTTAGTGTTTTCAAAACTATTTCAACCCTTCGTCTTTTTTATCAATGCATCCACAAAAAGCAAAGGTTTACTCATGGGAATAGCCAGACAAGTTCAGCTGTGCTTTTGCTCCACCAGCATAGACATTACACGTTCTTAGACCCCACGCAAACGCCGAAGTTCTTCTAACTTGCGAGCTTGCACGGCGAGATCATTGAAAATTTCTCCTACTTTCAGTTTTTTCTCTGTCTCTAAAACTCCACGGAAACTGCTAGGCAAGGTAAACATTTCTCGAACTTGTCCAGTTTCGAACGATGCCGCTTCATTATATACTCTATAACGAAAAGTTGTCTATTAGTTTAGATTGGTACGGTGCGATTCTGGCACAGCGTTTGCAGTTATGTAGCGCTTTCTTACGAAAAGTAGAAATAAAGGAAATTTTCAGTTCAAAGTCAAATGATCAAAGCAGGAGGGAAGGTTTAGAAAGAGTTTTTAACGAAGAAAAATCACAAGTCGCATTGTACCAGTTGTTTTTGGTTGTCAGTATTAAGGTCTCTGTAAACCCGTGAGGGGTGTCTTCGGAAAAAAAAATATCGTCGCGTCGCGATATGCTATGATAATCAGCTATATATCAGTTTAAAGCTAAAAGATTGCTCTATCTTATGAAGTTGTTTAGTTTATCGAAGTTTAATTTTTTCTTGTATTTTAAGACCCCGAACTAAAAACTACCTTGTTTATTTGAGAAGCTCTAGACCACTAGCGGTTTGTTGCACATTTTCACATCGGATTTTAGTCTCGGAGAAATGAACTGCAAAACCGCGTGTGAGTGATTTTTGATATTTTTTGCAAATTTACGAAAATATTAGGTCGTGAAGTTGAAAGTCGCATTTCTTACAGTTTGTGGCCGCAAAATTTATCATAAAATATTTTTCAACTAAAAAATAACAATCCCCTCACAGGGTTTTTTAGTTGTTATCATTTTCTAACGACACAGAAAATTTGACGCCGATATCATAAATTGTGCGGGGTCAGGAGCTTCGCGAAGGTGAAAATGTGACCTAAAATTTTAGTGCAAGAAAAAGCGTGTAAAGTTAATTAAATTACAGAAAATGGGCGGCGGGCAATACAAAAGAATTGGACAATTTCAAGAAGCCTAGGAAAACAGTTGACGCGTCATTTGAGGTTTTAGAAATATACATTAGAACTGTATCAAATGAATTTCGGAAAATAAGTCATATTATGGATTTTTGCATTTTTACCTTTCACGAGACCTAAAGGCTGGTTTCCATATAGTCTTATCTGTCGTATCAGTCAACCATGAAACAAAAGAATAATTTCAATTTCCATTGTTTCACGGTCGACTGATGCGACAGATACGACTATATGGAAACCAGCATTTAAAGTGGAATTCACGGCCAAGATTGCAAATGAATCTTTCCAATAAAGCCTCTCTTTTGAAAATATCCTGAAATAAAAGCCAAGGAGCTGTCTACTCGACCATATACCTAGTGAATTGCAGAGTTCGATAGTGCAGATGCCATCTCAGCTTTGTGCCAACAAATATTTTATGGATATAGGGCCCACTATAAGGGGTGTTACTCGTATCAAGTTTTTCACTTGCATCCAATTCCTACGTAATTCCATATCAAATGATAATAGCTACTGGAATGCATTGATTTTGAAGAGCTTGCCTTTAATTTAGTGCCTTTAATTTAATATTCGATGTTTTGTAACGTCGAATACTCATCGGGACATTTTGAAGCATGGTAACAAACGTATTTGAAATAATGTTGTAAAGTGGCGAATATGAATCAGTTTGTATAATGGGTATTTGATGGCCTCATGTTATTGATATCCATAGACGGATTTAGGGGGAGACTCAGGAGGCCTGCCCCCCTTTTTTCGATAGATCTCCCCATACATTTACTGTATTTGCAAGAGCAAGGTTACAACTTTGGTCTCCATTTTTGTTACTTTGCCCCCCCCCTTTTTGGAGATCCTGGATCTGCCCCTGATATCTAACTCCTTTGCAGACAGTTTAGGCTAGAGCCCTGACCACTGTCACTGAAATGTTCAAAATTGAAATTGCACAACAGCAAAATTTCCTAAAACTGAAAGGTGTAGCAGGGAGGGCGGAGGGGGGGGGGGGGGGGGGGGGGGGGGGGGTAGGGGGGCCTTAATCCCCCCAAAATGTCGCCAAGTTTTCATACATTTTCACTAAACTCAGCCCCCATCTTGCCATACAATCTTACTAATGAACCCCCCACTTTGAAAACTGTTTCGCCGTCCCTGGGTAGTAGTTATCTATGGCAGTGAAGTGCCTATAGTCAGCTAGTCCCTGTAGTCAGCTAGGCATCAATACTATCAATGCAGATCAATAAACTATTACTGTATCTAGCATTCCTGAATTTCTGAGACAAATAGTTACTTCTGCATTGTATTAAATCAATATAAGAATAAATAGATAAGCTGGTTTGTTATTTGGCAGTTTTCACAAAAAAACATTTTTTTTTATTTTTTTATTTTTCAAAATTGTGGTCATTCGATGTGATGGTTATTTTAAAATCTGACGAAGTATATTTCATTTGTACTCTTCTAGAGCTTTAAAAGTGATACATAATACATACAATAATACACACACAGTACACGGAGAGTAACTCTACAGTGATACATAATACATACAATAATACATACACAGTACACGGAGAGTAACTCTACAGTGATACATAATACATACAATAATACATACACAGTACACGGAGAGTAACTCTACAGTGATACATAATACATACAATAATACATACACAGTACACGGAGAGTAACTCTACAGTGATACATAATACATACAATAATACATACACAGTACACGGAGAGTAACTCTACAGTGATACATAATACATACAATAATACATACACAGTACACGGAGAGTAACTCTACAGTGATACATAAT
This sequence comes from Scolanthus callimorphus, assembly GCA_033964015.1. NCBI lineage: Eukaryota > Metazoa > Cnidaria > Anthozoa > Actiniaria > Edwardsiidae > Scolanthus > Scolanthus callimorphus. The sequence goes on from CM066919.1 coordinate 10,364,292, forward strand.
ACATACAATAATACATACACAGTACACGGAGAGTAACTCTACAGTGATACATAATACATACAATAATACATACACAGTACACGGAGAGTAACTCTATTTTGGCGAAAGACTCTTTAAACCTTTCCTCCTACCTTAAGTTAAGAAGTCAACGGTGAAACTTGTAGTCTTTAGGGATCATAAATATTGCCAATTTAGTATGTCAATGAAATACCATAACGAGATGAAGAGAAACTATTTCGAAATCTCTAATTAATATTCAGGTTTTTATCGCTTTTATCGGATCCATTTCAATATCACTGCGAGATTCACTAGTGACTTTTTTTTAAGTTGCTTTAAAATGGGATTCGAATATTCCAGGAGCTTTATAACGATATATAATATTCATATAATGCAAAACGTTAAAGATTAAGAAAATAAGTAGAGGAGGTATTTCTAAAGTGAACTGTTGAACGGCCGATGTCATACGTAAAAGGAGCCCCGCTTACTCTGCCCATAATGCATATACCATCGTAATTCAGTAGTTTAAAACAAAAAGCTCAAGTTCTTTATCCCTTTGAAATTTTATCACATTTCAACAAACAAAGGCAGGATTAAGGCCGATGTTTCGGACATCTTACTCTGCCCTTCTTCTGGTAATCGCGCCCTGATATGGAGGACAGAATAAATTGTCCGAAACGTCGGCTTCAATCCTGGCTCTTTTTGTTTTTGTTTTTCTTATTTAAGTATTATATTTCAAGATCAGTAACCGTTTGGATCCAGAGCCGCTGCTGTGTGCGAGTTTCTTCATTTTGAAGTAAAAAAATCACACACATTTCAGCATAGAACCACAAGGAAGACAAAAACAAATCAAATCGTTTGCACGAGGTCAGAGTTTCTGACGCACGGAAGCAACATAAACAAACCAAGGCTTTCAGGGCGGGGTGAGTCAGCCGTTACAGAAGGCTTGGCGTACAGATCATGTACGTTCTCGACAAACGAACATAATCAAAATGCGCTCTCTCAGTTTACTTCTTCTGAAAAATAAAAATACTAGGAGAAGTAACTATTTTTTGATGGACATCGAATATTTTGCATAACAAATGAAGCACCAAACTGAGTTTTTATGAAGGACAAAATAAAGTGATAAGCTTAACCGAGGAAAATTGTTTCCTGACCAAAGAAAGGATGTTTTCGCCACCAATTTATTTTCTTTTTCCTTTTTAGCTCCGCCCTCACAGATTAATTGGATCGGTCACCATTTTCTCAGTTAAAAAGGAGATGATATTTGAAGAAATGACATCGAACCTGATTTTATGAACCTTAGAATAACGGGAAATTTGTAAAGAAAGCAAAGTAAATGAAAGTAATAAAACACGTCTTGAAAGCGTGTGTGTCGATACCAACACCTTTCGCATACTGTCTCATAGGTATGAAGGAGTTAAATAAGACATTGAAATGTTTAGCTTTTCATTAGTAATGATCTTTTTCATTTTCAGTTACAGTATTGAACTTTTTAAAGGAGCACGAGAGAAAAGGATTCAGAATTTTCAATCACCGTTTTCTTTTCTTTTTCTGTTCCTTTTTATCCGAAGTCATAACACCGAAAGTGGAAAATCAACATTTTCATGACAATAATTTTTACCACCCTCTAGCTATTTTGTTCAGCTTCTGTTCTCTGAATCAAATTGAAATTCCATTTTCTGAATTAAAAAAATTGCTTCATTGCCCATTGTGTAAAGCCTGAGTCATTACAGATATGCCCTCAATTTAACTGAAGAGCTATAGTGATAAACTAGTGAATAGGGACCAGTTGCCTTGAAGGATGCCGCAGGATTTCGTACCGAGATTGGCGCCTCGTCTATTCTTACTGTCTACTTACGTATAAAGTCGGAATCTTTAGAGTTATTTGGAGAATATTTAGAACACCATCCTTTGGATTAGATTTTGACTTACATTCGGGAATTTAACTGATGGGACACTCATTGAAGCAACACGAAGCAAATTTTATAATAACGAACCATTTCAATCGAGAAGATAGTAATTACTGCTACAAAAAGGAACCATATTATTTTTCAAAGAAACTTTCATCAAGGCGCCATGCTTTTGATGCGATGAGTCCTATATTAGTTGAATTTCCTAAAGTGATAACATTGTGAGAGTTCTAAAGAAAGTTATGTACGCTAATGAAAAAAAAAATGTAAAAAAAATCACCCATGTCAGTAGACCCGGCAGCTTGATTTTTTTAATTAGAATTTTATTTCTGGAATTGAAATGCGTATGCAATGAAATGTTATAGTATGAGAAAGTATATATTTTTCCTCCCTTGACGAAATGTTTGTAAGATGAGTAAATAAAGAATAAGGGAGAAAAAAAACGGAGGAAGAAATATTCGAGACACTACACTTTTAAACTAGCATCACCCTAGCTTAATATCGTGATTAAAAACCCCATGGCTATGAGAAAAAGTAATGCTGGATAACAAAAAACTTTATTCTATCTAAATTATTAATTTCATTTTGTTGATTATTGAGTAAGAAAATTCGCTGTATATTATTTTCCCTTTGGCGAACTATATCAGAAAAACCTTCCGGAACAAAAAGAAAATAACTGTCAAGTATAACAGAACCCTTCAACAAAACCCTTTTGCGTTTGTTAGCAGTTAGCCTTTTGTCCAAAAACTGCCTGAGAGGTTTTAATATAAATTCAGATTATCAGTCGATTATCAAAGGCCCGTAAAGAAATGCACTACTTCATTTTATCGATTTCGGACACCAAAAACGCAAATACCAAGATAATCTTCGTTTCCTTGGCTCCGGAGTAATTATTAGTTTTAAAATAATTGACTTGGAATGACGCTTGTTTTGTGAACTGTGTCATGTGTGTCAATTCCCGTGGCAGTCCCCCCTGGATTGCGCAGTTCTGAGATACGACCACCACCGACGCATAATATCAGCAAGTAACCCGGACCTTTTCATAAAATATTTTAGTCTTTATTTGACTAAGATCAAGAGCTTCTCTTAAACCCTAACCGACTGAGCCGTAATCAACATCATATCGGTGCGACCATTTTCCGTAAAGGCACTTTTACGAAAGTAATTTCATCCGAAGTGTAGTAATAAATAGTATATTACGTTTTTGGTACATTAGTGTTTTTGCCTTTCACTTGAGACTTTCATCATCTTTTATCAATGAAATTAAAATTAAGAGCAGTATACTATTTGATTTTAGAGTTGGTGTTTATGAACGTCGGCTCCCCTTTTTTGTCAAGCTTTATAATATGAACACAAACTTACACGTTATAAAGAATCGTAATGATATTTGTTGTTCTGCCTTGCAATATTTTCCCTTCAAATGGGTCCTAAAAACCACTGAGAAGGACCTACGTGAAGACTTTTTATCCTTAATTATGAGGTAGAAAAATGGTATTTTGCACTATCCTAAATAATTTCCCGTAGACTAAAATGTGTTACACTTCTGTGGGAAATGAAAAAAGGAAAAACGAATTACTGTGAATTAAAAACAGTTTGACAGAAAGCGATTGTTTTGTGATGTCGGTTCCTGTTAGGCCAAGATCGCCCAATGATTTGAAATGAAGATGTTGACTCCAATTATCAGTAATAACTGCTTCGTGTTCAGGCATGAAATGCCTCAGCAGATAGCATTGTTCGCTTGATCCAATGCACGATAAATATTTAAGAGCAGGTCCATTTTTGAGTATGCTGTAATTACACACCTACGAGTGTTCCTATTGGCCAGGAAGTGCGGAACCGGTGGACTCTTAACTCTCCAGCGCTGTCTCGTTCGGTCATTTCTGATCAGCAGCTGTACCAGTTGGGTGACTTTATACTCGCAACCTAAGACTTAAGATCACGAGGTCTAGTCATGGCCATGAAGTTCGTATATTTTGCGCTGATCTTTCTAGTATTAGCTTCTCTCAGTATTGGTTTTAGCTTTAAAAGAGAAACCGAGGATCCAATGGATGAAGACTTGCAAGCGGGAATAATCGATGGTAATGTTTATACGAGGTTTTTCGTCTTAACTTTGTTATGACGATATGAAACATTTAGCGGTGTTTGTTGCCAAAAGTCACAGACAGGCTCATCGGGGAATTATAGTGAAATTGGGAGAAAAACCGCATGAGGCAGTCAGTGGCAACCTTTAGACGAAGAAATCTTTCTCTAAAACCACAGACGATATTTGTACTTTTAGTTGAGGATTTGCCATCTCAAAAACTCTTCATTCATTTCTAATTAAAAGGTATAGTAAAATGTGTTCAGAAATTGTTTATAATCGGAACATATTTCAACATGAAAAAAACAGTCATTAAGTGTTATCGTTAGTTGCCTTTATGGTTGATACAATTCACTTTTAAGTGAAACGATGTAAACTGACATTGTTTCATTCCCACGGCGTCTTTCCATGTTTAATGGCCCCCTGATGAGCAAACGGCCAAATTGTTGAATTGAAACCGGTCTCTCGTGTTTCACACCAGTAGGGATAAACCAAATCCCCACACGTCCAATTGAAGGCTGACGCACAAGGGCGGATTGAACCATACAGTTGCTTTCTTTCTTTTTTTCATTTCCAGTGTTTATCATTTGTAAGACTATTATTAAGATTAGGAAGAAGGTTATGATAAACAACAACAACCAAAGGTTGAGATTTATGTTAAACGCCGTGGAAAAATGTTGTTTTGCTGACGTTTCGAGCGTTAGCCCTTCGTCGGAGCAAAGAGGAAGAAGGTTGATCGGTACTATGATGAAAAAATGTGTGTACAAAATTATTATTAAGTACTGCTATTCCCCTGTGGGATAGACACCACTATATGTCAATGACTCTCAAGGCTTTCTCTAGAATAGTCTACGATATATCTAAAATATTTAATATTTATTGTAATATTCTACAATATATCTGGTAGAGAAGATAAGAAGAATATAACAACGAGGAGATTAAGGAAAAATTAGCGACAACTTTCAATATTAGAAACTAGAAGCAAAATATGTATGTACAGCATCTACCCTAATCAATTTTCAATTACAAACACAAAAATATTGCAAAACTTGAAAAGGGCGCTTTTTTCTAGAAAGACAGAAGACGCTTACGCAAAATGGCCCCTTTTGAGATTCATACAATTAAAAATCACAGCTTGTCATTTGAGAATAAGAGGTAGCGGCTTAAAGGAATAAATATTTCCCGAAAATGAGTTTGTGGAAGCAGAGCTTTCCTATGGGAGCAATTCTGCGACTAAATTCTCGAGATATTAACAATGTAAGAGTGTACAGGTACTGTGTAATTCGCCGAGAACGTCCATTAGTCTTACATTAAGTAACAGTTGTTGTGAAACTCCTAGCACCTGTTACGCCATTGGTAATCTCCCTTGCCGTTTTTTTAACAATTCTATTGAAATATTCTCGTTATGCGTGAATTAACAGATATACATTTTTGTTATAGTTATGAGGGAAAACCCAATGGAGAAGCGAGGTAAGTGTAAAAAATTGATTAATCAAATCGTAAAATAAAAAGAAAGAAATTACGGCACAAGCAGCCGTCGTTATTTTGCCCCATTGACACCTTACCGGCGTTGAGGAGACAAGCCCAGTTGATGAAATAATAATCATGAGCTTTTCTCTTTTTACCATTCGCCACTTTAATTCACGAATACGCTTCATTTAACCAATGTTCATTCTTCCACTTCCATTTCCAGTTTTGATTCCCAAAACTCATCCTTCCCTCTGCACCTCGTTGAAATTCTATTAAAAAAAGACAGTTACTAATGTTCATAACCCACTTATTCTGCGGTGCTGGTATGTTGATTACTCATTCTTCATCGTGGGATTTTTCATCCAATTGTACTCATTTTCATATCATTGCTATTTACTCCTTTTGTATGTACTTTACTTTATTTATTTTTGCATAACGCTGTTCAAGAATGTTTTTTTCTATTCTCATCTACACATTACTTCACTCTGATATACTGAGCAGAGCACAGGGCACCATTGAGCGAATCCGGCGTATAAATTAAAATCAAGTGACATTTAGTTATGGCTCAGCCATTTTACAACAGATATTTTATGATAAACATATATTGCCAAGGTCCATCGAAACCCGACTAAGCAACTCAAGTCCTATTCGATTTTGGTCGTACTTAGAGATAAAGCCTGCAAACATAGAGAACAATATGTCAAATGATTTTTAAATGCGAAAAATGATACCAACAAGAATTAGATTTTTGTTAAAATTGAATAAAATTAATTAATTTCTGAATAACTGATTTTAACTAACCAAGCACATACATAGAGGTGATTAGGAAAGAAACCAGACAAAATAAGCAATTAAACGTAAATTAAAAACATGATTTTATTTTTATAAGATAGAGCAATAAAGTACGCTCTGAAGGAGAATTGGGAATGCGATGCAAGTCTTTGAAATTGGTTGATTGAAAAATGCTCTCGAAACTTCCAGTAGATTAGGAAATCAATCAAAACATTATGAAAGCTTTTTGTACTCAGTAATTGTTAAAAATTGTGCTAATGCACATCGCAGGGTAGTTCTCCCTATCAGGCCAGATCCAAATACCTCCTACTTTCTTTATCTCCAAACCTACCTGCTTTTTCTGACGCGCCATTGCCTGCTCGTCAAACCTAAATGGCTTTTTATTCCTGTTATCTAAATATGACTTTTTAAGATTAAGCTATGCGTGTATGCTTTTCTGAAAGCAGTTTCTACTTATTTTCAACTGATGCTTGTGATAAGGGTCATAAGGGCCAACCCAAACTTGACTATGTGCAACCGGCTTTTGAAGAGCTTTCCCTCTCTACAGTCAATATTTTTCCATTATGTTTGCTCAACGTTTTATTCTCTCATTACAAGAAATTACGCCAGCAGATATTATCTGTGCAATACAAAGACAACATGCCATTATTTCGAGTATTTTTTTCCACATGCGCCTATAAACAAAAGTGCAACTTATAGCAAAACAAAAAATGACTTGGAAATGCTAATTTGTGGATGCAACAGCCCACTGATGTATTCGCTTTGGTTTATTTATAGTTCTCCTGAAATTTGGCAAATAACTTAATTCAGTAATAATTGTAACAATACTCTAAAAATATTTAAGAGTTTCAATCCCCACCCCTAGTCCTTTTTGTCCCTATTCCCTTTTTTACAGTCTTTTGCGGATGTCTCTCTGCCAGTTTTCCACTAAATATACTTCCTTCGAAAGTGCTTGCTTCTCCTTTTGAAATATTTGCGCGATATGCTTCTCGAATTTATTAATATATTCTGGGTTGGCATTAATTTTCATATACAAAAAAATAAGTTGTCTATGACAATTCCTGTGTGATGCACAATGCACATCCTTGCTAAGTACATGACTTTTAAATGATTTTTAGAATTAAATCCCGTCCAGAGTTGGTAATTACATTTTTTGTTTTTAGAAAATGCAGCGCATTCTGTTTTTCGTAGACTTTTTAGCAGCCATGATGTATTTTGAGATGACGATGTGGGTTTATGATGCTCTGGTTGAAAACGCCCGAAGAAGAATATATTGGCATTTATCAAAATTACTCGGAAAATATATTGCAGAATATGACACTCTTGTAAATTCCCGGAATTAAACCGGACGCGAAACTCATATTCGAGCGTCTCAAGTGCAAAATCAAAGCGGGTGGGGTGTGGTGAGTGAGAAAATTCCTGATACTAAACGCGATGGCAGCCTGAAAATGAGCTGGCTTCTTCTATCGTTCCTCGGATGAGAGAATGAATGTGAGAAGCCGAACAGCAGTAACAGGTGCTCATCCATCAGCTGCTCAACAAAATCATTGGCCTTTGGTCCAACGAAAAGGCTCGCGTGTAAGCTCAGCCTTTTATCTTGAAAATGGCCTCTGTGTGCAGTCCTGCGAAAATGGCCCATGCCGGGTCAGTCGTCACCCCGTATCGGACATTTAGATTAAACTTTTAATGTTTTGTGCGATTGGGTTGAAACTTGACATGCTAATAGATTTTGCCCAATCCCAAAAATGTTTTTGTTAGATTTTTTCGGTTTCGGCGGAAAATGGCGTCACAGCTTTATCGGTAAAAATTACCAATTAAAATCTGTACTCCAATGAGTACAGATTGTTTTATAAGAAATCTAAATGCGAAGTTTTGAGAAATCTCTACTGATGCAAAAAACATGCCCTAGCTGTTAAAGTCAACGCTATTTAAAAAATAGTATTTCCAAAAATGGTAACAAAATAGGCGTAAAATTCGGCTTTAACGCATAATATCTATTTCCAGAAAAACGTTCGTGCTAAAGGTGACACCACGAAAAGTCATAACTTTTATAATATTCGTGTGACGTATATCAAACTTTGAGGACACCATAATCTGAGGCAATTAAATTGAACACAATTTCGTGCAAAAATGATTGCAAAAATTTGTTTACAGATGTCTAAAAAGGAACAAGGGACCCCTGAAGATGGGATATTATTAAAATTAATATATGAAATATGTCATGCTATTGCTACATAATACCTCCTACTGTCCTCCAATTTTGATATCCGTCACACGAATATTATAAAAGTAATGACTGAATTTAGATTTGCAGAAAGTCCGCTTGGGCTTTTCGTGGAGTCACCTTAATTTTACGCAAGAAAACTGTAATGTTAATTTTCTTGAACCAAGGAAGGCACGGAAGCCAAAGATAGCTTAGAGCAATTTTGGTTGATTTGGCAATTAATTTCGACCCACTGAAGAGGCCGAATACAGCGTTTTGGTGTGATTGACAGCTAAAAATCGCCAATCGGCCATCGCAACAATGCTCGCGTAGCAATGCATACAGTAGTAAGTAAGACGTTTCTAAATTGGTACTGCCATTTGGTCAACATTGGTTGATATTTACCATTAATAGCTAAATACCTCACTGGTACACTGCCATTTGGTCAACATTGGTTGTTATTATCATTAGAGAGCTATTATCTCATTGGTGCACGTCACGCAAAAGGGGCCCAGAAACATCGCAAAACTGGCTAAATGTGTATATTTGAATTCGACTAATTTGAGACGATAACTTTCTTTATGTAGTATGTCAAATACGGCAAACATTTTGAAGACGTTTATATTAAAATTTCATCAAAAAGTAAACCGGTGGATCCATATCGCCCAGGTATCAACCCAAGCGTGTGATATCATAACTTTCCGATTCAGTGACAATTGTCTGGCATTTTTAATAACAAAGGCAGAGACGGTTGCGCAAGCATTCCATGAGCTTTCTACTCCTATTAACACCGGAAACGAGACTATGCAACAGAGATAGCTGATAAAAACGATTGGCGTCTCAACGTTGAGCATGTGTCAGCCGCCATTTTGACAGCATAGCAACATACCAAGTCGGAGAAAGCATCCATTTCCATCGGCTGATTTAGAGAATATAGAGCAATGTTCTTGATTGAATTTGGTAAATCGAATCTGAAACTTTGTTTTTAGATGTTTATTAAGAGATTTCTACACGTAATTCGTCTTCTAATATCAAACGAACACAAAAACAAATACGTGGCTGACACGGGCTCTTTAAAGGCCCATCACCAACCGGGAGCCTTTGCGCCCCGTTTTCCTTTGTTTTCAAATTGATCCATTGTTTTTCGGGTGCTTTGATTGGCTAAGAGTCCGCAAAGGCTCTCGGTTGGTGATGGGCCTTTAAAAGCTGCGGCAAACGTCGAACTCAAGTCGCTCTTCTTCTGTCGACCCTTTCCATTTTTCAAAGGATGCTGCTTCATTATACTTTATCATCAAAAACTTTCTATTGTTTTGGATTGGAACGGCGCGACTCTGGTACGACGTTTGCCGTAGGCCTAAGATTGGTCTCTGAGGCGATCTTTGAGGACGCAAGAAAAAATATTTAGCAACCTTCCTTCTCAAGTTTTTATTATGTAGATTGCGAGGGTCCTGGCAGGTACCTTGTTTTTTTCGTATGGGATATTTTTATTTTAATCCAGTTGAGCTTTTACATTAGATAAAATAAACTGATTACTAGGCCTTCGCCCCTTTATCCAGTCGCTTTGTAAAAGTTTGCTACCGCGAATGATCTTTGGCTTTTTAAGGAGTAAATTTATTACAAAGTTCTTCAAAAAGTGAGAATACACCTCGATGCGTCTGATGGCGACAGATGGTCTTATTTATTTCAGAAGAATGTCAGGTAAATAATTTATTTTCAGTTTACCATTTAATAGCATTTATAATCCCATTGGATTTGTTCTGTTTAGCACTATTGTAGAACATGTATTGTTTTTGCTGCCCTTAATGCTCTAATGCTACACCACATATTCACTGTCATATCCACATTCACACACAATCCACCATGCACTCGTTTAGAAATACTTAAGGTGCGTTTCAGACGTCGATCGTTTGTCGCATTGAGTCTAATTCAGCAGACCAGTTTGGTCCAAAGATCCAAAGATGCTATTCTAAATGATAAAGTGGTGGTTTATCCATATTTACATGTTGCACTCGACAGAGCTCCCACTCTTCTTGAAGAGTCAGTGAAATCTGGAAATGGTTCAAGATCAGGGATTCTTTTAAAAAATATGAAAAACTGACCAAAAGTCGGTGCATTGTGTTCCAGAAATACCCCTTTTATGAATCTTGGGTTTTCTGTTAATTTTAGTAGTCCCCCACCTATACACCTTATTCCGAAATGGCTGACCTTGATGTCTTGTTCTCATGAAATTATTCTTTTGTTTTATATTCACTCATCAAGCTCAAAGACAAAAGGTAATTTCATGAGAGTGAGGCAACAAAAAGGGCCAATGGAACAAGAAGACGCCATTTTGGAAAAAGGTGTATTTTGTAGTATTATTTGGCTTGACAATTTCCTGTGATCTGATTGGCTGGCGCACGGGCTGTATTTTGCGTATTGCCCACGAGATACATTTTTCCGTATTTAGCCCCGTGTCACGGATGAAGATTGTTTTGCATTTTGCGCAATTATTGTACCTTTTTCGCTTTAAAGTTTTCGCTGCTACAAAAAGTGCAGAGAAATATAACACCATTCACGCAAAATCTAAAAAAACTCAAATACTGAAGAAAAAAAGGCAAAATCAACGCGTGGCGCGCACGTGAACGGAAAAAATCCGACCAAAGGTCGCACATTGGACAATATATAACTCAAATTTAAATGAGCCATATAATAAATGAATTATTAAAGGCCCATCACCAACCGACAACCTTTGCGGACTCTTAGCCAATCAGAGCACCCGAAAAACAATGGATCAATTTGAAAACAAAAGAAAACGGGGAGCAAAGGCTCCCGGTTGGTGATGGGCCTTTAAGCTCACTTGCTCGATCTGTACGGGAAATATCTGACCTCGGTCTTTTTGTACAGACCTTGTGCTTGGTTAATAATCTCTTAGTATTGCTGTGTTATTTTGGAGGAATTTCGCGTAGTATAAAATTCTTTTTCTCGAGAAATACGGAAGTTTATTTTACCTGTCGAGTGCGAACTCTGTTCGATGTGCAAAAGATTGACGTCTGAATTGGGTCTAAAGGAGACACTGCTGCCTTGTCCTTTGAGGAAAATGAAGGGTGAAGCTTCTATTTAATCTCTCTCATTTAATAAAAGGATGGTTCATTAGAGTACACTCGGATAACTACGCTGTAGGAGTGTTTAAATTCCGTTGTAGATTCTGTAACCAATATTTATTCGTATTTATTTATTTATTCAGTAACCAATATTTATTCGTTTGTTTCGTTTTAGGATGCAGAAACAACTTACCACCATTCGTGTGTCGTGGAAAAGGGATAAAAGAAGCTTGCCGTAACAAAAAACATCGCAGTCACGCATTTATCGTCACTTCTTGCAGAGCGTCATGTGGTTTCTGCTGAATAAAATACATGACGACTGACGAAATGGAAAAGGTAGCAAAAATGAGCCTTAAGGGCCGTTCACACGGCACGATTTCAGCTGCGATTTGAGGTGCGATTTTTGCGGCGATCGTCGACGTCATATCGCGCGGTGTGAACGGCCGGCGATTTCGCTCTGCGACATCGTCGGTTTGTTGGGGATCTCAAGAAATCGCACCCGCATCGCAGTGGAATTTGAACATGTTCAAAACGCCTGGCGACGTCGCGACGACATCGCAAGTGAAATCGCCATAAGATCGCCTGCCGTTCACACCGTGCGATATGACATCGCCATGGGATCGCCACAGAAATCGCACCTCAGATCGCAGCTGAAATCGCGCCGTGTGAACGGGCCTTTATACTTACCGTCACGAGGGGGTGTGAGTGTGCGCATCCGGGTCCATAAATGTGACCTCTAAAATCGTGGAACTTCACCATTTTTCAAACAAACTAAACGTTCTCCTGAAAGTAATAAATCAGTGCTCGACCTTAGCGGTTGTCCACTTTTCCTGGGCGAGTATGAAATGGTTCAGGACAAGTGAAAACTCAGGGGCACTAGTCACAGGACAGGAAACAATTTTGTGCGAAATATAAACATAAAGCATTCAGACAGTGTGGTTTATTGTTTAAAAGTGTTCACACTGTTTTTTGAGAGCGAATTTTGTGTCAAACTCCCAAGGCTATCACCTTTTCATGATAAATGTTCGTCTTTTGTCTTGCTTTCATCCAATCACCAGTTCACAGAGAGGATTATGAGTAATGGCATTGGTAATCAGGTTACATTTATATCGTTCGAACATGGGGTTTGTCCTATATTTCACAACATTTTTTATACCATAACTGGACAACTTAGAAACTTAGAAACTTGGCTAGGGCAAGTAACTTTTCTGTGCTACTTGTCCTGGGACGAGTGGCCAAAAAAGTAAGGTCGAGCACTGTAAATGAATACTTATATTTAAGCAATAAAAGTACTGTCCGCGTGCTCTCTGTAAGGGGATGTTGGGAGAACTGATCAAAACTTGAAAGACACGAGCCGATGGCAAGTGTCTTTCAAGTTTTATCAGTTCGATCAACATTCCCCGAGTGTTTGTAAGAAACCAGAGAGCACGCAGAAAGTATTTTTATTGCTTTTAGAAAATAACATACACACGCGCGACAGCGTTGCGTGACAATCGTGTTTCTCAGGTCTCTTACAAACACGCTTTTTAACCAATCAGAATGCGCACATTCACAATACAACATAGGTGTTATTTTCTAAACTATGATACGTTCACAAGCATTTGCTTGATGATGGCGTTGAAACGATATCATTTATATTTTGAAAACGCTTTCTAAGCTTTTACAGTGAAAACCTAATTCCAAAGGATTTCCAGTAAAATCGCAAGAATAAGACTCGCGAAATAAACCGTTTTTGCGACATTGATGTATCGAAAAGGCTGGGGACAAACTAAATCCACTTTGTTCAACAATTCCTGAACCAGCAGTCCACGTTGAATGATGTTGAATTGGAGGTGATCCAGTGTCAATTACAACGTAGTTAAACAAAGTTCAACAATGTTGAATTGGTATGGCAACACAAAATAATTGAACATGGCGAGCGCAACACATGTTGATTGAAGTTGAGTCAAATGAGGAACTGGTTTACCCCCAGCCTAAGGTTTACCAGCCTAAGGTTTACCCCCAGCCTAAGGTTGTGAAGTATCAAAAACGCAACAGCGTGTTTCATCAGGATTTCCAAACACTTCTTCGCAAGGAACAAAGCTTGTGAAGTATCAAAAACGCAACAGCGTGTTTCATCAGGATTTCCAAACACTTCTTCGCAAGGAACAAAGCTTGTGAAGTTTCAAAAACGCAACAGCGTGTTTCATCAGGATTTCCAAACACTTCTTCGCAAGGAACAAAGCTTGTGAAGTATCAAAAACGCAACAGCGTGTTTCATCAGGATTTCCAAACACTTCTTCGCAAGGAACAAAGCTTGTGAAGTATCAAAAACGCAACAGCGTGTTTCATCAGGATTTCCAAACACTTCTTCGCAACGAACAAAGCTTGTGAAGTATCAAAAACGCAACAGCGTGTTTCATCAGGATTTCCAAACACTTCTTCGCAAGGAACAAAGCTTGTGAAGTATCAAAAACGCAACAGCGTGTTTCATCAGGATTTCCAAACACTTCTTCGCAAGGAACAAAGCTTGTGAAGTAGCAAAAACGCAACAGCGTGTTTCATCAGGATTTCCAAACACTTCTTCGCAAGGAACAAAGCTTGTGAAGTATCAAAAACGCAACAGCGTGTTTCATCAGGATTTCCAAACACTTCTTCGCAAGGAACAAAGCTTGTGAAGTATCAAAAACGCAACAGCGTGTTTCATCAGGATTTCCAAACACTTCTTCGCAAGCAACAAAGCTTGTGAAGTATCAAAAACGCAACAGCGTGTTTCATCAGGATTTCCAAACACTTCTTCGCAAGGAACAAAGCTTGTGAAGTATCAAAAACGCAACAGCGTGTTTCATCAGGATTTCCAAACACTTCTTCGCAAGGAACAAAGCTTGTGAAGTATCAAAAACGCAACAGCGTGTTTCATCAGGATTTCCAAACACTTCTTCGCAAGGAACAAAGCTTGTGAAGTATCAAAAACGCAACAGCGTGTTTCATCAGGATTTCCAAACACTGAGAAGTGTCTTTTTAGCCCATCGGCTGATTGCATTTTGTTTCCGCACATTGGGGCGAGGACCCTGGAAAATTCCAGGGGGAGGGGTCTATCTTATCCCTGAAAATTCCAGGGGGAGGGGTCTATCTAATCCCTGAAAATTCCAGGGGGAGGGGTCTATCTAATCCCTGAAAATTCCAGGGGGAGGGGTCTATCTAATCCCTGAAAATTCCAGGGGGAGGGGTCTATCTAATCCCTGAAAATTCCAGGGGGAGGGGTCTATCTAATCCCTGAAAATTCCAGGGGGAGGGGTCTATCTAATCCCTGGAAATTCCAGGGGGAGGGGTCTATCTAATCCCTGGAAATTCCAAGGGAAGGGGCTCTAGCTCGACCCGAGAATTCTTAGGGGGAGGGGTCGAGGACCCTTTGGAAATTCCAGGGGGGAGGGGTCTGTCTAATCCCTGGAAATTCCAGGGGGAGGGGTCTATCTAATCCCTGAAAATTCCAGGGGGAGGGGTCTATCTAATCCCTGGAAATTCCAGGGGGAGGGGTCTATCTAATCCCTGAAAATTCCAGGGGGAGGGGTCTATCTAATCCCTGAAAATTCCAGGGGGAGGGGTCTATCTAATCCCTGAAAATTCCAGGGGGAGGGGTCTATCTAATCCCTGGAAATTTCAGGGGGAGGGGTCTATCTAATCCCTGAAAATTCCAGGGGGAGGGGTCTATCTAATCCCTGGAAATTCCAGGGGGAGGGGTCTGTCTAATCCCTGGAAATTCCAAGGGAAGGGGCTCTAGCTCGACCCGAGAATTCCTAGGGGGAGGGGTCGAGGACCCTTTGGAAATTCCAGGGGGGAGGGGTCTGTCTAATCCCTGGAAATTCCAAGGGAAGGAGCTCTAGCTCGACCCGAGAATTCCTAGGGGGAGGGGTCGAGGACCCTTTGGAAATTCCAGGGGGGAGGGGTCTGTCTAATCCCTGGAAATTCCAAGGGAAGGGGCTCTAGCTCAACCCGAGAATTCCTAGGGGGAGGGGTCGAGGACCCTTTGGAAATTCCAGGGGGGAGGGGTCTGTCTAATCCCTGTAAATTCCAAGGGAAGGGGCTCTATCTCGACCCTGGAATTCCTAGGGGGAGGGGTCGAGGACCCTTTGGAAATTCCAGGGGGGAGGGGTCTGTCTAATCCTGGAAATTCCAAGGGAAGGGGCTCTAGCTCGACCCTGGAATTCCTAGGGGGAGGGGTCGAGGACCCTTTGGAAATTCCAGGGGGGAGGGGTCTGTCTAATCCCTGGAAATTCCAAGGGAAGGGGCTCTATCTCGACCCTGGAATTCCTAGGAGGAGGGGTCGAGGACCCTTTGGAAATTCCAGGGGGGAGGGGTCTGTCTAATCCCTGGAAATTCCAAGGGAAGGGGCTCTATCTCGACCCTGGAATTCCTAGGAGGAGGGGTCGAGGACCCTTTGGAAATTCCAGGGGGGAGGGGTCTGTCTAATCTCTGGAAATTCCAAGGGAAGGGGCTCTATCTCGACCCTGGAATTCCTAGGAGGAGGGGTCGAGGACCCT
Source organism: Scolanthus callimorphus (assembly GCA_033964015.1). NCBI lineage: Eukaryota > Metazoa > Cnidaria > Anthozoa > Actiniaria > Edwardsiidae > Scolanthus > Scolanthus callimorphus. The sequence continues at coordinate 10,380,347 of CM066919.1, forward strand.
TTGGAAATTCCAGGGGGGAGGGGTCTGTCTAATCCCTGGAAATTCCAAGGGAAGGGGCTCTATCTCGACCCTGGAATTCCTAGGGGGAGGGGTCGAGGACCCTTTGGAAATTCCAGGGGGGAGGGGTCTGTCTATGCTGTGGAAAAGGGGCTGTTTAGGTAACCTAGAAATTCCAAGAGAGGGGGGTGTTCAAATTCCAGGGAAGGGGTGTTTAGGACCCCTGGAAATTCCAGGGAGGGGGTCTTCAAATAGTAGGTCCTCGACCCCCGGGGGTGGAAAAACATGCAATCAGCCATTTCGAGGCGAAAAATACTGTCAAGGTTTTGATAAAGTTTATCAAACAAATAATTTAAAGTCGATAAAACGAAAGAATAAGATATCAAAAATATATGCAAATCAAGATCAGGAATCCAAACTTCCTCCACGGTAATGATTTTCTTTGTTCAAGCTTGATGAATTATTAATGAGTTCAAGGAACCAGATTCAATGTTCAGATTTGTTTTGTCTGCCGTGTGGATCAGACACGCAGTTGATGGCCATTTCTCCTAGGTTGTCTCCAGAACTTTTCTTACTTTGTTTTTTTTTTCCTGTGGCCTGCTCTGCTGTCATTCTAAGAATTTTTAGTTACCCTTTTCTTAACTATTCCTCAATGTTTTGAGACAATTGTAAAGCAGTTTTATCACGGGCTGTATGGTAGTCACATCAAAAACTCTATTATCGACGAGTTTGTGTGTAAAATAAATCGATTTGATTTGGCTCATGAATGGTCCTGAAAATCGCACACTTTCGATTGTTTATCTAGTCCTAAATACAGTTACTTTTTTTTCTTACCGGTCTGTACGAGACCGACGTGCCTAATCGAAAAAACACAACTTCACAGGGATATTAACATCTCGTACAGACCGGTAAAGGTAAGTAAAAAAGTAACTGTATTTTAGGACTAGATAAACCAGTGTGCTTCGAGTAGATTTTATCTACATAAAGTCCGATTTTCAGGATGATTCATGATCCTATTTCAATCGATTTATTACACACAAACTCGAGCAGAGTTTCCACAAAAATACCGATGTAAATTATCCTATAGCCCGTGTTTTTATCGCTTTTATGAATTCTTACAATATTGTTTTGTGGCTTATTTCGTAGGATTACTGAATACCGGGAGAAGAAATAACAACGTCATTATAGACGGGGAAACGAAACTAGAAATGCAACACAACGAAGCTGTAAAAACTATTAATATAGAATTGTAAATTGTCTAAATGTGTAGCACATTGTTTAGAGCACGTGTGAATCGAATCCAAGGTATTGGTGATCCAAGAATTTGTCGTTAACAAATGTGTATCGCGATATATATATCTCACTATTATTGTGTGTCGTGTAAATTAGAAGGGTAAGTGTTATGCAAGAATGTGATCAATAAAGAGTCACAATACAATCCGTGCCGAAGTGTATTGATGTTTATACAACGCCACAGAAAATACAGCCAATCAGATTGTAGGAATGGCGTTGTATATTCGGCGGTATTCCACTCCAACCTTCCCATCATGCACTGTATTTACGCAAAACGTTGCCTTCAATTTTCTGTAGCGTGGTATAAATTAGTTATACAATGAATTCTCGTCAGAGGGTGGCATACTGCAGGATATCTCACTTGTCACTTGTATTTTCTATAAGCATACACACTCGCCGGAAGGCTCGTGTATATACCAGAAAAGCATCGTATAACTAGTATTTAAATTTTGCACAGTCAAGAATAAACAGACGAGGATCTCGGATGGAAGAAAATGCGGTCTCTCGTCCCACCCGGCACCACTTAGCTGTAACATTTAATGCGTAATGTAAATACAGTGGTGTTGTTCCGCGTAAGAACGTTAGAGATGCAAATGAAGCGAGCTTTTTGTTTCCGATTGATTCTGGTCAACCGGAAACAAAAGGCTCGCCTCATTTGCATCTCTAAGGTTCCTACGCGGAACAACTCCAGTATTTGATTTTTTATTCGTCAGCCTGTTTCCTGAGTAAACAATAGACGGAATTAAATGAAAACAGTCCTCTTAGACTTGCCCCTCTGAGGATAGACCCAACCAAGCACGAATTTTTATAAAGGACTTTGGGAAAGTCTACAGTCCTGTGCACTATAATGGAGATTGCCCAAGGTGGATTCCTCGCTGATTCATACGTTTGCACGATCAGAAGTGAGGGTTTGACGGTGAAACTGTGTGCCTGGAAACAGCTTATGTTGCACGGATTCGCTGCAGTTTTTGTAGAAATCACTAAACCCGTATAGTTGTCCTGGTATCTTGTATATTTATTCTTGTGTGCTTTAAAACGCTACTTCATAATCATATATCTACTCGGTGCTCGCTCTCAATCCAAAACTCTACACGCCTCTTTGCTAACTGGCTCATATTACATGGCGTGACACGTTAACCATTAACTTGTAATGTGTTTCCTATTTTCATGCAATTTTCTGTCTAACACTCGCCCTCCATTAAGAGGTGTCATCCTTGACAACGATAAGGTTAAGTTATACATGTATAGATGTGTGTTCCATGTCTTCCTCTGCACATCAGCAACTTGGTTGGGTTGATCAGGCCCTTCCTTGAAGCTTATCTGAAGACTATTCTACGTCACAACTTACTTGACATGAATAACTAATTTCTTTCGAAATTCTCAATATGTAATTTGTCTACATATCCTAAAATACCAGGAGTGCAATCATATTTTTAACAACACATACATAATAATAAAAAAATATCTAGCTGGAAAATATAAACATTTGTAATCAGTCAGGTCATACTGGAAAATGTAACCATTTGGAATCAGTCAAGTCATATACTGAGGATTATAAGTGTATCTAAAATTTGTTCATCAGTTCTGCATGATACTTCGCGTACTTTCTATGTGTAGCTTGGTATCTCGTAACTTGTTGCAGTAGTACCGTAACTTTGTTGGTATGGCCCCGCCGGTTGCACGTAACTTTGTTGATTTATCATAGGTTGCACGTAACTTTGTTGATTTATCATAGGTTGCACGTAACTTTGTTGATTAATCACAGGTTGCATGTAGTACGGACTCTGATGTAGTGGATATCCGTAATGGTGAGCCTGCGGTAACAACGGTTGGTAAACATACGGCAAATGCTGCTTATTCACCGCTACCCAATTTAAATACACTGGCGTACCCGGCTCTATATACGTAAACCGTGTTGGCGCACATCGATTGCGTATGGGACGAGCTTCTGAAGCTTCAATTTCTGGTGGATCTATAGCAGCGCCGTGGATAAGCCTTGTTTCATCTTCATTTGTGCCATCCACATCTTGTTGTTCACTCTCACCTGCCGAACTGTCATCGTCAGTTAAGTCGGTCTCCTCTGGTGTGGCACCGCCCTCCGCCATCATCTCCACTTCTTCCTCTGCGGTGGCATTTAGACAATGACCAGTCTCGTTTTCCGGTTCCGTAGCCTGGTTAGAAGGCTCTCCGGCGGCCGGTGTAACAACCCAATCAGAAAGATCATCGTCATCGTTGTCTGATTCGTCGTCGCTACTTCTATCCTCTGCGGTCTCTTGGACATGCCGTGGGTGTGGTGTGGGTGGTCTATGTCTTGTAGGTTGAGCTGGGATCCATGGATCGATGGGTAGGTAGTCACAAGGCAATAACAAGTTCCTATGTAGTGTGCGGATCTTCCCATTGCATCTTCTCTCCGGCCGAACGTCATACACTGGACTGTCTGACCCTTTCCGCTCCACTATGACATACACCTCGTCCTCCCAAAAAACACGAAGCTTTCCGGGGCCCCCTCTCTCTGATAGATTACGCACAAGTACGCGGTCCCCTGGTTCTAATGTTGAGCTTCTCACACGTCGGTCATAACCTTTCTTACCTCTGTTCGCACTCTGTGTTGCCGACTTTTGTGCCAACAAATAGGCTTGTTGCATCGCGAGTTTCCACCTCGAAGCATACTCCGAAGGTGTCGATGCCTGTGCGGTACCTGGCACCTCAAACATCATATCGATGGGTAGCCGTGGGCTTCTTCCGAATAGTAAATAAAATGGGGAAAACTTTGTAGACTCGTGGACAGTACAATTGTATGCATGGATAACCTTGTTCACGTGATCCTTCCATCTTGTTTTATGAGCCTCTGGGAGTGTCCGGAGCATCCCGAGCAATGTGCGGTTCATGCGTTCTACTAAACCGTTCCCCTGGGGGTGATATGGTGTTGTACGCGAATGCATAATACCGGATAACTGCTCTAGGCGCTTGAACAGCTTGTTCTCAAACTCTCCGCCCATGTCATGGTGTAATTTCTCAGGGAACCCAAAGCGCTGAATATAATCATTGAAGATCTTGTCGGCAGCTGTCTCGCCAGCTTTATTCCGTGTCGGGTATGCCTGGGCGTATTTTGTGAAGTGGTCAACGACAACAAGAATATATTCATACCCCCCTGAGCTTTTTTCAAGATGCACGAAATCTATGGAAATTAGTTGGAATGGCGCTGTCGTTATGATCGGTTTCAACGGTGCGACAGTAGGGAGGTTCGGTCGTCTTTGTTTCAGGCATCTACACACTCGGTTAATAAAATGATCTATGTCTCTCCGCATGTTTGGCCAAAAGAATCGTTCTCGGGCTAGTGAAAGGACCCTTTCCACCCCTAAATGTCCCATCTCTTCGTGGAGCTCCCGATAGACAAGTCTCCTAAACTTCTTGGGAAGGACAACTTGTCCTTTGTGCAACAATACTCCCCTCTTATCTATACTCAGGTTCTGCCATCGATTGAGATATTTTCTTACTACCGGAGGTTCTCTTCTTATTTCGCTGACAGCTGGCTTCTGCTTTGTGGCGAGAAGCTCTAATACACGACTTATTGCGGGATCTTCATGCTGTCCCCTTTTCACATCGACAGGCCTTACGCTGGCTGGTTCCTCGTCAGTCAGGAGCTCGGTTTGTTGGTCAGTTACCGATGCTATTAGCACTGCGTCCCCACATGAAGATGCCTTAACTGATGATATAGCTGCTTGAACTGTGGGCATTGACATATGCTCTGTGCAGCTGTTCATGTATTCCTGGACGCTCAATGGAGGTCGTGAAAGGCAATCTGCATCTACGTTAGTTCGTCCAGGTCGGTACCTAATTTCAAAACTGAATTCTGCTAACTCTCCCGCCCATCTTAGTCCAGTCGCGTTCAGTCTCGCTGTCGACAGAACATAAGTTAAAGGGTTGTTATCAGTATATACCACAAAGTTTGGCGCATAATAGAGATAGTCTCTGAACTGTTCCGTAACCGACCATTTCAATGCTAGAAACTCCAGTTTATTAGAGTGTAAGTGATAATTCTTTTCAGCGGGTGACAAGGTCCTTGATGCATACGCTATCACTCTTAAGACTCCCTGTTGTTCCTGGTATAACACCGCCCCAAGTCCATCCTGGAAGCATCAGTATGTAAAATGAAGGGTGATTCATAGTTTGGGTAAGCGAGAATTGGTGGTGAGGTGATATAATCGATCAGACATTCCATGGCTGACTGATGGACAGAGGTCCACTCGATGATGGTCTTAGACGGGCGTTGTCCACCACGTGTGTTGGCCTTACCCTTCTTTTCATTGGGAGTAGCTGGGTCAGCTGGATTGTTTAGTAAATCATAGATTGGCTTGGCTTTCTGTGCAAAGTTCTTTATGTATCTGCGGTAAACACCGAGAAGGCCCATGAGTTTCCGAATATCGCCCACTGTCTGTGGTTTTACATTTCTCCACGCCTCGACTGCACTTGTCGCTTTTGGGTCCATCCGATATCCCTCTTTACTCACTAGTCTACCCAGAAAAGATACTTCTTTCTTAAATAATGAACATTTCCTTGCTTTCAACTTAACGCCGTGACTACGCAGGCGTTGAAGTACTGTGCGTAAGTGCTCGATGTGGTCCGAAAATGTTTCTGAAAAGACTATCACATCGTCTAAGTATGGAATAGCTATTTCATCTCGTAGGTCGCCTAAGCAGTTCTCCATAAATCTTTGGAAATTCGCTGGAGCGTTCATTAAACCAAACGGGATTCGTACCCATTCCCAGAGTCCCCAGGGGGTTATAAATGCTGTCAGTTGCCTACTGCTCTCACCGATGAAACCCTGATGATAGGCCTTGCCCTGGTCCAGGACGCTAAACCAAGCCTTACCCCCCAACCCATCTAGCGTTTCCTGAATTCTAGGTATCGGGTGACGGTCAGGCAATGTATTCCTGTTGAGTTCACGATAATCCACGCATAGTCTTAACCCCCCGTCCTTTTTCCTGACACAAACCACGCTGCTCGAAAATGAGGACTTAGACGGTTGTATAAACCCTCGATTGAGTAAATCTTCAATATAACCTTTTACCTCTGGGTATAAGGGACGCGGAATCGAGATGAAATTCTTCTGGACTGGACGATCATTGGTAAGGGTGAGGTCCATTTGGAGCCCAGGGATACACCCTACATCGTCGTCATCGACTGCAAACGACGCCCTCTCTGCAATCAACAGTTTGATCGCTTGCTTCTTGTCCTCGCCGTTGAGCCCGCTTAGGTCTACTGGTGGGATGTCGCTCTTATCCAACTCCTGTACTTCATCAGCTTTCTGCGACTCCTCTAGGTCATCACCGTCAGTAGTGCATTGGACCTTGTTGATCTTGGTTGGTTCCCGGAAGTTCACCTCTAACGGCGTAATCGAGCGTACCAGTTGAAGCCTTCCCAGGACTGTACGACCAGGCAAGATGATGTCATGTTCAGTGTTGTTTGTCACGCTGATGGTGATCACCGCGGTGTTCCCCTGGCTGACCGACTTGAGCTCTTCCTGCACAGACAACCCAGGTGGTAAAAAGGCTGCTTCGTCGGGTTCGAAGACCACCGGTGTGGTGCGACTGATCGGTCCGGTGTTTGCTCGACACTGTACCCCCCTCGTGCCAGATCTCGGAATCACAACTTCGTTTTTCATGGATTTAACAATACAAAGGTGTTCAGAATCATCATTTCTTATCAAGTCAATAAACGCGCTGATGCTTTCACTCGAGCAGTCAGGAAAACTCTTTTTCATACCTGTAAGAAATTTATCGCTACAGTCATCAGCAGTTGCATCCTGGATTAGTACCTCAATCACATTGAACCCAATTATCGGTCGTTCTAGACTTTGCTTTGTTACTAAAAATGGGACAAATACCTCCTGATCGACTTCTTCCAATTGCACGCTAATCTCCACCCACCCACTGTACGGAATTTTAGTTCCGTTTGCTGCTTGCAAGTTAACTGATTTCTCTCCCAGTAAATCCTTAATATCCCGGATGTTTGCAGTTATTGAACTACTTTCTAGAAACTCTTCCGACAATATCGAAACTTGGGCACCGGTGTCCCACAGAGCTGTAGTGTGTTTACCATTAAACCGACAATCTAATAAACACTTACTACCAACTAATTGCGTGACTCGCAACTGTCGTTTAGGACTTAGGTGACTGGGAAATACTTTGTCGTCATTACTATCGCCAATTGAGATCGTTGACAATTGTTCCTTTCTAAGCGTCGAAATTGCGTTACAAATATTCTGGTGCTCTGCCCAGTGCTTTTTCTGGCAACTAGGGGAACAATACTTAGCGGTTTTGCAGCGCGAACACTGACGAACAATTGACGCACTCTTGCAACAATAAACACAGCGGTGGAGCTCCTGTTCCAATTCCAGGCCTACCTCCCGCCCCTCGGAAGCGGCCTCTGGTCGTTTCCCGGCCAGTTTCTAGCGCGTGCAAGACAGAACCGGGCCATGTGATTTAATTCCCCGCATACAAAGCAATGCCTGCACTCGTCAGCGGTGGCACACTTATCGCACTTATTTAGTCGGGTATTTGGATCAGGGATTGGGACTTTCGCAGTAGAATCGTTTGGTTTCGGTTGGTTGACTTTTTCTCGAAGGGTTTTCACTTCAGACTGCATAGCCGAGAGCTCCGCCTTAACCGATTTTAAGGCCGCGAGAATTTCATTGCTTTCTGTCGATTCACTCCCGCCCTTGACTGATGAAACCCGCACCTTGGTTTCTCTAGGCGCTTTAGATGAGAGACTGTTTGAGGCGCTAAACTTCTTATCCCGTTCTGTTTCCGCTGAAACGGCTAGAAACATAGCCTCAATCAATTCCTCATCTGTCGCGTCATTTCGACTGGTTAGCGGTCTCATTTTCGCACGGATGGTTTCATCTTTCAATCCAGTCTCCAGCGCGTGAAGAAACAAGCTTTGCACGGAGTGTGGGTCGTATTTCACTCCGCTGTTGGATTCTTTGGACGCGAATGCGATTTTCTGCCTGATCGTCAGTGCGCGCATCAAAAAGGTTTGCGGGTCTTCCGCAGGCTGTTGCGTCATGTTCGTTAACACCTGATAGAGTTCGGTGGCATTTTTCTCATGGAAATGAAATCGGAGAATTTTTCGAAGCCTACTTAGTGAAAGGTCAATAAGGCTTTCCAAATAACTTCGTAGTTGTAACCCGTGTTGCACGGCTCGGATTACGGCGACTACGATTTCTCTTTCCTTGTACCCCTTTTCGATTCCTGTTTCTATTTGAGATACCAAGGATTGATAGGAGAGTTTATCTGTTTGACCAAGCTCTCCAATCATGCCCTGAATTTTAAAATCACGGTGGAAAATTGTTGGAGCACTGCCACCGAGTATTGTGTTACCACCCCCCTTTGCGGTCCCCGAGAGTTTTGCTTGGATCAGTTTTTGTTTCTCCTGCAATTCGTCTAATTCTTTCTTTAAATCATCGAGTTCCGTCCCTTTACTTTGTTCCTCTAGAGGTGGCGGACCCAGATAGGCAATAAGCTCGTCTAGGCATTCAATTCTATCCCCTTCTGTGGCAAAACCCTCTAGTTTATCCTCTAATTTCCTTCGAATTAGTTTTAGGACAACAAGCTTGCCTTTCCCCGCTATTGCTGCTTTATCCAACCCCACATGAGGTGCAAACTCCCTCAATAATTCTATCTCAATAGCCAATAATTTCTGATCTAAAAACAATTCCTTTTCTTCTGCCATGGTGTACAAAATTCAGCTTAAGCACAAGCGTAATAGGCGTCCCAAACTCGAATTATATTTTACATCTACTAAGTCAACAAACTAAAATAACAAGATTCCCCGAGCGTTCTGCTTCATAAAATCCCAAACTACAACAAAACTACATCACATTACCTCAGAGATCCCGCTTTACATTCTACCATCCTGTTATTCCTCAAAACATACCCATTACCATGCGTCCATAAACTCAATACCTCGGCAGATTTCACAAGTCACCCGGCACAATCTTGATCAAATCTTGAGCTTGTAAAATGCCGTCTTCAGAGTCTGTTTCTCCTCCGATTAGCTTCCATATTCCCGTCTGAGCCCCCAAAATGTTGCACGGATTCGCTGCAGTTTTTGTAGAAATCACTAAACCCGTATAGTTGTCCTGGTATCTTGTATATTTATTCTTGTGTGCTTTAAAACGCTACTTCATAATCATATATCTACTCGGTGCTCGCTCTCAATCCAAAACTCTACACGCCTCTTTGCTAACTGGCTCATATTACATGGCGTGACACGTTAACCATTAACTTGTAATGTGTTTCCTATTTTCATGCAATTTTCTGTCTAACACTTAGAAGCTTTCTTGTCGAAGAATTCTGAAAAATGTAGGCGCGTGCTCTGTTGGGGAGATGAGTCCTTTAATGATTGTTATTGATTATGTGTATTTTTAGGGTGCATTGACCAATACCCTTTTCTATGTGGGCGGGGAAGACTGGTCTGTAAGAATAAAAGTGGAAAGATGTCTTACCTTGCAAGTGCATGCAGGGCTTCCTGCCACATGTGTTGATCACAGTGAAAAAGGTATAGATCGTTGACATGTGACGTCATGCTTTGTAACTATGATCGCTATCCCTTTGATCGCTATCCCTTTGTGTTTTTGATATCATTTCTCTCTACCTCTAGCGAGTACCAATGCCACAGTTTATGAACGTCTTTTATTTGGCCTTGAAGATACGAATAAAACAAGTTTTGTCACGCGGCAATACTTGTCACGATGTTTGGGAGGCCATACATACTCAACTTTATCAGTTTCACAATCTTAACTATTCCAGATTGTTATATAAGTGAATATATATGTATTACAGTTTAAATTGGGCAAATGTGTCTTTTGCGACAGTCAATAATTTGGCGGCCATTTTGGTGTACCGCCAAGGTACACTAAGATGGCGGCGCCACTGCAAATAAAATAGGTATTCAATTAAATGCGTATATCTCGGATACCAAATATTCTATGCGGAAAAAACGGGGCAGAATAACATAGTTTTTAGTCCTCTTTCAGATACATCAGTGAATTGATTTAATCTAGCGAGCGAAAATCGGTTTTACGCTGAAAACGATCTATAGACGACCGGACTGTTGGTCTCGCTTTCATTGAACCATTACGTTGATTGGCTGTGAAAAAAACATGCTGAAGGTTAGAGCAATTCGAATTAGCTGCTGTTATTTAATTATGTGTTTTATTTGGCTGGCAGTGAAGGTAGATTCCGAGCTCACATCCCAGTATTTATGACGTCGCTAATACATGCGTCGCCGAGCTTACCTCCTTGAAATTGATATTTTTTCACCACTCATGACGTGACTACCTTTCTTCTTTTTAGTTCTAGATAAATATACACCAGACTGGCGTACGTGTCATTCGTCATCATTCACACCGTATCACAGCACACCATACGTCTGTACATAGCGTTAACACTTCCGCTTTGAAAAATAGTATTTTTATCCATGCGCATGTATAAGTTTAGAATATAAGATATGCTGTGAAAAAGCACAATAAAGACGTCGCTTGTTGGAAATACTTGTTTTTTTTAGAGCAGATTTCATATGACTGTGAAAAGTGCCGTGACACGGCGCGGTACTGTCGCGGTGGCGGTACCGAACCTGGCCTGCTGTAGATACAGAATGAAACCGCGTAGTCGCGGTACGGTCGCGGCACGGAACAACTCTTTTGCGGCACTTTTTACAGTCATTCGAAATCTGCTCTATTCTGTCGAGGCTACTTTACTTGGCACTAAGAGAAAAATAAGCTAGAAGAACAGATTTGTAACTACCGTATTTTAAACATCCAGTCCGCTGCAACAAACACGAGCACGGTCGGCTTAGTGTTGAGTTTGGCCTCACCCGCTGTGGTCCAAGGTGCGACTCCCGGAGGGGCAGAGGGAATTTTCTTTTCTCTTCGGGTCGTGGTGGAAACTGTTTCATATTGTGAGTTGAACGTTTTTGTACTGTGTGTGTGGGAGGGAGGGGTCCTCAACAGTCTGGGAAGTCTCGGCCTCCGACATTTACATATTAAAATACATTCTCTCTACATTTAGGAGCAGATTAAAAACATTTTTTAAAAAGGTGACAGTTGTCACGGGGTACCCTTTTGTAAGGGTGCTATACAGTCACATAACAATGACTCTATTAATTTATCAGATATTGAGGTTTCCGAAAATATGAGCTGCATGCGCTCTTTTACTCACCCCCTATCGACCAAACTGGGTTGAACAAGAATGCATTTGTTTGGACGTCATTTCTTAGTCAGAGCTGTTTTCATATGACGTTTGAACGCAATAGCAGTGATTAGAACAATTCTGAATAAAAACCAGGAGTCATCGCAAAGTGATTACATCACTCACGACATCGATAAATAGGTAGAGGTCTAGGTGGCGCAGTGTGTTTGTGCACGGCACACTGTGCGTACGGTCCTGAGTTCGAATCCCGGATCAACCAACCGTATCGACTTTTCTCTGTTCCGAGTAGCTTTTGAATTCCTTTCACCTGGAACTCTGATAGAGAAAGGGGTAAGGAAGAGGAGGTCTGTCAGTCTTCCCATGAGCACCTGCGCGAGATTTTTTGAAACTACCCGCCAAAACGGACAATGTTCCCGGGAAAAAAGCGAGAAAACAGATGTGAAATCCCTCAATAAACATCTCTTAAGAGCACCATTATATGCAACCTGATAAATAGACATAAAAGTTTATGAAATGAACTCGTGATTTAGCTAAATTCTCACTTCATAATGTCAAGCAGGCGGAAAATAACAAGGGCGCGACTTTGCCGTCAAATCACTGCACGGACATTTTGTCCAGGCGATGGCTTTGTTTACATTTTTCGATTAACCAAAATCTACTATTTCTAACCAATTGCCCTCTGATTTTATTGAGTATTATACTTAAGCAAATCTCTTGGATTTTAAATCTATTTCATTATCAGAATTGCCCTCTCGATTTCTTGTTGAATTTGGGACTGGAAAGTAGACAACCGAAACAACGGTCGGCCTTCGTGAGCACTGCAAAACACGTTGAAAACCTAAGTCTCGCTCGCCGTCACCACTCGCGAACGGGGTCGATCCTGAACTTAATATCTAAAAATTGATTCAGACGCGATACATTTCTGCAATACAAAGTCCGGAATGGTTTCTTAGCTATATTTTAAGCAATATCTAATGTCAGAAAGATATTTATTCGCCGAAAAATATGGGAAAATGTGAACAGAAAAGTGCTAGAGCTCGTGCGAAAAGCCGTTGTGATTGCGCGAGAGCGCGCGCTAATCTAAGGAGAATTGAGATTTCATCGACGAAAAATAAGCTTTGTTTCTTGCGATTCCTCCAGAAAGTCATCAAGAATCGCAATACAAAACGAATTGTTACGATTTTGATACGACAATTCCACAAAATATTGACGTCGGAAGAAAATATTTCAGAATTGCTGGCGAAGATAATCCTGCAAGCCATTTTTTTTGTGCACTGCTTGTAAACAAACAAAATCTTATTTCTTCAAGCGACGACGGGAAAACAAAATGTTCCAAGACGGTGCTAACATGCAGACACGTGAAACTTGTCAACCTGAAGTTTATACTTCCGTTGGCTTCATCGTAGCAGAGGTGCAATCGTTTTTTGTGTGAGAAAGGCCGGAGCGCTTAAATTTGTGAGCTTCACAAAATCCTCCTTGTTCAACTGCCGAGTCGCGCGCGCGTCATCCGGCCATTTATAATATGGCTCAAAAGCGATGCATTATGGGAAGGCTGACAGACCTCCTCGTTGGGGTAAGGTGTGCACCGTCTCCCCGATTAGTAGTGCACAGCTAGAAGATTTGAGACGTTAATAAAGTTCCTTACTTTTTTTTTACTTACTTTGTAAATGCGCAGTCTGATATTATTAGAACATCACACTGCTCTCATCATCATTAAAACATCATCATCAACACTACCACCATCATCACGAACTTGACAGCATTTAGACTCTTGCTTGTCAACTTTGTTTATTTACTTGTTATAAAAATAGGAATTGTAAGAGCACTATTTCATAAACGAGTCCATCGACTTCAATATGTATAAAAATATACTTTAGTCTAGTCGCCAGAGGGGGTTCACGTGCACCCCCCGGAACTAGTAACGAGACATACTTTTTTGGAACCCTTAGGATATCAAGAAACTTGTTTTAGATGTCCCACGGCCCAAAACGATATGCGTATGTGACGGGAAAAGGCTGAGACAGCAATTTTAACTAGTCTACATGTGATCAGAGTATTCCCAAGATCGTTCGTAAAAGTATAGTTTTAGAATCTAAAGAGCTTTTTTGTACAGTGAACAGTCCATAAAATTGCCTCATTGAATCTCATTAAAATAACAAAAGAATATAATTAAAAAGCAAAAACCGGCCCAAAAACCGGCCGTGGGACACTTTTTCGGGCTGGGGACACCTCAAACCAGATTCTAGGCATCCTAAGGGTTCTAAAAATATATATGGCCCCATAAATGTTCCCGGGGGTGCACGTGAACCCCCTCTGACGACTAGACTACTTAGACAACACATGTTAAAGCCATCGTGTGGCTTGGAAAAATGGTAGACTGATAGTTCAGGCACGACGTTAGTCACTCTCGATTGATAGTAACAAATAGCATATAAAATGTATTTCTCTCATGCTGCGCGCAATAACCCAACCAAAAACATTGTTGATGTGTTGCTGATTAGCCGGTAAACCTTAGAGGTAACTTGGATTTCTTCTCCTCGTCGTTTGCTCCTTCGTCTTCTACATCTTCTTCTGACTGGTCCTGATCATCGCTCACGCAATTATCCGTTTCTGTGTCTTCCTTTGTGTGTTTAATGTGCTTCCCTTTCATTAAACGGCCGAGAGAGTCCTCGATGTCATCTTGGTCGGCGTTATCTTCTTTATCATCGTCATCTTCGCTCGGCGTCTCTACGATCTGGCTTGTCTCTGTGAGATAACATGATAAATTTCCGGTTCACATATAACATGTGTAAGGCGATTTGATATTCAATAACGCTATCCAAATTTATTCCTACTCTAGGGTGCCTTAACTGACCGTATGGCAGGAGTTTCCATCCACTGGGTCTTACCATTATGCACAGGAGCAGAAAGAGTGGTACATCTAGAGTGAGAATGTTGGTTGGGGGGGCGGATAGTTAAAACATGGGACGAAAATTTTCAAATTTCCTCCAGGAAATACAGTAAATGTATGGGAAGTCTCCCGAGAAAGGGGGGACCGCTGCCCCCTGTGCCCCCCTGGCTACGCCCCTGGATTTCGCGCTCTTTCCTTTGAGAGAGGGGACAATTTGTATACACGACAACTAATTCTCGCGAGATTCAAAATCTGCAATCTAAAAATAGATTCATCTACCCATGTGCTTCAGACGTCTGTCAATAGGTGATGGAGACTCCTGTTGGAGGGCTCCTGATGTGTTTTTGTTCCGTGATTTATGCACTCCAAGAGGCAATGGCTTCCGGTACCTTTGAAACACTAGGGGTTGTACCCTCTACCATACGGTAATATTCAGGGGTGAACAATAATATGTATATATAATAGGAATCCATGCTGTCCAATTAAGAAAAAATTGGATGATTCAGAGGAACTCCAAAATTGGACGAGGCCGCAGGCCGAGTCCAATTTGGAGTTCCGAGGAATCATCCATATTTTTTCTTAATTGGACAAGCATTCGGAGTCCTGTTATTTATTAATTATATAACATCCATGTTCAAACCCAAACTGTCCAATTTTAGCGCGAACTGTCCAATTAGAGCGCGCGCGATCCAATTAAAAAATAATTGGACGATTCAAGAAAAATCGATCTGCCGGCACAATGGGATTTCGAGCTGGCTATATAATTAGGCCTAAAATAGATATGCAGGATCCAACGAGGAAAGAAAGCAGATATTTAGCGAGGAAAGAAGGCAGAATTTTTTAATGCATCCTTGGGTCAATGAGACTTTAAGAGCTCTCTTAATTCTGTGGCAATTTTCAAAATTTTCATGTGAACCCAAATACCAAAACGGGTCCTTACCGCTACATTGGCTGTAAGCCTGCTTGAGGGAATTTACAAATACAGGTTTACAGGTGTGATCGACCAAGCAACGTGCGGAAGGCTCGGCCTGGCACATGGCGCCACTGCAAGGATTATGACCACAAATATATCGAGCCGGCACCTTGAAGATTCCTAAACAATACAAAACTCGTCAGCACTTAGTGTATATAACTTTACCACCGTATGCATTGCTACGCGACCTTAGAATTCACTGTTGCGAATGGCGATTTTACGCAAGAGAAATTGGCTGTTCTCCCGTGTAGGAACCTGGAACAACTCACCAGCTGCGTCACAAAAGCTTCCTTTGTTTAGTAGAACGAATCATGATGAAAGGATAGTTGAACACAAAGGTGTCCTCTGGGAATGGTTCTTGCACGGCGGATTACCCGACAAATGTAATGTTAATTTTCTTGAACCAGAAAGTTAAACATTAAGACAGTTAAGTTAAGACAGAGGAAAGCTTAAAACCATTTTGGTTGCATGGCAATCGATTTCGACCCACTGATTAGTGGCCGAATTCAGCGGTTTGATTAGATTGATTGCTAAAAATAGTCACGTAGCAATGCATGCAGTGGTAATATGACTCCATCCCGTTCAAATAAAAAGAATGGATTAAAAAATTCAGAGGAGCTGCAGGACGAGGCTGCCAGTTTGTGAGCGGGCGCATATTTTCAAACAGTCCAATGTGGGCGTGCGTGATCTATAGTTGGAGAAATTGTACAGTTGACGCATTGGCGATATTGGGTTTTGAGTTGGCTAATCATGAGGTGACCATTAATTTTCGCATACAAATACTCTGGCTTGGTGTTTTCTCACATTTTTTGCAATGTTGATAGCGTCAAAATTTAAGGTTACATTAATTATGCGTATGTGTTAGTTGCCGCGAAGCGTCTAGCAAAGAAGAGTTGCGCCCACCCACCCTTCCACCCTTCCTGTTTACTCATTGGCTATTTCCCTGTGAGCTTGCTCTTCAGGGGTGACTCCCCATACCTTAAGTAATGCTAATAAGTAAGCAGGAAGGATAATGTACTACTTTTAAAGCGTTGGCAAGTAATATTCCTACCTTGGCAGTCTATTTCCTTCCCGAACGCGTCCAGGAACACTGGATGGCACTTGGTATTGACAAGGCACTTGGCTGGTTTAGTGGTGGGGCATGTGGTATACTTACAGGGATCAAACCGACAAACAGTGTCTGGATCTATCGTGAGGTACAGTTTACATCCTGCAAGACAACAGCCAGACCAATGTATTTACTAATATGGCAGTTTGACCAGGTGGAGCTTTACAAGGAACCATAAGTAACCAACAAAGCTATGTCTATCATAGATCTTGGCTTCTTATCCTTCAGATGCTTCGTGGCGATGTAAAAACTAAAATATTATTTTCCTTTGGTTGGTGCAGTCCAGTGCTGAGGACTGCGTTTGTTCCCAAAAGGTCGCTTTCTTTTAAGGACTAAAAGTTGTAGAGGATAAATTCTTTCGCACCAGGCCAGTGTATTTACTGGCATTTGCTGTTTGGAATTATCTTTTCCAGCAAAAAATATTCATATTTCAACCTGAAAGAGCCAACAAGTTCATTGGAGTTGTTCCGCGTAAGAACGCTAGAGATGCAAATGAAGCGAGCCTTTTGTTTCCAATTGATTCGGCTCGCCTCATGTGCATCTCTAAGGTTCCTACGCGGAACAACTCCAATGGATACAAAAGTTATTAGCATAATACCTCTGCACTCGTCCACTCGTCTTTCTTCGGAGTCAAAGAACACAGGTTTGCATTTGAAGTCACTAACACAGGTCGCATATGGCATTGTTATGCACTTAGCCACCGCACATGGATCGTACCCACACACTGTCTTTGGGTCTACATCCACCACGGAATCCTTATCTGTGGATAGCACGAGATTTTTGTGTTGAAAGTATATGTAGAGTGAACATATGTATTTCCCCTCTTACCGTGGTCAGGTTGAGTTGTATCTCCCACTCTCCCAGATGGGATAGTGTTGGGAAGTGCGGCAATTGTGATGTTTGCTTTTAACCGCAAGTAGGTTAGGGCTGCTTTTGCATGGCAAGCTGTGCGTACGGTCCTTAGATCGAACCTCTGACCGACCAACGGTATAGAGTTTTCTCTTTACGAGTGTAGTTTATAGCTTGAATTCTTTCACCTGGAGCTCTGATCAGAGAAAGGGGTAAAACTGCCCTTCGGCGACCTCGAGTTTGTTGGTTGACTTAAACAAGAACGCTTCACTTTTACTTTGAATTGCACTCTATAATATCATGCCGTTTTACTTTCTAAATATGTATTGATTTTCATTATTTATGATATGATTGACCGTATACATTTTTATCGATGATTTAGTTGTGGTGTCAGATTTGACGCTGGCTTCAATGTTTTCAAAATTTGTTCATGGTAAAAATTACGAGTGGTGCAAAAATGCTCCACACTCTTACCGTCGCACATCTTTCCGTGACAGTGTTTCGTCTGGCGCTTGATGCCGTCACAAGTTTTGCCACCGTACATGGGAGCTGGGTTCGTACAATAACGCTGTCTATGTTGTGTTCCGTGACCACACTTTTGAGTGCAGCGACTCCAGGCTGACCATGATGTGAAACTACCGTTAACTTTGAAGGAGAACAAAAATATATGTTGCATTCATTTTTGTGACAAACTTTTCAAACCCAGCCCAATGGCCAGGAACTTGTCAAGAGGTTGGACCCGTTATCACATAAAGTCTTAAGCCAGCCACAAGATTAATTATTCATTAGAAAACCACAAACGATTACGGATAACAAATAACAACCTTATAGGTGATGTTATAGATGCTGAAAAATTAATTAACTTTTTCCTTTGCTTCACGAGCTTATTCTGTCATGCCTATCTCGCATGGCAACCCCAGGTACTGGCGCGATTTCTATATTTAGTTAACGCAGCCTACTACGAAACTTATTTGATTGAGACATATTTTTGTTCAAAAAGGTTATCTACAAAGCATTTCATTTGCGAATAGGTTTGCTTTTAGTTAACATTACCTGGGCAATCTTTCATTTTACAAAGTTTTAGTTGAAATCGCGGCCCCTCACAATTTTTCCCTCCATTTGCCGGCGGTGGATTGTACAGTACCGCTCACGAGACCTTAATGCTGTCCTGCCGCAAGATCCCGGACATTGAGAGAACGCTGTCCAAGCTGTGAACCCACCGTCAGCTGAAACAATTTGAATACAGTCGAAGCTCTCGTAATCGACCACCTCGGGAACTGAAAATTGCGGTCGTTAACGGAGCTGGTCGCTTTCGAGAACGGCTCTCGTAAGCGACCACCAAGCGGCTTCCTACTTGAACAATAGGTGTTGGTCGCTTACGAGAGCATAGTACTATAAATCTAGAAAATATCATGTGATACTAATGCGTAAAATAGTTTGATTTATTTCCCGACTTTAATTAAGAATAGGTAACCGCAAATATGTATAAAGAAAATAGCATTTCACCGGTGCAGCTTGTATCAGTTAAGATATTTATGAGGTGATGACTGATGTTTTAAAGACAAAAGTACTGTGGTCGCTTACGAGAGCTTAAAAACAATAGAAAATCTCTGTTGGCTATTTGAAGTTGTGGTCGCTAACGGAGCTGGTCGCATCGATAAGGCGGTCGCTTACGAGAGCTTGAAATAACAGAGTTTATGTGACATTTCAAACGGGGTTTCGGGAAAATGGTCGTTATGGGAGCTGGTCGCTTACGAGAGCGGTCGCACAGAGAGCTTCGACTGTATTTTAATAAAACATCACCGATTAAAAGGTTTTAACTTGTATACAACTGAACTGTGATGGAAGAGCGCCGCTCTCACGAGTGGGAGGCCGTTGGGTTGTAACGTAGGCCCGACTAACTGTCGAGGTCTTGTAAAATTGAGAAGAAGGTGCTGCCATAGCTTCAACCTCTTGCTGTAAAGGTTCTGTTTTCATTTAGAATGGGCGCGTCTATAGAGCAGATTTCGTATGACTGTGAAAAGTTCCGCGACAATGTTGTTTACCGCTCCGCGACCGTGACCGCGCCGCGACTAAGTGATTTCATTCGGTATCTACAGCAGGCGAAGGTTCGGTACCGCCACCGCGACAGTACTGCGCCGTGTCGCGGCACTTTTCACAGTCATACGAAATCTGCTCTATCACTGGAGCAACACTTACTTGGCATTCCGTTGTCTTGTGGTGGATTCGGTACACCTCCAAAGCTTGTTAGGTTTTGTATAGCTGATCCGACAGTGCTGGAGCTCTTTTGATCGGTCGGAAAGCGTGTGTTGCTTGGGTCTTTGCTTTCTCCTTCTGGTTGAACAAATCCGTGAATGTTTGCCTTAATCGTGGCTGCCCTGTTGTTGTTATCCATGCCTATGACGGCCAACTCATTAGAAATTTTGCCTCCAGCTAGTCCTGAAATATATCATCGATGTAAAGAGTGACCAACGTCTAAAATAAACGCCATGAGAGGAAAGGGGAAAATCATCAGGTCGGGGGCTCAGTTGGTATTAATAGTCTGAATAGACTTGGAACTAGAATTGTCGAACGGTGTAAGTCGTTTGCCCCTCTCCTATGAGCCCCCGGGGTTCGATTCCCGGCACGGACTATTTTTTGTGCCTTGAATCTTCTGTCATTACACCCGTACTTTGCGCATTTTGGATGAGACAATAAACCTAGGTCCCGTACGCTAACCTGAATGAGAACACTAAAGAATCTCTGGGGACCATCCTTTGTGAAAGAACTAACAAATACCTAACACCTGCTAGCACACTGCATTGATGTATCTTGGCATCAGACAAGTCATTGGAACACCTAGTCCTTCCCCTCCCAATGTAGAGCGGGAAATAATACTGAACACAATTTTGGGCAACATTGAAATGAGGGCAGGGAGAGCATTTTGCATTTCATTGTAGCTGAAACTACAATTTAAACGCAATAATTTCATAACAATAAATACAAAAGTCGCTGTCTTTGGGGACTGCCAAAAGTTGGTAACGTTGGGGATTGTCAGTTTAAGGTGTGGCGTGCTTACCTCCCTTTTTGTAGGTTGATATAAGCTGCCGAATAATCCCGCCTAATACCTTGTTGCGCTCTATGCACATCATGGAAAGGCATGCAGACAAAAAGCAAGAGTAATCGAAAGAGAAAAAGTTAGCATGTACTCCAATACAAATTTATTAGGTGCGCAGTAATGCTTTTTGACTGGTGTTGAATTATGTAGCAGCGTCAAGTTATTAGTCTGAGTATTAAAAAGGAAAAGAACGTCCAAGAGCAAGCAATTCAGAATATAGTTATGATGTTAGAGCTTGGCAGAACAGTTAGGTTCGGTTTTAGGGACATCTAATTGGTGAAGTGTCAGGTGTGTCCGTATCCATATCCCAGTTAACAAATGTCCTCTGATTTTCCGTGGTATGTCCTCTTATATACCACGGAATGACGTAATAAAGTGGTCAAAATGTTGTGGACTCACGAGTGGGTCCGCAGTACATTTTGACCACTTTATTACGTCATTCCGTGGTATATAAGAGGACATACCACGGAAAATCAGAGGACATTTGTTTTATACCACAACAAAAGGCAAAAATAAAAAGGCAAAAGCAGCGCGCGCGCAGCCAACGGTGTTTTCGTTGGTTCTTTTTAGCGCGCGCGCTTATGATGGCGCGTTCCATGGTATGTCCTCTTATGTACCCATGGCTGAGAGCCAATCAGAATGCGAGAAACGCGCGCGTTGTGGTATAATATGCGATGTCCACATGACCGTACTTCTTCACAGGGGCACCTTCCATAGGACCGCACATATTATCCCGCATATTGTCCATTACCGCAGATTACCTCGATGAGCTTGACGGTAATAAAATTTGCCGGATTACGTTCGATTCAGCAAAGAGAGGACGCTGGATATCTGGATATAGCATCTCATTGGGGACAGTGTGGGCGGAGAGCGGCTTAATCAAGTTAAAGAGCCTGTGTCAGCCGCCATTTTGACAGCATAGCAACATACCAAGTCGGAGAAAGCATCCATTTTCATAGGCTGATTTAGAGAATATAGAGCAAAGTTCTCGTTTGAATTTGGTAAATCAAATCTTAAACTTAGATGTTTATACACGTAATTCGTCTTATAATATCGAACGAAAACAATAACAAAGGAGTGGCTTCCAAGGGCTCTTTAAAAATGGTAAAGAATGAGTTTCAAAGAACGAAAAAGGAAGCCCAATACCACTAAGGACACTTTCCTTTTGTCCAAAATCCCGGGAATTCCGCTCAGAAGTCATATTGAAATATACTGAGGAGTAAAGCAGAAATGAAAAAGCCATATTGTGCTTACCTTTATTGTAAAAGGTAATGTTAGACTCCCCTGCAGTCGGGTTGAACACAAACATTAGCAAAAGCACCAGCAAGGCCACGACCGGTATTTGACGCTGCCAGGTCTTATTCATGATTTGTTTCTGCTTATGCTACAGGGTACATCTCACACTAAAAAAAACATACTGAAACAGCAGATAACAAGTCAAATTCTTATCAAGCCCTACCTTCCTCTAAACGGAATAGCTATTTCCTCTCACTTAGAATTGGCTCACTGCTATTTTAATCAACAGATGAAATGAAAGTAACGAGGGTGGAGCCCTTTTGCGTAAACTACATGATATCAGTAGGAGTAGTTTTCCCTTTCGATTCGGAGGCGCACAAAAGTTTTTAACTCGTTGATACCTTTGCTTCAGTAATCAAATTCCGAAGATTTAATATGGTATTTTTTTATGTAAGTTTTCATTTACTGTAAAAAAAACACAAGAACACCTTGATAGGTTTAACTTCTTTGGACTGTAAAAAGCGATCCGATATTGAATTAGTTTTAATGATTATTTTGTGTAAACAAATTGTATCAAAACAATATATTTCAAACATAGCGCACGTACCTGGAGTCCAGCGGCTGGTGTCTAACACTTTGACCAAGTTAAACTCGAAACATTGCATAGGTAGAAAACCCTTTTGCAGACCAATAAGACGTCAATTTTTCTTTTGCCAAGGAAACGACAGTAAAAGCATTTTACAAAATGCTAGAAAGATAGACTCGTATGACAGAGAAACATAATCACTATTTGGTTGCCGTGAATAATTCAGTAGTGCTGCTGGTACTAGTGACAAGATTATAATCAGTTCAATGAGCAAAACGTTACGGTTCACAAATCATTTTGATTATTTGTAGAATTCATCCAAACAAGCCAAGGAACTAATTTCCTTGAACATTTTAAACAGTGGACCAAGCTACAAGCTTGCTTTGTTCAGATGTTGCAATCTCCGCAATATGAATGGTGGCGAACAGAAGCAAGGGGGTATATCGCTTGGCGTAGACAGTATGTCAGGGAGTGCCGGGACTATTGTGCGAGACCCCGGGTTCAAACCCCAGCAGGACCAGCTCTCTGGGGTCTTTTGGGGTATTTTCTTAGTTACGAGAAGGTGCCGCCTTTGACACCTACAAATGCTTTGGCCTTCTCGGATAAGGACATAAGACATTGGTTCCCGCAACGGAAGAAAGGTCCTAGTGGAGCCGTTTGCGTATCCATCTGTCATTGTCATTATCGTTCAGTGGCGTAGCCAGGAATTTTTGGTTGGGGGGGGGGGGGGATAGTGAAAACATGGGACGAAAATTTTCAAATTTTCTCCAGCAAATACAGTAAATGTATGGGAACGTCTCCCGTCGTTATCACTTACATCATCATGTATGTAAATTTGGTTTACCGATTCACACAAGGTTTGGTTTAAGGTTTAAGTGTCCTTTGGTAATTGCTTCAATTTCATGTATCTATACTAATATATAGATTTAGCCACTGGCTAAAAGCGGAGCTCCCTGTTACATATTTTTTTGTCTTGATGACCCAAAAATAATAATAGGCATGGCCTGTGGAAGTAAGATAAAGAACCTCTTTCAGAAAAAAATAGGGTACTAACCCTTCCCAATGGAATGGTTCTAACAAAGAACATGTGCAATATAAAGAAAAAAGGAATTATTTGTCATGAGTTTTTTTAATTGAAATCACAATATATGTACATTTTATTACATGAGCAGTGTATTTTTAATAAAATGTGTCATTCCATAAAATACAGATACCAACCATGTTATGAGCAGAGAATAGGTGGCTGCAAATTTTGGTCTTTCTACTCATACCTTCTTTGTATATTTATTGAAATTCCACTGAAAAAGAACATTTTTTTTTGGGGGGGGGAGGGATGGGTTGAGGCCTCAAAGGGGAGGGGCATCCTAGATCTAAAGCATCATAAGCGGGCCATTCTCATTTGTGAGCATTTCGGTGGGGGGAGGGGGGTTCACCACACTTTACATGTACATGTTGCTTTCCATGAATTAATTGTCCATTTAAAACTACCTTTGTTATAACAATACTCATATATTACATCTTAAATTCATGATACATAATTTTCTTGAAGGACTTGGAACATAACATTATACCAATGTAAGGAGAGGGTTGTACCCAGAGGGGGACTCTAAGGTTAAAATGCTAGGGATGTTGGGAAACTCGAATTTTGACCCTAAAAAATACCTGTTTGGAAAAAATTTCCACCCTAAAAAATTGACTGCAGTCTGGAAATACCCTAAAAAATACCAACAATGTTGACAGATTAAATGTTATTCTGGCCGTTTATTTGATATATATCAAATGTATCCTCTCGAGTTTCAAATACACTAGATCATTCTTTCAAATATTTTGTACCTTGTGAGAACCCCCTAAAAAATACCAGTATTATTTTTTCTTACCATACCGTTTTTTTATATTAGAACCCCTAAAAAATATCAGATTGCCGATTTCAACCCCTAAAAAATATGACGGTCAACCCTAGCATTCGAATATAGGGAGTCCCCCGGGGGGTTGTACCTTTTGAAGTCCCCTGCAGATGGGGGGTTCCCTGCGAGCAGTGGTTTCCTCCTCTCTTAGGCGGACAACAAGTGAGGGAGAGAAACCACTGTAAGGAAGCGCTTATTATTGATGATGGCATAGCGCGGGGGGAGGGGGGTTGCCTCCTCCTGGTGGGGGGTCAAAAAAGTTTTGCTACTGCCAAAGGAGGAGCTAAACAGAAAACGAAAGTGGAGTTGCACGGAACACTGACAACCCCCCCCCCCCCCCCCCAACCATAAATAATGAACACTCCCGTAGCAAGTACATTCTGACAGCACTGTTTATCCTTCAAAATTTCAAAATAATAATAATAGCACTGCAAATGCATTAAATTGATTCTGTCTTGACAAGTATTTAAGTAATCAGTATTTTAGAAAACCTGTCTCTTGATATGTATACAGTGCTTTCTTTGGTATGTTCCTCAGCTACACTGGCACAAGCTTGGCCTGGTGAAGTAAGGTAAAAAAAACTCCTTCAGAAAAAAAAAGGCAAGCTTTTGCGTTGGGTTTCAGGGGACAGAGGAGCCTAAGAGAAGCCTGACAGGCAAGAATATTCAGATGCAAAGGAAAATTGCACAATTTATAGATGATAGTGCTCTCTCTCCTAAAACACATTATGTTGAAGAGTTTGTAAAATAGGAATACATGATTTTTATTTAAATTTATTTGGGTTTAAAGTCTATATACATTTTGTATATGATTCCAAATATGTTTGTCTGTCTGTCTCCCCCCCCCCCCCCCCCCCCCCCCTCCAGCCCAAGAGAATTGTGGTGGTAACCAATAAGTTTGATGAATGACTGTAACACCAGATCTTCTTTTCCAGTCTAAAAAGCATATAGCAATGGATATTATTATACATTTTAGTAATGGAACATACTGGAGTCCCATTATCTTTGTAAAAGCCATAAAAATGAATAACATTCAGTCTTTCAGATTCACCACTTTGAAAAGAGTATATATTGAAAATAGGTTGATTTTTTATCACTCCCTCTTTCCACTGTTTGATTGCCTGGGAGGACTCTTTCATCCCAACATATGGCAATGGAAGCATTAGTTTCAGACACATTTGTACTTATGCTATGGTAAGAACTTTATTTAGTATTTTAGGAATTAGTTGCTTCCGATAGATTAAATAATATGCTTAGGAATGTTTTATGTTGATAGTGTCGGCCAGCAGGCACTAATTCAAGGATTTCTGGTGCATTAACAGTTGTTTGTGGTTCCAGAAAATATCCCCCCTCCCCCTCACTCCACGGAAGGGTGTTGAAAAGTGACACACCCCTCTGGAATTTCCAAAGGAAAATAGCTGAGTATTTGCATGAAAAAAAAAACAGGTAAATTGACCCCCAACCACTCTAGAATTTCCAAGCCCTCATGCGATGAATACTTTCTGGATCGAACCACACAATTTATGTGCTTTTGCCTTACAGTCAGTACTGAGGATATTGCACTGAGTGTGATGACTGCAGGAATTAGCAAATCCTCACAAGATTTGAAAAAAAGACTTTGAAAAAAATTACATGAACCTAGTCACAGATACACTGATTGCAGGTTCACTTTTTTCATTTTTATGACTGGTGAATTATCTGTGAATTATCCGAGGTTTTTATTGAACTTGAAAGGACAAATATCATGAGGGAGATTCTTTTTTGTTCTTAAGAAAACATGCTATTTTGAATTCCGTTATTTGTTTCTTTTCCTGTAAATTTTCACTTGATGATAGTGGTTGAGTAGTTTCACTTGAGTGGTTTCCATAGTCCATGGTTTTATAAAGTATAGTTACACTTTTATTTAAAAACTTAACTTAAAAGTGATTTGGGAGCCTACAAAAATAAACTCAAATAAACTTGCGCTACAACTACGGACGTAATCGGTATTTGGTATCCAAGATATTATACTTGAAAAAGTGAAACAAAATAATCTAATATGATTAAAATCTCCACTTGCCTGTTATATGTGGAAAACACTGTGAAGTACTCCCTATTTATGAGCCAGAAAAATATCTTGGAAAACTGCAAATTAAATCAAGCAGTCAAGAGTTAGCTTAGTAACTTGTTTCCTCAGTCAAACCTTTTCCTGCTAGCAGAGGCCTCTTTTCTCTGCATTTTACGCTGGCTAGGGAAGTCAGACCTCAGCGAAATGGATAAAATATTCAAAAATTTTAAGAGTGACAGGTTAGTAAATTCAAGAATTACTGTACCATTGCCTAAATCGGAAGTCTGGAAGCGTCTTGAGATTGCATTGCATAGTTTTTTGTTGACCGACGTAAAGTTCGACGTTCAATTCATTCAAGATGGCTGCTTTTGGCAAGCAAATAAATATACTTAAATTCTCCCAAACTACAATATCACTCAAAGCTATGGCAACGGAAGTAGAATCGCTGTCAAACTGAAATCACTTAAATGCGACGGTATTCCTCTTGGAATCCTCAAATAAACAACTAACGCAAATCTACCGAGCAGCCACGATCGTTTTTAATGAACTTTCATAATTTTCCAACTAGCGTGGCGAGCCACCGGGGCGCGAAAAAACTTGAATGAAAATTTAAAACTTTTTAAAGTTAAAAGTTAAAACTTTTTAAAGTTAAAACTGCGGTTGAATGTTAAACTTTTTTCGTGGCAAGGACCTACCTTGAGAATATTTTTCCTTGTCACTTCACGGCACGACGACAGTCTTCCGAGTTTCAACCTTCGGTCATCCCGCGCTGTTGTTCTAGTCTATCTTTCCTTTCCTCTGAGACTACGAAAAATGTTCTGGTCACTTTTTAACGTTGTATTTATATAGTCTCTGCCTTTTAAACATCTTAAGGTTTCGACATGTTAGCCAGGGTAACCTCCATCCTCCTACTGAAGACATTAATTTCCCGTTCTCTGTCGATCGAGCGGTCGTTTTGTCACTCGCTCGCTGCTGGTTTTTCTCCCTCACTCTAGTCTCTAGTGCCACTGACTTCGCTTCTTTTCCCTTGTGAAACTCCCGTGTTCATCGACATATCAGTCTCGACTTCATCCCGGTAAATCTGACTTTTAGTCTAAAATACCTTGATTTCACAGTTTGTTTCAGAAACGTTTCAGTTTTTTGATAAAGAACTTTCCTTCACTTGTCCACAATTCAAACACGAAATGACAAAAGAAAAAAATCCCTTTTCAAATAAAAATCGACAACTAAAATTCAAGCGCGCGCGTGCTCATTTTCCCGCTCAAAACTGGTGGGCTACCTGTGCGACGACGGAACCGACAAACCGGAAGTCCATCACAAAACAGGTCGATGCATATACACTTTTGTGTTGTCTCTTTTCCTCCTGCATGTAGCTATGGGGCTCCGCTACGCGGGCGCCTTCGGCGCCCGCGGGAGCTCCGCTATAATCGGGAGTAGTCTGCGCAAACATTTCTGATTGGCTAAATCGTTCGCACTCACTCCGCTTAGGCCGGAAGCTGTGCCGCCAAAAGAAGTTCACAAACCTGCAGAGAAGGTGGAAATCCAGACAGTGAGCGTGTTTTGGTTGGAAAAGATTCACCCTGGACTAGTTCTAATTCAAGCGATTTCTTAAGCGAGGGACAAAGCTGCCATCGCCGCCATTTTGAAATCAGTAGTATAGTAGGTATGGAATTAGCCCCTTTTTTGCGGAGCCCGGTGCGGAGCCGCGGAGTTTTTTTGCGGAGCCCGGTGCGGAGCCGAGGAGCCATGACGTCACAAATGAGGAGCCCGGTGCGGAGCCGCGGAGCTGTTTTCGGAGCCGCGGAGCGGGTGAGCCGGATGACGTCACAGACTATTTTTAACCCTTTTTTGCGGGTGAGCCTGCGGGTGAGCAGGATGACGTCACAGATTTTTTTTTGCGGGTGAGCCTGCGGGTGAGCCGGATGACGTCACAGATTTTTTTTTTGCGGGTGAGCCTGCGGGTGAGCCTGCGGGTGAGCAGGATGACGTCACAGATTTTTTTTTTGCGGGTGAGCATGCGGGTGAGCCTATTCAGTGAGGAGCCTTATTGTTATCGGAGACAATGCTAGGATTAACACTGGAATGCTTTTGTTCAGGAGGGATTAAGAAAAACAAAGGGAGACAATACCAGGATTAACTAAGGGAAGGCTTTTGTGTAAGGGATTAGGGTTTGTTGACTGCAACTCGAATATTAATTATAGTGTAAGGTTTTGTTTATGCGGAGATAACATGATGCAGAGACATGGTTTATTCTCTTTATTATAAAATGAATGAATATCGATTACATAAAATACTATTACATAAAATACTACCACTAACGGTTAGGTAAATAAACGCTTTATTAAGGAATTGATTACAAGTCTAAAGTCTGTTCACTAGTAGTCTTGACTTGAGGTAGAGGTTTCCACTCATCTTTTTCTTGTTGTAATACGAGCCCGCCATGCAATCATAACACCGCAGAAAAGACCCCTTCCAAGCTTTTTCTATGGGTGATTGCTTTTGACAAACTGGGCATTCGTAGAGTTTGTCTTTTTCGTAACGTCCGGACATTTTATCTTGCCACAAGCATTTTCCACACTCAGCAATATCGATGCGATAAGAATTGTTCCCTTCACAATGACTGCATAATCCATCAGCTTTCTTTTCAATGTCACCCGAGACTCCATCTCCCTCTTGTCTCATTTCTTCGTCACTGGATTGCTCAGTTTCCTCATCATCGGATTGCTCCGCTTCCTCATCGTCACCGGCAGATTGGTCAGTTTCTTCATCACTTTCATTATTATCGTCCGTTTCATCATCGCTAGATTGCTCGCTTTTTGTCTCCCTACTTTCATAGGTAACTACATCGTTCAAAGCTGCTTTGTTACGGATCAGTCTCTTATCAATTCCTAATTCTGCCAGTCCCTCGAGAAAAGACTTTAAACCTCTTGGAGGTGAAATATCTTCGCTGAAAGGTAGTAATACAAACTCTACAAGATCAGCAATAACTGTGTTTGGTATTCTGCGTTTACGACGAATCATTTCCCCGTTAGGCGACCAAAACAAAATATTCTTAGAGGTGGCTATACTGTGCAGAAGGTCTCGGGCATTTTGATAGGGAACAGCATTTGAAATCTGACTCAACACGTCTTTGATTCGAGGTCCATCATTTCCTCCTCTTGCTCATCCGCGTCATCGCTAGACATATCGCTATCTGAGTCCAGTGAACGTTTCATGGCGAATACCATTGGCAAATGATTTGATCCTCAAACGTGACGTGTATTTATACCCTCAGAGGAGTAATGCTAAAACAGGGACCAGCAGGTCTTGGACAAACCCACCCCCTTTTTGTGATAAGATTTGCTTTTTTTCTTTGAAAGGGGTGGAACCACTAGCCAAGGCGCCTAGGTCCTCCCCGTGTCGTCTTATGTCACTAAACTCATCATCACCCAATGGAATATATCCATTTCCAACATTATGGGCAATCTGAGTTAGAGCATGAACTTGTTCTGGGGTGGCTGTGTCGAGAAGGTATTGGCGCTGATGTGGCGGGCAACTACACAAGGCTTGAAGAAAGCCGAGGTTGTTCTTCACTACTCGAGACATGGTTACAAATGAAACAGTGTCAATGGAGCTACTATTTATATATTTGTAGCGACCGTAGACAGGACGCCCACTACAGTGCCTGTCAACGCCCGTCACGCCCGCTACAGCGCCCGTCAACGCCCGTAGCGCCCGTCACGCCCGCTACAACGCCCGTCGCGCCCGCTACAGCGCCCGTCAACGCCCGTCAACGCCCGTCAACGCCCGTCAACGCCCGTCAACGCCCGTCAACGCCCGTCAACGCCCGCTACAACGCCCGCTACAACGCCCGTCGCGCCCGCTACAGCGCCCGTCAACGCCCGCTACAACGCCCGCTACAACGCCCGCTACAACGCCCGCTACAACGCCCGCTACAACGCCCGTCAACGCCCGTCAACGCCCGCTACAACGCCCGTCACCGCCCGCAAGGACGCCCGCAATGAAAAGTATAAATAGGAGTGTTTCCCGAATCCTTACCCATTACCAAACAACGGTTGAAGTATGAACATCATGGTAAAGAAAGCTGTTTGTCCAGAGTGTGGATCAGGATTTTCACGTCATTATGATATGGAGAGACATAAAAAGAAATATCATGATCCAAACATCGTTACAGGTGAAACAAGGGAGCCAGAATCATCCATACCTTTCCGTTTTGGTGTTCACGAAACATGTGGTCCCTTTCAACTCCAACATCCTTTTACGTGTATGGTGGCGGGAATGACCGGAAGCGGGAAGACTGTTTGGGTCCAGAAACTCCTTGAGCATTGGCAAAAGACAATCTCTCCTCCACCCCAACGCATAGTCTGGTGCTATGCTCAGTGGCAACCCGCCTACACCGCCTTAGCCATGTCTACCCCACAAATAGAATTCGTAAAAGGAATCCCAACCAACATTGAGCAAGACTCATACTTTGACGTAAATGTGCGGAACCTCATTGTCATCGACGATCAAATGATTGAAACTGGGAATGATAACAGGGTTGCAAACTTATTCACCAAGGGATCCCATCACAGAAATCTGTCAGTGATTTATATCCTACAAAACCTATTTCACCAAGGAAAAGTCAATCGAAACATATCCTTAAATAGCCACTACCTGGTCCTATTCAAGAACCCTAGAGACCAATTGCAAGTGATGACGTTGGCCAAACAAATGTATCCACGCAACACGCATTACTTTCTTGACAAGTATGAAGAAGCCGTCAGGAAACCTTTTGGCTACCTGTTTGTTGACTTAAAACCAGCAACCAACGACACCTGCAGACTACGCGCCAATGTCCTTCCTGGGGAAATGTCAACCAATGAGAAAACGGAAGACGCCTTCGGGAAAGAGCTCCTAAAATTTCTTAGTTATCAAAATATGGATGTTTCTCCAGAGAAGCGGCGCATGAGAGAACTACACGACAAAATGAATGACATCCTTCACAGTCAAACTATGAGTGAAGGTGAAAAGGTCATACGATACACGCAGCTTCAAAACGATTTGTTGCGAATGAAGCATCAAGCAAGTCACACCCCTCCAGCGAGTGTAGAACCACCAGTAACAACACCTACCTACACTACTCCCCAAAGTATCCCGTTTTCATCACCCGAGCCAGCCACGATACCCTATTCGGTAAAGGTGGCAGAATCTCCCAAGACATCCTTTGTTCCGCCGACCCCAACACTTCCAGAACTGACTTTGACACCGCCACCATCAGCGAGTATTACCCCAAGGAAGCCAAAGAAACCAAAATTAAAAAATATCTTAAAGAATTATTTGGATGATGATGCCGATAAAGACGGACCGTATCTAAAATCGACGTTGAGACGCTATCGGTTGCGTTCTTACCGTTCTTCCCCATATAAAATTAAATAAAAAAAATTGTAGTTAATAGGGAAAACTCTACCTCAAGTCAAGAATACTAGTGAACAGACTTTAGACTTGTAATCAATTCCTTAATAAAGCGTTTATTTACCTAACCGTTAGTGGTAGTATTTTATGTAATAGTATTTTATGTAATCGATATTCATTCATTTTATAATAAAGAGAATAAACCATGTCTCTGCATCATGTTATCTCCGCATAAACAAAACCTTACACTATAATTAATATTCGAGTTGCAGTCAACAAACCCTAATCCCTTACACAAAAGCCTTCCCTTAGTTAATCCTGGTATTGTCTCCCTTTGTTTTTCTTAATCCCTCCTGAACAAAAGCATTCCAGTGTTAATCCTAGCATTGTCTCCGATAACAATAAGGCTCCTCACTGAATAGGCTCACCCGCATGCTCACCCGCAAAAAAAAAAATCTGTGACGTCATCCTGCTCACCAGCAGGCTCACCCGCAGGCTCACCCGCAAAAAAAAAAATCTGTGACGTCATCCGGCTCACCCGCAGGCTCACCCGCAAAAAAAAAAAATCTGTGACGTCATCCTGCTCACCCGCAGGCTCACCCGCAAAAAAGGGTTAAAAATAGTCTGTGACGTCATCCGGCTCACCCGCTCCGCGGCTCCGAAAACAGCTCCGCGGCTCCGCACCGGGCTCCTCATTTGTGACGTCATGGCTCCTCGGCTCCGCACCGGGCTCCGCAAAAAAACTCCGCGGCTCCGCACCGGGCTCCGCACCGGGCTCCGCAAAAAAGGGGCTAATTCCATACCTACTATACTACTGAAATCTCCCACAGAAACTGAAAAAGAACTCAGTTCGCACAGCCGAAAGCACCATAGTCATTCAGACCTAAATGGTTCTGTCACAGATTACTGTCAGAAAAGTGCAGGGATAATTGTTATTCGAAATTTTTAAGTTGAGGAAATATTTCATTCAGCTTAAACAAACGTACACCAGTGCCTTGCTTTCCTGTTCGCGCGCTAAGGCGAAATGAGTGACAAATTTACACAACGCAAGCCATGAATAATATTCTCAAAGTGTAAATCCTTACGCTGTATCGCAAAACGAAGGACACACGCCCGAAGAGAAGAAGGACATCTCTCAAGTGGGCGTGTTTTTGTTGGAAAAGATTCACCTTTGGCTAAGCTCTAATTCAAGCGATTTTTTCAGCGAGGGACAAAGACGCCATCGCGGCCATGTTGAAATCTCCCACATAAACTAAAAAAGAAATTATTTTCCTCAGCCG
This sequence comes from Scolanthus callimorphus, assembly GCA_033964015.1. Classification (NCBI taxonomy): domain Eukaryota; kingdom Metazoa; phylum Cnidaria; class Anthozoa; order Actiniaria; family Edwardsiidae; genus Scolanthus; species Scolanthus callimorphus. The sequence continues at coordinate 10,413,214 of CM066919.1, forward strand.
AAAGCACCATAGACATTCAAAACTAAATGGTTCTATTACAGATTACTTACTATTATGTGCAGGGATAATTTTAATTCGAAAAATTTTCATTTAAGTTTGAACAAACTTACACCTCTGCCACTGCCTACAGAGCGCACGCTAAGCCATGAATGAAATTCTCTAAATAAACCTATGACAAACTAAAAATTTCTTAATTTACTTCACCTATTCCCTCCCTTCCCTTACTGAGATATAATAAGCATACAAACAATTCCGAAGTCAAATGAGTTTTCTGTGTAATAGGCTTGCGTTTTCAATTTTAGCGGGTTCTTCGGACTTAGACAGATTTGAGAGCCGTACTGACTCACACGACAAACGTGCGTCATTTTCTCCACCACAATCAGGGAGACCAGTGCAAAATATACAACAAAGGCTCTGGGGCTCACTTCATTTATTTGGGCATGCGGCAGGGGGTCTTTCTTGAAGGGAGGTCATTAGTAATGTAAATCAGCAGTTTGTGGAAGGGGGAACTCAGGTACGGGCTGTTTTCTTGTATTATATTATTTTAAAACTCTGGAACGTAGAAAACAAATATATTAACGACTATTAACAATTACATTAATAATCATTTATTTATAAAAAAAAATGTCCTCGTCTGGGTACGTTTTAGTTCGTCAAAACCATCCAGTTTTGTATCATAATGATTGGCAGCCCTATATGGTGCACACAATTTCTTCCCATATGTGACATCACGACGATACGACCGATCTAGAAAGTTGACAGGGGAATTATTATTTTTTAGCGGAGCTCCTGCGCGGGCCGAAGGCCCGCGCAAGCGGAGCACCATACCTAAGGGAAAAACGTATAGTATACTATCGAGTTGATTTTTGAACGTCACGGGCATTATGGATCATTTTGTTGACGTCATTGATGACGTAAGGGCACGTGACTTTGGTGTAGAGTTCCTCTTATGGTCTTTGAAACTTTGTCCAAGTTTGGTTTCTATAGAAGCTACCCTTCGGGAGTTATGATTTTTTCTTTATTTTTCTGGTATTAAACCTATAGCGTACGCCGTCCGTCCGTCGTCCGTCCGTCCGTCCGTGTACACATGGGAACCCTGTGGTATGCAAAGAAAAAAAATATATCTCCTCAAGGGAACACGCTAAGACAACCATACTTGGGATATTTTGTCTATGCAACAAGGGGGGTGTTGTAACACGGACACGTGATGTGACGTCATCGATGACGTCATCTATGCTTGAAAAATCAATATCTCGTGAAGGGAAAACTCTAAGACAACAAAACTTGGGTAGTGTAGTCTAGGCCACCAGATGAGCAAAATGAGGTGGTCACGTGATATGACGTCATCGATGACGTCATCTATGCTTGAAAAATCAATATCTCGTGAAGGGAAAACTCTAAGACAACAAAACTTGGGTAGCGGAGTCTAGGCCACCAGATAAGCAAAATAAGGTGGTCACGTGATATGACGTCATCAATGACGTCATCTATGCTAGAAAAATCAATATCTCATGAAGGGAAGACTCTAAGACAACAAAACTTGGGTAGTGTAGTCTAGGCCACAAGATGAGCGAAATGAGGTGGTCACGTGATATGACGTCAACGATGACGTCATCTATGCTTGAAAAATCAATACCTCGTGAAGGGAAGACTCTAAGACAACAAAACTTGGGTAGTGTAGTCTAGGCCACAAGATGAGCGAAATGAGGTGGTCACGTGATATGACGTCATCGATGACGTCATCTATGCTTGAAAAATCAATATCTCGTGAAGGGAAGACTCTAAGACAACAAAACTTGTGTAGTACAGTGTAGGCCACCATATGAGCGAAATGAGGTGGTCACGTGATATGACGTCATCGATGACGTCATCTACGCTTGAAAAATGAATATCTCGTGAAAGGAAGACTCTAAGACAACAAAACTTGGGTAGTGTAGTCTAGGCCACCAGATGAGCAAAATGAGGTGGTCACGTGATATGACGTCATCGATGACGTCATCTATGCTTGAAAAATCAATATCTCGTGAAGGGAAGACTCTAAGACAACAAAACTTGGGTAGTGTAGTCTAGGCCACCAGATGAGCAAAATGAGGTGGTCACGTGATATGACGTCAGCGATGACGTCATCTACGCTTGAAAAATGAATATCTCATGAAAGAAAGACTCTAAACCAACCAAACTTGGCTAATGTAATCCAGGTCACCAGATGAGCGAAATGAAGTGGTCACGTGATGTGACGTCATCGATGACGTCATCTATGCTTGAAAAAATCAATATCTCGTGAAGGGAATCCCTTTCATTCACACAGAAAATTTTATAAGCAGGAGCTCCGCTTTTAGCCAGTGGCTAAATCTATATATTACTTTTGTGTTGCCGTCATAAAAAAAAATTGGTAATCGAGGAAATCAAAAGAAAATATCGGGGATTTCCAACGAAGTAGAAATAAATAATCTAGAACTTGTGGAATCGACCCTTGATCCTGCCCCATGTTTTAAAGCAGCCGATTCACACTGTTCATAATACACTGCTTCGCTGGCATCATAGTTAATGGAGTGGAATGGTTGGGAAGCACGGCAAACTTCAAAGGGTCAACACAATAGCGTGGGCTGGATGTTGAGAGGGGCTATCACGTGATATTGACCCTGCACAATCTTTTGTTTCACCCTCATCTAATATACAAACAAAAGGATTTTTCTGAAAAGGTGAACAAAGAGATAGTACATATAAACTATGCTGGCATTTTTAATGTCATCGGGATTCAGAGACTACAAATAAGCTCACGTAATTTATATTGCTGTCCGCTGAGCACATTTACCAAACAGACGGACGAAAGGCTCGTAAAAGGAGCAGATTCACCCTGTTCACAATGCACTGCTTATCTGGCATCTTTAACATAATTGATCCCAATTAACATGAAGAAAGGATCGCTAAAGTACAAATCCTTTGCATTAAGTCATCTGACGCAAAAACAAAGCTGCATCATGGGCAGAGTGTCATTGATTCCTCCAAAAATACGCGAGGGTTCAACGGTGCGCAGGTGGACAAACCCGACAATTCATTACCATAGAGTAGCATCATTTCCATTTTCCCGAAATGCATGCACGTTAACTCTTGTTATCACCCCACTTGAGGTCATCAGCCAATCGCTTCGGGAGACATCAGCGGTCTCGAGACCACAAAACATACTGGGACAAATTTGGCTAGGTTCTTTAAAATATCAGGGTTCGTTTCGTCTCGCCTTGGGTATTTTGCCGAATAAAACCAAATTTGCCCGATTGTATATGCATATTATATAAGTAAGCAAGTATTTCATGGTAGAACAACATAACCAGTGTCATTTTATCTGAACCTATGTACATACTCAATGGAATTTATAGACATATTAAACATTAGATGATATCGACATTCCGACATGTATACGTTTCAGTGACTGGCTCTAGTGTTACGTCTTTTGTTCTTTTTATGTATCTTATGTCTCTTGTGACTTTTGCGATGCTTTTTCTTGCTTGGTTTCTGTAGTGTGGAATTCTTTCTGGGTATCTGTATTTTGGACCGTTTGAGGTTATTGAGTTCATTCTCCAGAGACTTTAGTTTAGAACTTGGTTCTACTTGTCGTGACATGTCCTTATTTCTGTAGTCTGCATCTTCGTAATCTGCAACTGTCTCTATTTCACTCGCACTGACGTCTGTTTCGTTGCTTTCTCCCTTTAAACTTTTCAACAAAGATTCCATTTCCTTTGTTCCATCAGAATGGACAGATTTCTTATCGCCTGTGACATCTAAAGGCAACAAAAGTTATTTTAGGATTTAGATTTGTTTTTCCTCTTTTTGATACTGTTTTCAATAAAAATATGTTCTTTTTTTTCATTGTCAGTTTTTAACCTCGTATGCCCGGGTAAGACAAGAATGTGAGTAAAGACCAGCTTAACGCGTTTGTTTTAATCAATATTCCCCCAATTGGGCATTGCTGGTATCGAAACAAACGAGCATGCATAACCGTTGTTTAACCGTTTGTGGCAGCTCTATAAGTCAAGAGCCCTTTCGTTTCCTTTTCTCTTTCTTAATTAAAACCATAACAACCCAATAGGCGTCGTTCTCTGTTATAATCCGCTGCTATACTCAGTGCCCAATACAGAGTGCCTTGCACAAGTCGTTAGAAGTGTATTGGAAGGCCCTCAGAAAACCGTGGTGTTCAGATTGTAAATGGCATGTTAGACAATGATTCAATAAACGTTACCCTACCAATAAGCATATTACAATAATGTTTTACCATCGCAGTCGCTGGGCTCTAGGATCTCATTCCTTCTGGAGATAAAAACTGGTTGACACGCGAAGTCCGCAATACAGTTGGCTTTGGTGTCCCTGGCGCAGGTTTTGCGCTCACATGGATCCTTATGGCAAACTGTATGCGGAGGCACTTTCAGTAACCCTGAAAAAGAAAATAGCAATGGTAAAAAGCAACGTTATTGGATTATTGTGGCATCTTGAAAGCGAACTGCTGGTGAGCAAAAATACTTTTATCATGTACTGGGCTCAGTCATGTCAGCCCAGGCTCGGAGTTACCTTGAATCTGGTAAGAAATGCGCTACTAAAATAATCAGGGAATTAACCCGTCTTTTAGAGAGGGGAAACGTGTATCGTCGAAACTCGGTAAATTAATAAATTGCTAAATGTGTCTGGCCCTCCCCAAAGGTCCATCTCGGGATACCTGAAGCGTAGCTTAGCGTAAGCTCGCATTAAACGAGGAGCCTCGGATAAAAAAGTAGCATGGATGCATATGTCTACACTTCTCGATAAATTTAAACACTATTTACTTCTCACATGGCAGTGCCAGTATCATCTGTAGATTGAACACTACCTTCACGGCTTTTGGCGAACATTTGACCATGATCATCTATCATCTCATTGATTAAGGGCCCAAATGTTTGGCTTCTTATCATCACATTGTTTACAACGAGGAATATGTCTCACAATATATGATCAGAACTACAGAAACAGTGAACAAGCGTGGTTACCTCTACAGTCCAGCTTGTTTCCGTTGTGGTCAAGAAATATAGGTTTGCAGTCGGTGCTGACGGCACAGCGAGCCGCCATGTCTGTGTAGCATCCAGATGTCTGACAGGGGTTTACAAGGCACAGGAGGTCTGGGGAAGAGGACGTGATGATACTCCCATCTCCTAAAGGAAAGAACCCCGTGCGAATCCGATTAATGTACGATATCCAACTTAAAATCAGTCAAGCCCTGTTAGCCAATCACATTCTCGCCCAGTCGCCATGTGCACTGTGACCTTCCTTCTGTCGCGACGTGTAATAAGGGAAGCCAAGCGACTGCACTAGCGAAACTGGCAAAGGATCTATCAGACTGGCTCATAGGTTCGTCTTGATTGACATTGCAGAAAAAAACAACAGTCCAATTCCACAAAGCTGACAACGGCGAGGTCGCGTATTGCATAAAGAGCTGTGACAAGGAATATTGCACGATATTGGCAACACTGTTGTCTGTAGATTATACTCCGCCGCCGGCGCGGTGTTAGATAAAATTAATGCGTGCAATGCATGTAGCCAGTAAAATAATCGTATCAACATAGAAAACCCAGGCTTGGCAACGTATAATCAGTATACTCCTTGTATACCAGTTTTTGCTACATAAATTCTAAAAATGAAATAGTTACATTATGTGAGCAAACCTTTGCACTCCTCAAGTATGTTCCCTTGTATGTCGAAGTACACTGGTTTGCATTTTGAACTAGTCACACACATTGCGTTGGGATTTCCCAGACACTTGGATAACTTGCAGGGATTAAATCCGCACAGCTCAACTGGACTGGCTTTTACGAGATAGTTGTCACCTGCAGCCAAAATAAGACGCAAAGCATATAGGAAGATGTTCATTCTTGGAAAAAAGGGGAAAAGAAGATGGCACTGCGCAGAGTTGCCATCGCAACTCAAATTGCAAATCTGTCTCGCATCAGCGTGAAAGGATCATTAGTAAAAAAGAAAAGATGATTTCTGTACTATGAATGTATTTCCTAATAATCTTAGTTACGTATTTGGACAATGGAGCAGGCTTGTTTAAATTTGCATTTATATTGTGAAGGATCGCATTTATATTGTGAAGGATTCGCTGCATGTCACATTGTATGCAAGCAGCCATTTACTGACCTGATGGACATTTGTGGACATTGCAGTGCCTCAACTCCACGTGTTTGCCATGGCAACCCTTGTCAGGATCCGTGCAGCTTCTTCTCCTCATTTTTGCGCCTCCTCCACAAAGCTTAGAGCAGCGTCCGAACTCCGACCATTTGCCGAAACCCTCATCTGAAAAAATGTCGCCAATGTCAATTCCATTGATTTCTGACCCATCATCCTGCGTGTCTCAAAGCAACTTTTTTATCATGAGTCTTAATGCAGTGTAATAGTTAGTTTACAAGTGTGTAGGCTCGATAATAATACTTCCGAAAGCTGCATTAGCACTAATGTGTTGTAACAACAGAAGGTAATTGATATGATCTAACTTGTACTAACTAGATGCTATTCTTTCCACAAGGTAGTCTTGTTCCAACCCCCGTACCTTTGCATTTAACATATGGACATGCCGTAACGTCCTGATTTGGACCTTCGCAGTATTTCCCGCTGTTTAGTGGAGGAGGGTTGGTACATGTCCGTATTCGCCTCTTGATGCTTAGGCCACAGGGCTTACACTGAGACCATTCACTCCACTCGGTGTATCTGCCGTCGACTGGAGAGTATAAATACAAAGCTTCAGATTAAGAGTATAGTCAGTTTAAGGAGGTTCATGATCTAAAAAATACAAATTGATGAAAATGGATGTAATAAACTCGATATGACATAAAATGGAATTTGATATCCCTCTACATCGACAAAGAAACAAAACTCTAGTTGACAATGAAGCGAAAGGGGAGAACAATGGTTCAAGCTCGCCTTAAGAGCGGAAGGTTTTATGTTTCATAACAGAACAGAACAGAAACAGAATCCTTACAAAGTGACTGAACATTGTAACTAGAAGGAAAGACCTGTCACACTTAGTCATGGCAGGCTGTCAAGGCTCAAACGAAACAATTTACAAGCTGGCTATCATCCTAAGCAAGATCTTATTGTCATTGTGGTCCCCTCCCTCCCCCTCACCGAGATGGTACAAGGGAGTTTTAGAAACGGGACGTGGTGTAGAGGACGTGTTCGTGCGGTTGCGCACGCCTTGACGAATCTTAAACTATAACGGTTTGCAGCTTCCGCTCGCAAGCCCAAAGAGTCGTCAAAGACGTTTTCACATCTACTCGATCGTATTCCTCACGTTTAGAAAAATGTAGTTGAACATCGTTCAAGCGTTTGCAAAACAACCTTATTTCGCGATTGAGCTGTGGAAGGTGAGGCCAGGATATGGAAAATAACGCTGAAGAGTGGAAAACTATTGAAGCAAGTTACTGGATGTTACCTTTACATCCTTTTGATTTGCAGATCTTGATCTGGAACTTGTGCCCGTGACAGGGCTTGCCACCATTAGACGGCGACGGATTGGTACAATACCGCTCACGTGAGCTTATGGATGTGCGTCCACATTCCTTACTGCATTCAGACCAGGAAGACCACGGACTGAAACCACCATCCACTGAAAAAGTGTTGAAAAGTGCGAAACGGTCTGTCACGGATCTTTTTTGTGATACGCTTTGCTTAGTTGCTTTTATTACGGACAGCGTTCGGCTTTCACGTTTGTTCACCTATTAATCGACCTATCTATCGAACACCTAAAGAAATACGTATATCAAACAAACTAGCAATTCGTGTCCAGCAAATGATTGACATTGGAGAAATTAACTTGGGGTAAACTATAGTGAGGTGGCAGTTTGATTGCATGATTGCAATGGTGCCGTCATGTTCCAAATTGTTCTTATTCTAACAGCACGATCGCGATGAGTCGTTCTAGTTGAAGAGCTTGCTTTGACCTTTTTATTGACTATGGCTTTCTTTGTGGCTACGGGAAAGATGTCAAGTCTTTTGATCTAGACATTTCTTGTCTTTATGGTTTTGGAATTTAATAGCAGTGAATGAACGAGTCAAGAGACGGGCTGGCTGAGAGTAGGTTTCTATAGTGTCCGGACCTGCCTTATGGCAGACCACCAGAGAGAGACAACTTGCACCCCAAGAAAGGTGAATAGACATATGTCCTTTTATTTTTTTCCTAGGGGGCACGGTAACGAATTCTGCATTCTGATTGGTTCTTAGAGCGCGCGCGCGGGGGCAATATTTTCCTATCTCTGACCTGGGTCACCGTAACCATTTGCGCGCGCTTGTTTCCATCGAAAAAATCAAATTTTAGAGTTGGAAAAAAATAAATAAGTTATTTACCGGCTTTAGGTCGGTCCGCATAGAGAAAAACTGTGACCTCGGCCTGGAAAATGTTGACCTCGGCCCCCAGCCGGTAAATAACATATATTTATGTATGGTCCCCTCTTACCGCCACGTCTCGCCTCCCGTACCACACTCAACAGAAAAAATGGTTGTTTTGCAAACGGGCATATATGAAACGCGATATTGACCAAACTTGGAAATCCAAAGTACTGCTGTGTATACATCTTGACGATTCGTTATAGATCGTATGGTATGCACATGGGAACATCTGCTGATAAGGTAATTATTACCATCGTTAGTGGTTTAAAACAGTCGAGCATTACCTGGACAATTTTCCCTCCAGCAAACCCTAGCATCAATGGAAGGCCCCACACAAGTCTTTCCTCCGTTCTTCGGTTCTGGGTTGTTACAAGTGCGTCGACGATGTGAGTATCCATTGGTACTGCATTTGTCAGGACATGCGCTCCAAGACGTCCAATCTGAGTATGCGCCATCCACTGTGATATTGTCGTATAAAAAATGTTAATCAATAGTCAAAAATGAGATAAAATGGTAACCGTGCTCTGCTGAGGGTGTCCGTCCGTCCGTTCGTTCGGGTATTACCAGTATTCCTCTCCCCAAAATCAATAGCTGACTATTGTTTTTAAATACCCTTGGAAATGCACACACTTATTAGAAACAATGTTTGTCTAATGAATTTGGGGGGCAGACAAAGTGCATGGGTGATGCGGAAATGGCAAAAGGCTCTTCTGAAACGGCTATTCACGTAGTATCCACAATGCGTCACGGGTAACAATCGCCGAGTATCTCAAGCAGCCTTTATTTTGAACTAGGTATAGTTTTCCGTTTTGCGTTGGAAACTTGGCGAATACTAGTTTCAGAAACTTTACTAGTAGGATTTGTAATCTCTTAAGTAAGCAATATTCTAAAATACTTCGGTAGTAAACTGGTTTTGGTACACGCGGCATGGAAAATAAGTAATCGGCTAACGGTATCAACGTCTTGTTGCCATCCAATTCTGATCATTTCATGATTCATTTTAGAGGATACAATTGTACAATTTCTTACACACGACCGAGCACGTAAAGTATGTACAAAATGATAACAATGGTAACTTCCAAAATGAATCGTCAGGTCAACAAGATGAACACACCGTTGGCCGAATTTGTCTATCCAGCCCCACCTGGACATTCGGCATTTTCGCATCTTTTGTGCTCAATCCAGTGTTGAGTGCAATTTCTGCCACCATATTGGGGGACTGGGTTTGTGCATTGTCTTGTACGATGGCTCAGATAATGCGTCCCACATGATACATTCTGACAGTGAGACCATTCAGACCATGGTGCGAACCCACCATCAACTACAAGAGATACAAAGTTTAGGCAGGGTGACGTGATGCGAACGATAGATGTGCTTCGCTAAGCGAAAATAGATTTTGTCCAATTTCTGCTTTGACGGAGTAAGACATCACGATAGATGTTGCGATACAGTCTTGTGGCTGTTATGGATTTGTTCCACGTCACATCCTGCATTTGAACTAAGTGATCCGTATTTTAATGTTGGAGTGGTAGAGCGAGAGGTGCCACAACACAAAAATAAAATACAATAAGAAACAAAATAGAAATGAGTATTTGTTTCTAATTGATCCGTCTTTAAGATATCAGCTGCTAAACTTTGGTTGCTGCATCGTTTTATGGCAAAATTTGTACAATTCTAACAAAAAATGTCAAAAAGTGCTGCAGCAACCAAAGTGTAACTCCTCATATCTTAAAGACGGATCAATTAGAAAAAAATTTAATACAATTTCTATTTTGTTTATTATTGTATAAGGATACTCTATGCAAAGAATCAAGCCTATCTGACTTTACCTGACCTTAGGGTAGAAATCTTGCCATTTTTGGGTTCTGTCATTCTACACATTTTCAGTCTGAATTATCCTTGAATTAGTTTGAAAATATATTACTGTTCTGATCATGGGTTACCTGGGCATGGACCTGTACCGCAGTTCTTTAACTCAACCGTATTACCCTCGCAAGACTTCCCGCCATGTCTCGGTGGAGGGTTGTCGCATTTTCTTTCTCGACGAGACAGAGCTGTGCTGTTACATGTCTTGGAGCAGGCGGACCATGCCGACCAGCGACTAAATGCACCATCCACTGCAACCATACATAAACATGTTTCATGTTGCATACACAATTTAGGCCTGACTATTTGTATAAAATATTTTCATATATAAGGAGCATATAGGAGTGGAGCCTAAATGTTGAAGTGTATAATGAAAGCGTCCATTCTATAGGGCACGACCTTCGTGTGTTTTTTAAATGATAATACAATGGTGGCACATTTTTGGTTCACCTGGGCAGTCCTTGATAGCACACGGTCGAGTTTCCTTGATCGACCCGACACAGCTGTGACCACCATGACTTGGGGGTGGGTTTGTACATGACCGTTGTCTTAACTGAAATGCCCTCCGTCCACATGAAGGTGTGCAAGGTGACCAATTCGACCAGATCGTAAACTCTCCATCAACTGAAAAAGAAAGATTTAGTTTTGTTGCAAAGATATATTATTATAACTTTAGGAAGAAAGAAAAGTTCAGTTGTGTCCGATGTTCGATCCTCGATAATCTGACGACGTGCCGATTAAAAAAAGCTGTGATAATTTGCACGTGTGTGTATAGAACGTGTATGGGCCCATGCAATATACCTTCATTTAATATTTTCGGGTTTACCTGGACAGGGCTCCATTCCACATTCCTTGGTGTCGTACCGCGGACCTGTGCATTTTTGCCCTGGCCTACAATTTCGCTCGCGTTTAGCAAAGCCGTCTCCTCCGCAACTTAATGTGCACGCTGACCACTCAGACCAAGGCGTCCATAGTTTCTTTTCTGATAGAAAAAAGCAGGCAAGATTTTGCGATAAAAAAATTGTAAAAATGTAGTTGAGAGTTTGCTGGTTGGGATAGAAATGTGTTGGGATAGAAAGTGTTATAGGCTTTCAGATTTTGCAAGCATGCCGTTCCAGCATGTCCTTCGTCAGTTTTGTGCCTAGCATTCTGTTACCTCTTTCTTGAACTTTGCTCTCCAGCACAGTTTCGTCTCCAATTTTTCCACCAATTTCATACTGAAAGCAGGGCGGTACGCTGCACGCAATTTCCTGTGTCGTCTCTTCCTTACAAGACGGACCTCCTGATCGTATGCATGTGCGTGTTCTTGTCTTTTTGGAATTATTCCCACAAGAAGGCGAACACACACTCCAGGAGCTCCATTGGGAAAATTTGTCTGCTGATGAATCTAAACACCGTCAAGAAAATGAAACATGTAATTGATAAAAAGAGAAATACACGAGACTAGTTTGCTGGATGGAGAACAGTAGCAAATCCTGTTCGACAAGAAGATGTCCGCAAGGAAACGGATTAGAGTGGAGGAATTGTAAGGCATTGAATTGTTAAGCTAGAAAGACGACTCAGAAACTGCTCCTCGCGGAGCAGACGCCACCATAAAGCCGAACTCAAGCCCAGACGGTAAATTTGATGATGATGGTGTAGGTTTATGTACGTTATGTATGTACGTTATAAGTAAACTATGGATACCAAACTAAATACCTGTACAGTTCGTTGCCGTGCACTCGCGGTGTTCCTCGAGCGGGTCTTTACATGTTTGCGCTCCCATTGGTTTACTGTCAGTATCTTGCCGACAAACGCGCATGCGCTTTTGCGTTCCAGATCCACATGTTGCATTACACTGAGACCAGCCTGACCATGGCATGAGGTCGACGTAGTTTGCTGGACCTTTCTCGACCGCTTCGAAGTTCTCACTGAGGTTACTCACGCTGTGCCCCTGATTTCTTTGAGCCATTTCTCTGTCTTTTATGTAGTTACTATCAGCTCCATTTATCTGTTGCATGGGTCTGTTGGCAACATTTCCAAGTGCTGTACTTCCCTCTCCTTGGATAACTCCCCCTTTGCTGTAACTTACTGCCGTTTTATCACCGTTCTCTTTTGGACCCAGTTCTATTTTCAGTAATATGTTATTTGTAACAGCTTTTTCCACTGGTTTACCTGCGTCAATCCCGTTCCCTTTTATGTTACCACCAGGTTTGTTACCAATATCATGCATTAGTGTGTGTTGTGCTAATGTATCTTGGAAGCTATGGTTCTCTATCGACCCCACCGCCGGGTTGCCTTTTCCTTTCCTTTCATTTTGCACTCCATCTGTGGCATTTACTTTTTTTTCATGCTGTATGGGCTTCTGCTCAGCCTTTATTACTTTATCATTAAAGCTGCCAGCAGACTGTCCTTCCTTTGCTTTCAAATTTTGACTAACATTAGTTCCGACCTTCTCTTTGTTTGACTGTTGTATAGGTTTTTGCTCCGCAAATAATTCTTTGTCGTCGTTCCTGCTTGCCCCTGTGACTGACACTTGCCCATTCATATGAGAATGCGCAGTTTTCGTATGTGTACTACTACCGTTCGTAGCATTGTCATTTTTATCGTCAGCCAATGCCTTTAAATAAAGATTTAACTTTGCTACCAGATTCTTAAAGAAGCGATTTTCTTCGCTTGTAGGTAATGATTTTGAACCTGACGCATTGGTATTGTTAGAACCAACAAGACTTGGCATGTCAAAATGATGGTGTCCTACTCTCGGCCCTAAGCCATGGAGTACGTTGGCCTCACTGATGTTTGTAGAAATATTATTTCCACTTCCTTTAATACCATAGTCGTTTTTATCAGTCTTATTGGTATTGCGATTAATATCCAGCTTTCCCTGTTTATTTTTATATTTCTGCTTGTGTTGATCGCCCTGTTCTTTTGCGAGATTCTTTCGAATAGAGATCAATGTATCTAATGCGAAGTGATCATCATTCGTACCCTTACTGCTTACTGAGCCTGTGTTTTCATCCTGTTGGTTCTGTGAAAGAATTTCCACAAGGTCATCAAATGCTCCAATATTTCCACCAACACCCTCTATCCCTTTCATGGTGTGCAACGCAAGGTCTTCCTCGTCCATCTCATCGATTTTGCGCGCATTTGAAACATCTGCGACATTATTACCCGTAGACACTTTAGAAGGATTTCCCTTCGTTGCGTTATTGACAGTCCTTTGTGGTTTCGATGTCTCGTTGTCGTTAGAAGAACTGTTACTAATATTTATTTGTGTTCTGTTGGATCCCGCTCCTGGACTGGTGCTATTTTTTAGGCTTCCCTCATTAAGGGTTGAATTTTCACTTTCAGTTGTGCCTCCCGCACTAGACCCTGGACTGCTAGGATGCCCATTTGCCTTTTCTTTCTCATTTAGGGGATGTCCAATGCCTTGCTCGTTATCCTTAACATTTACGGTGTCTTGGCTTGAATCCGCAGTAGTTGTTTGATTTCTACTTGTATTTTCACTTTCTCTGTCTGCTTCTTTCTCGCCTTTAGAATTGGAAACAGCAGTTTGGAATTTTTCTTTCTCTGCCTCTTTCTTCCCTTCAGAAACGGAATCAGGATGTCCAATGCCTTGGTCGCTAACCTTGACATTTACGGTGTCTTGGCTTGAATCCGCAGTAGTTGTTTGATTTCTAATTGTATTGTCATTTTCTCTGTCTGCTTCTTTTTTGTCTTTAGAAATGGAAACAACAGTTTGGGGTTTTTCTTTCTGTGCTTCTTTCTCCCCTTCAGAAACGGAATCAAGAGTTTTTATATTGTCCTCCGTATCAATCACGTCCTCCCAGCTCTGATTTGGGCTGGTGTGGTTAAGATCTTCCCTCACTGGGTCCTTCTCGCTATTTTCATGAGTATGTAGTATAATGTCGTAATTTATTTTACTTGCTGTGTCTGAGGAATTATTTTTATTCACATTGGTGGCTAGCTCCATTTTCGATCTGCCTGTATGCGTTTCATTGTTCTTGGTGTCATTGGACAAGATCCCCTCGTCGGAGTGAATCTTGACAGGCTCTTCTTGTTTCGCCTCTGCCTTTACATTTTGAGATGCATGATGTATCGTGTCTTTGGACGTATTTTCTACCGTCAAACCAGAATTTACGTCTGGATGGTTAGAAGTTTGTCTGCCTCCTTTATCAACATTTCCCTCTTCCCTCCCGGATCCCGCTGGTCTATCACTTCTTGAAGGGGTACTTGTTTTGCTTTTTTGTCCTGTAAGCCATCCGTCTCCGCATTTTCTAGTGGTCTACTGTTTCCCTTGTCGATGTCTTCCTCTCCCTTACCAGTCCCTGGTTGTCTATGGGCTTCTTGTACTGGTTCTGCAACTTTGTCCTGCATGTTATGTGTTTCGGAATTCTCATCTGGTTGACCATTTTCTTCCCCGATGCGTTCCTCTTCGTTGTTTGTGCCTGGTCCTTTTCCAACTTCTTGTACTGGTTTCTGTTCTGCTTTTTTGTCATTTGAAACATTTGTTTTTGGAATTCCTTCTGTTGTACTATTTTCTTCTCGGTCACCTCCTCCTCCTTTGTCACTACTACCAGGTTCCGAACCACGTGACTTCTGTTCAGCCTTTTGCATTGTAAGTCTGTCTTGTAAGTTTCTCATTTCTTCCTTCTCCGGAGGCTTGCTGTTTTCTTTGTCTGTGTCCTCATCTCCGTTCGTAGTCACTACTGGTTTGCTGACCTCTTGTATTGGCTTTTTTTCTGTTTTTTCGTCCAGTAGGTTTTCTGCTTCTGGATTTATACTTTCCTTGTTACTGTTTCCTTTATCAACAATTTCTTCGTAGGTTCTTCCAGGCAATTTATTAGCTTCATGTACAGGTTTCTGATCTGCGACGGCATCTTCTAAACTATCGATTTCTTCATTCTCCAGTGTTTTGATGTTTCCTTTGTCGACGTCGCCTTCTCCATTTCCAGCTCCTGATGGCTTACTTACTTCTTGTACGAGTTTCTGTCTGGCTATTTTGTCATGCAAATGACCAATTTCGCCACTCTCCTCCGTTTCACTCTTTTCTCCCTCGACGGTTTCCTTGTCATTATTAGAAACTGCTCCTTTGCTGACGACGTCGAGTGGTTTCTGCTGTAAAGCAACTGCGTTTTCCTGATTCTCAGTAAATTCCACTTCTTCGATATTCCTGTCATCATAATTGTCAATATTCTTATCGGTTTCCTGTGGAGTGCCTTCCTCGGACGTTCCCTGTGGACCATCCTGTTTCACAGCATTCTCTTCCTGGTTCTTATTCTCTTTTTGATTGTTTCCAGAATTATTGTTAATTTCTTGGATTGCCTTCTGTATTGCCACGAGGGTTTTATCTTGGTTTTTCTTATCGGTTTCCTGTGGTGATGTATTCCCTTTTTGAGTGCCTACCTCAGACATACCCTGTGGACCATCCTGTTTCACAGCATTCTCTTCCTGGTTCTTATTCTCTTTTTGATTGTTTCCAGAATTATTGTTAATTTCTTGGATTGCCTTCTGTACTGCGAAGAGGTTCTTATCTTGCTTTTTCTTATCGGTTTCCTGTGGTGATGTATTCCCTTTTTGAGTGCCTACCTCGGACATACCCTGTGGACCATCCTGTTTCACAGCATTCTCTTCCTGGTTCTTATTCTCTTTTTGATTGTTTCCAGAATTATTGTTAATTTCTTGGATTGCTTTCTGTACTGCGAAGAGGTTCTTATCTTGCTTTTTCTTATCGGTTTCCTGTGGTGATGTATTCCCTTTTTGAGTGTCTTCCTCGGACGTACCCTGTGGACCATCCTCTTTCACAGCATTTTCTTCCTGGTTCTTATTCTCCTTTTGATTGTTGCCAGCACTATTGTTAATTTCTTGGATTGCCTTCTGCACTGCCAAGAGGTTTTTATATTGGTTTTTCCTATCGGTTTCCTGTGGTGATGTATTCTCTTTTTGAGTGTCTTCTGCGGACGTACCCTGTAATTCATCCTGCTTCATAGCTTTTTCTTCCTGGTTCTTTTTCTCCTTTTGATTGTTACCAGAATTATTGTTAATTTCTTGAATTGCCTTCTGTACAACCAAGAGGTTTTTATCTTGGGATTCATCGTGTGTCATATTGTCGTTCCCATTTGGACTTTCTAAAGGTCCTTTTTCATCCTCTTTTACTGCATTTTCCTCCTGATTCTTGTTTTTCTCCTGATTGCTACCAACACCTTCATTTATTTCATGGATCGATTTTTGCTGTGCTACAAGTTTCGTATCTTCCCCCTCCTGGTTTTTATCTTTCTCCTGAATGCTATTTCCTTCTTCGTGTATCTCTTTTATTGACGTTTGTTTCGCAACAATACCATTTTGATCACTTCCCTTTCTATCGATGTCATCTTGATTCTGAATCTCGTCTTCCTGATCATCTGTTCAATCATAGATAAGAACACTGTTAGTGTTTGTTGTAGGTTACATCCCTCGAATCCCAGAGGATTAACACATGAGGCGCGATCATTCGATGTCGTGAGCGTCAGCTATCGAGGTTACAACAGTAACAACAAAACAAAAGGGAAGCGTTTGACATAGCACGCACGTCTAAGTTTGCAACCTTGCCTGGACACCCACAAACTTGGATGTCTTGTCTTGCGCAGCAAATATGAACTTTGACCCCAGGATGGGCAGTTCTGGCGCGGGTTGTTCAAAGGTGGATTATATTTAAACTAGGTTTAGTTCTGAACAAAACCATCGAGTCACCATGGTAATTAATCCTGGATTAGTGCTAAACCACTTTTGAGCAACCGGACCCTGGACTGACTCCTAACCGGAGCAAAGCGAATCATTAAAGGATCCGTCCCATCCTGCCCATAATGCATTGCTTTGTTTTCGTTCACATGATTCATTCCATCAGAAACTTCCATCAGAAAGGAACTCTACAAGTACAAGTACAAATTTTCATGCGCTTGTACAGTGTAAAATTCTCTAACCTGAACACCTTTTTGTCGAGTCTCTGATATCGAAAATGGCGGCGAAGCGGTGCATTATGGACAGGGTGAGACTGATCATTTAAGTTGCGTGTTTTTATTATTATTTTTTGAAATAAGGTATGAAATGAGGCATATGAATAATCGTCTTTCTACATTTTCCAGGTGTTCGATAGATTTAGATAGATAATACCTATTCCCTTTGCAGGCAGTTACGACTCAGTTCTTGTAAGGCATGGCTCTCGAAAATCACCGACCTAAAAACCTTAAGGGGTGGTCTATCTTTATTAGTTTTAACAATATCAAGATTAGACATTGTTCAGCTTGTAAGTTGCCAAAAAATAATATGTTTTGAGTCTTGTATCCATGACAACGAGGAATGTGACCTTTGAACTCTATGTTTTAATCATTTTCCAAAAACTGTCTCTGAAAACGTAGAAAGACTGGAGTTCGTAAATATGTTTCAATGTAAGGTAATTAAAGAGCAGGTATTACCGATCGAACTGGAAATCGTGACTTTTTCAACGGGAACCATATTTTAGGGGATTTTGAAATTTGATACCTTCCAATAACTTTGCCATCTAAATTGGTGTACATGATTTCCAGTTGGATTTGTAATACTTGCCCTTAGTTGAATAGGTTTCGTTTAGAGATACTTGGAAAATCTAGCTTTTCCCCGTTTTCAGAGACGGTTTTTGAAAATCTTAAAACACAGAGTTCAAAGGTCACATTCCATGTTGCCATGGAGACAACACTCAAATCTAGCTATTTCTTGGTGCCCCATAACATGAGTGAAGTTTAGTAATGAAATGAGGCTTATCTCCGGTGTAATAACCTGTCATTGCTCACGAACTGCGTCACAAAGCTTCCTTTGTTTGGTAGAACGAATCATGATGAAATAAGAACTGAACAAAAAGGTGTCCTCTGGGAATGGTTATTACACCGGAGTTAACCCTGAAATGATGAAACGTACTCAAGATAGACCACCCCTAAGGTTTTGGGCCACCACCTTTGAGAGCCATGCCTTGCAGGAACTGAGGATGACGCTAGTTTTTTCGAATCTTGCGAAGTTAAACGTTTCAAACGGCTGACTTGCGAATCAGTAATCTACTAGTCCTCAGCTTACCTGTACATTTAGAGAGATTACAATACTTGACTTCAAACCTCCATCCCTTACAGTCCTTCCCGCCGTTGGAAGGAGGTGGATTGGTACATACGCGCATGCGCATCCGTATAGCTTCGCTACCGCAAGTCTCTGAACATTCAGACCACGCTGTCCAAGGTGTGAAACCGCCGTCAACTGAAGGAGAAACGTCAGTGTTAGTAATATTTCGCTAAGCTGAGAGTGCAGAAGCTAGTCCCAACTTTTATTCATTTTCTGCTTCACTTCACTGCTATCACAATAGGAAAATTTACATACATGACCTAGTGTAAAGGATTTGGTCATGAAGCTGCGCGCGAGTTGACGAGTCATGAATTTTTTATTGACCTGTGCGCACGTCCTTGAGACGACGTCCCGCTTCTGGATCGCCCTAATCGAGTCCCCTGGAGGATAGAAGAGTGGCAAGGAAAGGGAGGCGGAGGAGACGGCACGACGAAGTTTCATTTTTGCATTGAACAAATAGCTGTTGGCTGTTAGACTGCTTGCAGTCCATTATGTGACGAACGCAAAGTATCTAAATGGAAGAGGGACCTTTACCTTTAAACATTTCCATGACGCCGGGATGGACTGATCTAGAATAGAAAGTCGAACCGAAATACGACGCGTTGCCAAATAAAGGGCCACAAGCAGTCTATTGGCTATGTAGAAAAAGTTGAAGTCGGCTCTCCGAGTTTCGACGCCTTCTCGCTGATTACCAAATCATTCTACTCCGGTATAGTATCTAGTTTTTATATATTGAAATGGTTAGGTAGATAATTGCTGCGAGCGAAGCGAGCAGCATACTATTTCGAGTTGTGGGATCTCTGTGGCGCACGATATTACTGAAGGCAAAGTCGATTTCGTGGGCTAGCTAGCGATGGATGATTTTGACGCCTGCAGTATCGTCCTTACGTAATCAGCGGCTATCGGCCAATGATGAATGCGCATGCCGACGCCTGCAGTATCGTCCTTACTAATCAGCGGTTATCGGAAAGTCCCTTCGTTGTTTTGCGAATTTGGAAAGTCTCTTCGTTGTTTTAGAAAGTTCCTTTGCTTCGTGAAAGTAAGTTTGAAAGTTTATCATTCAGATGCTACTTTATTTGTTCGTGGAAGTATTCATCAAGGCAATAGTCGTTAAGCGATATTTCTAGAGAAAGGCAATGTGCTTTTAGAAGTCTTTCAGCTTTGTTATGTGCAAATTCGTATGACATGGACAACAGAGACCATCGATCGTGTTTTATTCGAAGGGGATGAAATGCATTTGAAGAACGCGTTATACATGGAAGAGACGATCTCCCTGAACAGTTTGCCGTATTGAGTCCTATCTCCTTTACATTTATCGCAGCACTTTACTTTCAATAGAAACCGCTAGTGATAGTGTATTATTTCCCTTTGCAGTCATACAAGGACTGAATTACAGGAACAAAGATAATAAAGTAGGTAATATGAATTAACAAGTAGCTTACCTGGCTTACTCACTGATGACGTAGATAATTTCTGCAAATCTCCGGAAGATTCGGAGCTCAACGATTCAGTCTCGGGAAGCAGGTTGGTATTTAATCTTTCTCCAGCTGCTTCTTCGCTAACATTTTTAGGTCCTTTCGTGATCAATTCTCTCTCAAAAATAGGAGAGTTTTCCTGCTCTTTGACCAATGTGATCGGTTCAAGGACTCCCGTACGTTTATACCCTTTCGAGTCCTCAGCATACGACGGAAAAGAGCTCGACCCAAGAATATCACTCCCATCGGTCGATCTCCGTTGTCTGGCCAAATCCTCGTTGCCACGTGAATCTGCCGCACCCTGCCCTTGATGCATGGGTATTCTATTTCTTTGTGAAGATGATGCTACTTGATTCCCAGTTGAGATTCCCGAAACATTATAATTTGCATCATACTGAGAAGAACCGTCAGCGTCTCCACCTGATTCGCCAGGTTTATACGCTGACTGTTGCGCAGTGCTTTGCTGTTGATCGCTGGCACCGTAGTTTTGATAGGAGTTACTATAGTAACCAGAACTCCTCGCACTATTTGCTTCCTGGTTTCTTTCGCTAAAAGGACTGTAAGTATTAAATTCCTCAGTATTTCTATTATAATTCTGCGCCGTAGAACTGTCGTTTTGAGCATTCTTAGTTTTTGGATCAACATAGTTAGTAATGATATACTTGCCTGTGTATCTATATCTATATTTATGTTTTAAAGGGGTAGGTGCGTCGTGGAATGGTACCGTCAATTTGGTTGCTGCTCGGAGCTTATGCAGTTTCCTTGCCTTTTCGGCCATCACTACGTATCGCAGTTCATCCATCTCACCAGGTGCCTCCGCTGATCCTGCGCCAGAACCTGAGCCCGACCCAGATTCGCTATCATCTGCTTTTTCACCATCAGAACTGGGCAAAGAACCGTTTAACGCTCTGTCTCCTTCAGCAAAACCAGCGTACACTTGCCCACCCTTTGCAATTGTCCCTCTTGACTGCAACAATTTCGAATTTGGCTTTGAAGTCCTGCTTGTATTCAAGCTTTCCTCAATGGTCGCCGACACTCTCTCGTTGCTTGTGTCGTCGTATTTTTTGGTGTCCGCCTCACCACTATTTTCCTGGTCAATGGCATCTTCATCAGGGGTTTTATTGTCGTGAAACTCGTGATTCTGTGCGTAGATTATATTATTGATAATTCCATGCCTGGCGTAACCCTTGGCAAGCTGTTCATTTACTAGAAGAGACTTCATCGGAGTCAGATCCTCTTCAATCAACTTATCAAAGTCCTCTGTGTCCGCCATTTTATCAGGTTCCCACCTGTTCAAATGTTTTACCCCATCCGGGACTAGTTTACCCGGAACCTTGCGAAATTCCTCTACCGGGGTCTCGCCTAACGCAGAGTTCTGAAAGCCAATAGTTGATCTCAGATCTTCCAATGCCTGAGGATCATCGTTCCGTAGCTGCTGTGCGTTTTCATCTCGTGTGCTGTTCTCTTGGCGAGTCGTTGTTGTGATCTTACTTGGTATCAAATTACTTTTTACATCACCTGAGGATTATATTCATTGATTATTATTAAAATAATATTCAACTAGCTGATGCCCGTGAAAAATTCACGGAGTGTATACAGGGGGAAATTTATTTTACTTATAGTAATAATATTCTCTTTAAAAAAGCGGCCTGTAAAAGAAAAATAACAACGGACATCATAATGGGGTGGGGGGGGGGGGGGGTTCCCTGAATGTTTTTTGTTTGTAAATTCCAGGGATCACAGACGTTTGTCAAGCAATTTTAGTTTGTTAGTTACGGGATGATATTTTAGAGTGAAATTATTTATGACGGCGAAGCGAGCCTGTTTACGTTGTTCAAACTTGTATGAAAATTCCCTGGGGGGTTGGGGGGTTCCCTGAATGTTTTTTTTGTGTAATAGAACCATTTAGGTTTGAAAGTCTATGGTGCTTTCGGCTGCGCGAACGGAGTTCTTTTTTGGTTTCTGTGGGGAGATTTCAAAATGGCGGCGATGGCGGCTTTGTCCCTCGCTTAAGAAATCGCTTGAATTAGATCTTAGCCCGAGGTGAATCTTTTCCAACAAAAATACGCCCATGGTCCAGATTTCCACCTTCCCTTCGGGTTTGCGAACTTCTTTTGGCGGAACAGCTTCAGGGCTAAGCGGAGCGAGTGTCGACACGATTTTCCTTACGGTATTAATATATAGATTGCTGTCAAGTCAAGCAGGCGTCAAGCCACCAGGGGGTAAGATCTGTGACACTTTCAGTAAACACGCTCAAAATACGCGTATGTTCCCAGTAACCTCAAATCTGTAGAAATAGTCAGCACAAACCCCTATTGTGTCATGCGCGAAGAGAACACACCACACGCCCTATTACTCTTTGTAGCCTTACCAACAAACAACTAGCGTAGTTTGAACTTTTGCGTAAAAAAACTTCATACAGAAAGGATGTATTCCCTATGAGAAAGGTGTTAATTTTATACAGTAGGGCCGTATTGGCGTATTTAGCGTAGTGAGAAGTTTTGATTCTGCTACAGTAGCAGCGTATTTGCGTAGTGAGAAATTATGAAGGGTAAGATGATCCTTAAGAATTCCGCTGCGCCTCTCAGGTTTCCATCGTGCTATCCCAGCTATCCACATGCATCCTTAGATTTACGCACACAAAGGATATAATGAGTTAATAGTATTCACCAAATCAATAGATATCCAATGCCGCGCTCTGATTTCATATTTTATCAAACTGATTTGGCGACTACCAAAAAGAACGGTATTTAGTCTATCCACCACAATTCAACTCTCCTTCGGGGAAGAGTTGTATCAGCGTCTAGTTATGGAAAAAATAAATGTCCAGATTACGTACCTAATTGTGGCGAGTCAATAGCTGTAGATACTGGACCAAAGTGGTTGCCCAAAACGACTAGCAAGAACAAAAGTACTTGGCTCATCTTCAAAGCCGGAGTATTCTCAACCCTTAAACGTGATGCGCTTTCTTCCAGCCTCCTCTTCAAGTGCCTCTAGTACAAGACAAATAGAAAGCGGAATAGTTTGGGGTTGCGCCTGCGAGAACCAAAACACCTAGAGTTATACGTCGAAATGGCGAAGGAAGAGGGTACAGAAGAAGAAATAATAGACCGATCCCGTCTTCGCATTAATTAATCACCAAACAATGGGCAGCAACAAACAACAAAGAAAGCTAACTCGAAATTCAAAGATTTTTAATGAATTCTTCAGCTTTTTGTGACGAAAATATAAAACCGATATACTATGAGCAAACTTCTAACACTTTCCTGCAATCGATGTATTTTCCATGCTCTATGCCAAAGTAAAATGTTGGCTTGTCCGACGTAGCAACAGTAACTAGGGAGTAGAACAATGAAGCGGGATCGGTCAATTAGCCCCGGGGGGGGGGGGGGGGGATACTCCCATATTTTTTTTGACCGGGGATGATCGTCGTATCTTTTAGGGGTTAAAATCACGATGGTATCTTTTAGGGCCGAAACTGTGTCCAAATTGTTTTTTCTTATGATAGTGCTTCTAAAAACCGTGTAAGAAGAGAGATTATTCGATTCGAGAAGACGATAAATTAGAAACAAACACGGAAATTTCTTGATGGTATCTTTCACCTTTACCTGTGTCCTTCGCGCCTACTTGGTACATAAGAACTCATGTTTTAGGGTATGTTTTAGGGTAATAAATTTTTTGAGCCACGCCATGGCCCGCCATGTTTGGTATCTTTTAGGGGTGAAACTGAAAATTTCTGACGATCATCCCCGGTCAAAAAATATGGGAGTCCCCCTCCCCCCCCCTCCCCGGGCAATTAGCTCCCCATGCTTTCTTCCTGAGTGTTTTGAAAACGATGCATAATATTTTTAACAGTCTTACGAGACAGCTTTCCTAATGAACAGATATGTAATATGGAGACGAGAACAAGTTATTGATTAGTTTGACAACTTATGCCTAGCTTTTTTTTCAATGAACGAAGTAATACCTATGTACTATCATGAAGGGTGCACATCAGAGTCATCAAAACCTTGTTCGATTCTTTTCAGTATTGAAATATAACTTTACGTGCTTTACTATAGTAATTTGATCAAATGAATTAAACCAAATTAATCAATGCGTGCAGTGTAAAAAAAAGTCATCGAAGCTCGGCTGAAAGTAGTCTCCCTCTTCAGCCCGTTCTTTGTGTCGGTCACGCAACGCTAAGAACGGGCTGCGAGGGAGACTAGGCTGAAAGAAGAATCGAAAAATGTTTGGATGACTCTATGTCAATGATCAGTCTGCTTGGGCCAGTCGTGACTACCAGGAAAGTGCTGAACAGACCTTACTACAGCGGAGATTTCAGATGATTATCGAAAATAAACCAGACTTGCGTTTCTATACGCGTTTCAATTGGTTGGTGCCTTGGGTCTTTGTTTGAATGTCAATCCCATGCGACCAAAAACACAGTGCCTCTTGTTTTCGATCGTGGCGCATGGCTAATTCATCAAAAACACAACCTAAAAGGAAATCGCCTTATTTGCTTAGAAGACGTCAAAATGTCAGATATTTTTTATGCGAACGCGATAAAGCACTCTTCGCACAAAATACTTACTATGATATATTCAGAAAGCTGCAGCAACTTCATTTTAAACGCAGTTTCTTAAAGGGTTCAAAATAAAACAGAACCCTCCCAATATTCGAAAACGGCACGACAGAATGTTACTTTTACTCGAATTTTGCATTAATGTAAAGTTTGGTAGAAGATTATGTCATAGATATAGTGTCTATAAAGAAATTTCCTGAACATTGGCTACAGAGCTAAACATGGAGTTCACAAGTCGTACTAATGGTGAGAGCACTTTTTGGATGCATATGCATTCCCTCGTGCATAATTGACCGATCCGCGCATATTTTCAGTGAGAGAATGCCTCAGTTTTCTTTTCACATCTCTTATGCTATAGTTAGAATAACTCAAAACAAAGGCATTCTGAAAGTTTGGGAGTAATATGATATTTGGAGCGAAGTGATAAAGCCTTTAAAGTTGCATATTTCTATGTTTGTATTTAGGTCGGACAGATTGTGTCCCTGCCTTATACACGTCTCTAAAAGTAGGGAAAATTGAGTGGCCTTTAACTTTGCTCCTATATTTTGCAATACGCGCCAGACTCATCAGGATTTCTTTGTTTTGGGGTATTCTAGCTAGAACATAGAAAAGTAGCGGGAATACCAAACGATTGGCTAACAGCTAGCCTCTAGCAGGCGTTGGAGGCTGTTTTATCGGCGAAACCCCGGAGTTCGAGTCGCGAGCGCCATCTTGGATTTTTTTGGCCGAGTGACAATGGGGCGAGTGGTCACTCGCCCCATTGTTACTCGGCCCAAAAAATACTACGAACTCCGGGGTTTCGCCGATAAAAACAGCCTCCAACGCCTGCTAGCAGGCTAGCTAACAGCTAAATTGCGGTCAATTGTCCTGTTTTTTTAAACTTATTCTTTAGAACACTAAAAACAGATTGCCCTTGTTGAAGACTCATCTTCTTGCAATTTGGTAGGGGAAATTGAAAAATTGTTATCTTTCACAAGCCTGCGTAGTATTCAGACGGTGAAATTGGTCACAAACAAATTCCTCGTGTTCAGGTGTCAAAATGAATTATCTGAGAGGAAAACACGTTAAGGGCGGAATTGCAAATCATGTCATCTCAGTTGTATACAACGAAGTTAGCGTTCAAGTACAAAAGGACTGAAAATGGCACACTGACGGATGTTAAACCACCGTGAACATTAACAGTATTTTTCAATAAGCACTCGTGCATTGATTCCGGTTGCTTGTAATATTAATTTTCTTAAGAAATAGTACATAGTAGATGAGCAACAAATTGCATATTATATAGCTGGGAATCAACTTCACCAAATTTTTGTAGGTTACCGCGGATTGAACCGCATGACATGTAACGAAGATCTCGGTAAATATATGAATATAACAAAGCAAAAACTTATTGAAGGTGATAATTGTTACAATATCTTAATATGGAAAGATGCGCGCTTGACTAAAAATCACTCTACATAAATATCCCTTAAGACAAAATATCAACAAAGCTACTGAAAAAAGCCACAGACAAGTAAATAAGAGAACTGAGTGAGATCATAACACTTTGATCTCATTGTTTTGTGTTTTGTTTTATTGGCGTGGGATGAACTCGAAGTAAATCATAAGTTACCTTAGCCCTTTCATTTCCTCCACCACTTCATCACAATTTCTTCACGTCGTCAAGTCCAAGGCAATATTCCATAGGTATTTTTAAAATCATCTAAAATAGGATTTGGTTTACAAGGTAACCAAGATCCTTTGTTTCGTCTCAAACGACCTGTTGTATTCTAAAAGTCAATCATATATAATTAATCGCTGTGCCTTGTAGATACTTACTCGGGAAATGCGACCTGCAAAATTATTATTTCTCTGGAGACAGGCTTTAAGATTTAGATTTTTTAAATTTAATTGCGACTGACTCTAATTTTGTTTGTTTTTAATTCACGATTCTCCACGATAACATCTTGATACCACTTCTACCAGAATCCTCTTGGAATTCGTTTTGTTCAAAAGTTTGAGCTTCCTTGGGAGCTGCAAGATAATGGTGTTAATGAGTCAAACAAAAGGAACTACGAAAAGGATTCTGGTACATGTAGTAGTGTTATCAAGTTATATAAAGGGGAATTATGAATTGGAACTAAAACTCTTTTCAATGTAAATTTATGTAAAATTATCAAAAAATTATCTTCTTTCCAATGTGAAATAATGAATACACACTTCATAGCTGCAGAGCAATGTTACTCGGGCTTTCTGTAGGAAGAGCCCGAGTGTTATAAATAATTCGGCTCTGTTTTATTTTTTATTTTTATCTGCCGTTTAATGATGATACAACAAGCATTCCCTGAATTATTACAGGGGCGGTCAATTTTCAGGATAGAAAGAGATTTAATTGGTAACTTATATATTGAAGACATGAACTGAAAATAAATGAGTAATTTTAGTTAGGTTTTCGGGTTGGACACTAGTTGATTGAAGTTTCATTTGATCAGCAGGTTTTATTAACTAATCAACACTCCTCACCGTGTGGAAGAAGTTATAAAATAGTTGCAGCCTGCTTTTCCGGCTTTTTTTTATCGAAACTGTCGCGAGAAACTACATGCAGGTTTTGGGGCGCATTTTACAGAACACAGTCCTGTCCAAGGATCGAGTCTGCCAACGAGCAATTGGGCTCCCTGTGTTTTATGGAAAAGTCAGGCCAGGTTATGGAAAAGTCACAGGCCAGGCTGCTTACCTGAAAACATGGCGAATAAACAACAGAAGTCGATGGCAACGATCGTACGCGTGCGCGCTCTGATTGGCTGTTGAGCGGGCAATATCCAAGGGTAATGATTGGTAATGATAGGGTATGATAAGTTTGATACAAGCGGGGTGATACGTCTTGTCGCAGCGCGTGCTGCCCCCTTCCAAGGCGGCTGTCAGAAATCATGTTAAAAAAGTCAGCTGTATTATTGGCTATTCTCTCGCTCTAGGCTCAGTACCAGAGAAAAGAACAAGCACGCGAGCATTCTCGTACCCAGAGCTCCCCGGCGCGGGAGAGGCTCTGGTGACAGCCACCGACGCATGCTCAAAAGAAAATGGTGATTTTATGCCTCACAATTGGTTTTTGAGGTGTAGGTTAAACAAACGCCCAGGAAACGAATGCCAGTGTTATTTTGACCGATATGTTTTCATAAAGCGAGATTAAGCTTCTTTTATATACGCGTGCGCGCCATTTCAACCAAACAGTGAAGGCCCTCAAATGGATGTCGCAAGAGCCTCCTCTGCGAGGCTACGAGCCGGGGAGCTCTGGGTTCGAGAATGGCACGCCAGTTTCTTTCGTTTGCAAAGAAGAACTATAACGGACCATAACATAAAACTATTATTATTAAAGAAGTTCAAAAGCTGGGTTCATGATGGTAATTAGAGACTTGAACTTATAGCATTCACTTCGCCTATATCATCATTAAGCTTGAGAATTGTAACTTTTTCTGGAGGTAGAGTCTCGTTCTCTAACCCAGAGCTTTCCTTTCCCAGACCCTGATGATTGATGATGTGGGGACGTGGACCGAACGTTGTTTCTCTCAAGGGCTCTTTATAAAATATTTCACATGAATCACATAGCTGTTTTACCAGAGCCCACCTCGAGTTATCGGAAGCTTAGGGAATCTCCCATTATATAGGGCAAACAAAACGTTAAGACTATGTTATATTTAAGCAATAAAAGTACTTTCCGCGTGCTCTCTGCTTTCTTACAAACACGAGGGGGATGTTGGGAGAACTGATCAAAACTTGAAAGACACGAGCCGAAGGCGAGTGTCTTTCAAGTTTTATCAGTTCGACCAACATTCCCCGAGTGTTTGTAAGAAACCAGAGAGCACGCAGAAAGTATTTTTATTGCTTTAAGAAAATAACATACACACGCGCGACAGCGTTGCGTGACAATCGTGTTTCTCAGGTCTCTTACAAACACGCTTTTTAACCAATCAGAATGCGCACATTCACAATACAACATAGGTGTTATTTTCTAAATAATTATAATATAGCTATCGATATAACGCGCGCTCTGATTGGTCCAAATCTATGTTCTATTGGTCCAAATAGAGCACTTGTGATGATGGAAGAGACACTCGAAAGTTTTTAGTCACTCGCCTACGGCTCGTGATTTTACAACGTTATCGTGTCTTCCAACATACACGCGTACACTGTTGCGCCGATAAAGTCATAGAAATTTGTGCTTGATGCTTAAATATATACCGACAGAGATTAACGATGATGGGTTTCTGTACGTGCGTTTATAGGAACTATTACCGTTATGTATTGGCGTTTAGTTTCCGAAGCTGAAGTAGGAAATTGATAAAGGCGATCTTATGCCAAGTCTGGCGCGTCAGAAATAGAAATAACAACGACAAGCGTTAAAGTTTACCGTGACATTTAATTTATACAATCAGTAGTTACCTAATATATGTACATCTCTCAAATAAATACATACAAATAAATATAAGGGACCACTATGCTAGCCTTTATACAGTGAGTACATTGTGCTCCAGTCCTATCTTGAATGCGTTTGTTCAGAATACTGTTGCTGTGGCTTCGGGGCAGTCCTCTGGTGATGTCGTTAAAGTGGATTGTTTACATCAGTGGGTGCACAGTAAAATCCTGGGTCAGAAGTAGCAGTGATATACTGGCATGTCTGAGGATTTCCTGGACAGACACACGCGGTACCTAATTCAGCCGATGTACATGACATATCACATTGGGACCTCTTGGATCTCATCTGAAACAGCAAAACAATTGAGTTAGCAACTAACCTTATTCGGGTAACCTAAGACGTATTCCTTACGTCTGTCTAGTCATGAGACGTCATTAATGTTACTGCAAACTAATATCATTTCCCTGTCGCGAAAATGGCATAAGATAGGAAAACTAGTTGAACAAGTTTGTGTACGAACGAGAAACATGATCACAGCTTCACAGCGAACGCAACAAAATGAATATCATTTTTTTGCAGGTTGCTCAATAAAGAAGTCTGAAACGCACTTCTGATACGCTTTAAAGTCTACTCTATACACTGGAAATGATTTGTCTAGGACTGTGTGACAGGGAGACTCAATCTTTGCCATTCTGATTATATTCTCAATCTTTTTAAAAGTCTGACTTGAAGTCTTACAATAGGTTCATATCGTCAAGAGGCCATTTTAGACCAGATTTCTGATGACTGTCTAAAGTAAATCAGACTTGCGTTTTCTGCGTGTTCCTATTGGTTGAGGTATTGGGTCTTTGTTTAGTCAGCCAATCAGAATGCGAAGAACAAACAAACACACAGTGTCTCTTGTTTTCTTAGGTCACGACTAAACGCTAGTCGTACTTACTTCGTCCGCTGATTGGTTTGTTGTTTAAAAAAATTGTTTCGTTTCTGATTGGCTAAGTGCATTTACTTTGCATTTAGTTAACGACACTAATCTAATATCTGCTCTAAGTCCTTTGTTGACGATAAATCCTTTTAGACCTCTAAACAAGTAGAATATATAAAATGTGTTTTATTGTTTAACTTGAATTTATGTTTTGGTAACAGCTTTAGTCATACTCTCTTTTGAGTATGACTATAGAAAAAACTTAAAGAGGTCTTCAAAAGTAGGTCAGAACTTTTCCTGATTTTATGGCAATTTTATATTATTATTTCATTGGCAAGGCCAACTCAGTTGAAAGGTACCTATTTTTTAGGGAGTTTAAAAATTAGAAACTCTGTGCCAACTCAAGTGTTCGACTCGAACCGCAAGTCTTGCTCACGAAGAAGAAAGATACAACATTTTGCTAAAATTATGCCATTTTAAACGGAAAATACCTCGTAACCTTAAAGAGCCTCTGTCAGCCTCCATTTTCTCAGCCTAGTAACATACCGAGACAGAGAAAGCATCCATTTCCATCGGCTGATTTAGGGAATGTAGTGCAATATTTGCGATTGAATTCGATAAATGAATAATAAAACTTTGTTTTTAGAAGACTATTTCAAGATTTCTACACGTAATTCGTTGTCTCATATCGACTGAAAACAATAACAAAGGAGTGGCTGACTAGGGCTCTTTAAGGCCAGCCCAGGTCAGGTACACGGTCGTTCATTCTGCTACTGACAACACACACTGTAACTACAACCTGCCACATGGAAAGGTGGCCAGCGTCTAAATTCGTTATCCCACCAGTGTTCGCTCATAAAGAGGAAAGCATGTCAACCTTTAACTGAGCTCCATGCGATTGAGTCAAATGCGAAAATGTAACCTTTTCATGGAAAGTTTCCAAGGGGCTTTCAAGCCTTCTCGAGCAGATGGGGGACATAACGTCCCCATCTCCATGTGAGGTGTAGCGAATTGAAAAACGGGACCACCGTTTATTGTCTCATCAGACGAAGGGAAACACAGGAGAAATAAGAAAATATTTCTACCTACAATCGCTTCCCTGCTACAATGAACCATAGGTCCAAAACACAACAGAACAGGGAAAAATCTCTAGAAGCTCAAACCGGGAATCAATACCCGGCCAAAGAGGTGGGAGGCGAACGGCTTAGATCATTGGGCTATGTATATGTAATGAGTAAATACCTAGTCAATATGAAACTGCGGTCCAAGATAGACGACAGATGAAGGACTAGAACAGAAAGGACTGTTCGTGGAATAGAAGGCCAGAGAGCTCAAGCTGCTAGAAGGCACAAAAAACTAAGCTGCTCCATGAGGGACTTTGGGACTGCGCATGCTCAAAAGTCCAGTTCATGACAGTTCACCTACATTCGTTACTTAGACAACAGTCCTGAAACGTTAAGTGGATAATACCGTGCTCAACAGACTGTCATCAATGCCAGACGAAGGTTTTGATGTTGTTGTAACATCTAGGGATGGCATGGAGAACTTCCTCTAACATTGAAAACAGTCTGTTTAAAACGGTGCTATCGCCCAACGATTCAGGACACCTGTAAGAAGAGTTCATCTTGAGCATAAATTGGAAACTGCCGTTTGGGTATAAATAGTAACTAACTCCCCTGTCTAGACGGAACCCGCCTGCCTAGATATGCAAGTGTAACTCATCAAACTTTTTGTGCTTTTGATTTTAGAAGAGAAAGGAAGGATTTATAGAAGAGGCAGCAAGAGGTAAATACACGTCTATACTCCGCCTTAAGACTGCAAAGGTAATCGTACTATACATAGGTATGTCATTTCTCTCCATCGCACATTGATACAGATAAGGATGCATGCCAATACGTAGGATGTTGGAGCAACGTGTTCAGTCAATAAATATGTGGATTCAGGGTTGGGAAAGGAAGAACAAATATGATCCTTGCTTTGAGGCAGATCCAATAGAAATACTGAGAGCAAAAGTTGGACCTCTATGATCTACCTAAAAGCATTCAACACCAACTACGCGATGATCTTTGGAGAATATTGGCAGTCCAGAATGGTTCTTAGTGACAATCAGATCATTTCTCGAGGGGTTGTTCAATCGGATTTGAGAGTGTGGAGAATCAGATTTGAAGCTCGTGAATTACGCTGGGTCTCAACGACGCCACTGGCAGGCTAGCGGTCATTTGTAAGCACAGGCACTGAGGGTGGTCACTGGCAGAGGTTTTATTACGTCCCCAGTGGTTCTTTAACGTCCCCCCTGAAACTGGGTAGAGTAGTAAGGCGATACGGGACCTCGGTTTATTGTCTCATCCGAAAGACGTGAAACACAGCAGAACATGCGGAACCAAACAAGGTTGTGTTCTCAATACACCTCTCTTGATCTCCATCGTCTTTTCTCTTATATTAGGGGATGCCCTCCATGACTTTGGCAAGCGTATTTGCATTCGTTCAGACCATGGCCTTTTTAACCTAAGTCACCTCCACGTAGGAAGGCGCTGTCATTCCTCATGACATGCCTTAGGCGGACGATTATGTCCAAGTCACCCGAACACGCACAGACCTCCTGGAGTTTGTGCCTTTCTAACTGCGATGTGATTATCAAAAAATTGCATCATAGACCGATTCGCCGTAAGTTTGTATTTATTTTTGGCAAGTTTGGGGATTATAGCCTCTTTAGGAGCGAAGTTATGAGCCCGCGAATATGTGATTTTTTTATAGGTGTTTATATGGCACACTGTGGCCCTTAGTCATACAAACCTCGAGATTTCATTACCCTGTAACTTTTCTTCTGAGCAAGATCCGAACTTCAAATGTTTCATGTTGACTACTTTTAAAGGTTTCATACAAACCTTTCGAGATCTCATTACCCTGTAACTTTTCTTCTGAGCAAGATTCGAACTTCAAATGTTTCATGTTGACTACTTTCAAAGGTTTCTTCCATGAGTTCAAGAAGCTTTCCAATGGGCTGTTCCATAAAAAAATTGTACCCCCCCTATCGAGGAACTCCAAATTTCAAGAAAAAAGCTCTTCCCCTGTGGAAATTCCAGACTTCTGTACAACCCGTGTGGAAATTTGAAGCAACCCCTGTGGAAATTCCTCATTCTCATGTGTGCCTGTGGAGATTCCACAGTTGCAAATGAATACCCTGTGGAAATTCCAGGGTAAAATGGGTGTCCTTGTGGAAATTCCAGAGTCAAAATCACGGACCCCGTGGAAATTCCAGGGTCAAAATCGCGTACCCCGTGGAAATTCCAGGGTCAAAATCAACAAACCCTGTGGAAATTCCAGGGCCAAACACAGCGACCCTGTGGAATTTCCAGGTTCCTCGATAGGGGGGGTACAATTTTTTTTTGGAACAGCCCAATCAGACAAGTAAATCAACTACCTCAAATTACGTCCGTTATCGGTTTTAGAATAACCGTATCGGTAAAATATAGTCTTTATATAAATTTATCTTGCTATCTCTATCAGCAAACATATTTCTTTCAGATGTATCCTTTAATTGCACATTTAGCCGATCGACTTAAAACTGGTCGTAACAACATGTCTTGATTAGTAAATTGAATTTGGGTCACACGACAATCCACATCCCACTACAGCTCTCTTAGATGAAATCAGCAAAACAATGGACAGCAACTAAGATCAATACAGCTCTAACCGTCGCATCGCGACCCACATCAAATAATTTTTGGATTTTTTACTTTGCTGTTCCGGCAATCAAACTGTCTGAGCCAATGAAACTCTTGCCCTGTTTTGCCTACTGCATTCAACTGCAAAGAATCATTTTAGATTACAAAGCGATGCAAACACAAAGCGGATAGCGCTTTCCCCCTGGAATTTTCGCAAAATTTGATTTGAATCCCTCAAATTTTCGCAAATTGGGTATTTTAAATCCCAATATCTGTTCGGATTTCGTAGCTGAAACTTGGGATGCTGAAATGGGATGCTTGCATCAGATGATAATACATAAATACCTTTCAGCCTTCTGTGATTCATACAGCAACTCCCTTCGATTATTGAAACATACATTGGAAACTACAGTGGTAACTGGCCCTAAAATTGTCCCTAAGTGTAATAAAGGTCCTAAGTGTAATAAAAAGTGGTCCTAAGTGTATTAAAGGACCCAAATGTAATAAAAAGTGGCCCTAAGATTAATAATGGCAATAACATACAAACTTGCCCAAGGGGAATGCAATAGTATGATCACTTGGTTCCATCGAGAGAATGATAGAATGATATTGTAATCCCGAGTGTCGAAATTTGCTATGATATTACATGTATAACAATCAGTCGTTCTGTAAGAGGTAGCAAGTTTTGTTTAACCACTGGAGTTCCGCTTTTAAGCAGTACCTAAATCTATTTTTTCTGTAAGTATTTTTTCACTTTAAGCCGCGCGAGCTCTGATTTGACTCCCTAGAACAATAGAAGACCGCGTGTTAGAGACAAAAGAAACCGTAGCAACGTGGTGAAAGACAAAAAGAACTGCCAGTCTAGTTTAATATCAATAAAAAGGACAAATTTACATAAACATCTCAAAATTAGTATTCCGCCTCACTT
This sequence comes from Scolanthus callimorphus, assembly GCA_033964015.1. Classification (NCBI taxonomy): domain Eukaryota; kingdom Metazoa; phylum Cnidaria; class Anthozoa; order Actiniaria; family Edwardsiidae; genus Scolanthus; species Scolanthus callimorphus. Next base: position 10,447,530 of record CM066919.1, read on the forward strand.
CTGGACAAAAGAACAGCTGACGTCCGCAATAAACCGCAAGCTCATTAATTCCGCGTGGGGACGCTCATTAATTCAACCACAGGAAATTCGGTCCCTCCTATACTACTTATAATACAGTTAATGAACTGACGCCTTCTTATCTACAAAGACTTTTAAAAAATCGTCAGTTATTTTACAACGTTGACAGCTCAGAAAATATTCTACAAGTTCCTAAACCAAAAACTGACTATGGCAAACGTAGCTCTAGTTATTCAGGGGCTACCTTGTGAAATGGGCTCCCCGTTGAATTGCGAAGGCCCGCTTCCCTAGCGTATTTCAACAAGAGGATAAGTGAGCTTTTTTCACACGGCAAACATGTAAACCAGTAGCAATAACTGTTTTTTATTAGTTATCTGTAATTTTCTGATGTTTTTTAACTGTGCATAAATAAAGACTGTCTATGTCTACAGGCGACCATTTTGGGCTAGTTACATTTAGTCCCCGTCCACACTACACCGTTTTCAAACGAAAACGGATACTTTTTGCTTCGGACACGGCTATCGTCCACAGTACAACGCCGAAAACGATCACCGAAAACGGCGAAAAGTGTGGACGCAAATCGTTTTGAAAACGGAGCAAAACATATCCGTTTTCGTTCGAAAACCGTGTAGCGTGGACGGGGTCTTATTACAGGAAATCGCCCGCCCAAGTTTCTTTGGGATCTGTGGTTGAAGGGGATACCAAAAGGGCACACAAATCTACGGAGCCCTAGTCAGTCAGCCCTAGTTGTTATTGTTTTCATTCGTTATTAGAAGACGAATAACTAAAGAAATCTCGAAACAATCATCTACAAACAAAGTTTTATACTTGATTTACTGAATTCAATCAAACATATTGGGCTACATCTCCTAAATCAGCCGAAGGGAAATGGATGTTTTCCATGACTGGGTATCTTGCTAGGCTGGCAAAATGGCGGCTGACAAAGGCTCTTTGAATATTTAAAGGCGAGGAAAGAGCAGTTCAAAGGGCGTACAAATACTTACGCGCCACTTTTTGAGGAACATATCTGCCTCTCGTTCTCTAAGTTTGTGGCGTTCTCTGTCCTTATTAGCAGGTACTGCATCAAGGTTGCACGCCAAGGTCAGGAACAGCAGGCAAAGAAGTAGAGCGCCACGGTGATCCATTGCTCGGTCTGAAAAATAATATACAGAATTGGGCACTGCCTAAAAGCGGCGCAACCAGTGATTATAGTAAATAGTATTTTCCCGCCAAAATTGAGACGGTTTTGGGGTTACCTGTGATATGGGCACGCACGCAGACACGGACGCGCCCGCGATACCCATGGGAATACCGCTGAACCATGAAAAACGAAGTCGATCATATACCTTAGGAGCACTTCACCTGAGTTATATTTGAGCTATGGTATTCTTCCTGCGATACCTATACCATGATTGACCGATAAGGGGCTCCGCTATAAGACATAAACCATTAACGATTGGAAACAATTCTTGGAACAAAATAATTTACATCATAGTATAGACTGTTTTTGATATTTGATCTAAATTCATTTCTTACAACACCAAACATCGAAAATTAATCCTGAAATTTGTCCAAATCCATATAATTTATATAGGTTGACAGCACCATGAAATGAACATTAACAGCCACCATTCCTTCACAACTTTGAAAAATTATTTCTCAGGTTTCCTTAGGGTTTTCTTCTCGATGTTACCAATTCTTTATTTTATGAAGACCTTTCAAAAAACGCTACAAACAAGGAAATTGGCTTTGTAATACTATATCTAAAATTGTTTCCACTTTGTGTCAAAATTACTCGATTTTTTAGCGGATTTCCTCATATTTTTTAACAGGAATTGAATCGCATTTTTTCCTTCCTTGAGGATGGCATGCGGCTGGAGGCTTAACGGACATGAGACTACTTTTAGACGTATTCATCGCAACAGTGCTGAATTTACCTTCCTCGACAAACTATAGCTTACAGCTAAAACCGTTGAATCACGACCCACGTTTTCAAAAACATCAAATTTATTTCGATGTTTGACTTTGCTGTTCCGCCAATCAAACTATCTGAGCCAATAAAAGGTTTGCCCTGTTTCGCCTGGTGCAGTCGACTGGCTTCCTTCTGAACTAAAACCAGACAACGTCGCGACAAAAAGCCAGGCGACTGTACTGAAACAGGGCAAGAATCTGATTGGCTCATAAGAATTGACTGGAACAGCAAAGCCAAAATCGAAACGATGTTTTGAAAAGGCGGGTCGCAATGGGGGGAGGGGGGTCGATTTTACCAGGGGCCTGGTTTTAAACCCATTTTAAAAAGGTACGACGAGCACCCCCTCCCCAAAAATAGGGGATTCCCCCCTGGCAGGCCTTCAACTGATCATTTCTCAAAAAATAGGGCTAAATATAGGGCATTTTTCCAACATATATTGGGCCAATATAGGGCAAATAGAGAAAATATAGGGATGTAGGACATTGGTAAAACTTCATATCCTCTACACAATCTAGGAACAATAACAATTTAAGCTTTAAGACTTCAGCACATCGATGTTTCATGTGACAATAACCGTGCAAGGCCTGACATCAACTTTTTTGAAGAGGTGACATTGGCGCCTTAATAAAAAATCTTGTTGCCCAATCGTGAAGTTTGGTCGCCATAATAGAAATCTAGTCACCATCGTTTTATCTTCTGGTGATTTGGCAGCATGTAGCTCCTGGTCTTTCGTATACTTCAGTAGTTACAGGGCCGTAGCAAGCCTCCAAAAACTGGGGGACGCGACATATAAAAAAAGAAGGCAGTTGTTACGGAAAAGTTGTAACTCTTTTGCGCGCAAAGCGCGCCGAAAATTTTGAGTCCAGAATGTGAAATTATCCCACGTTCAAGAGAACTTTGATATATGCAGGGCGCAAATCGCATTTTCAAGAAAGGGTTCATGAAATGGTTCACGTTTTCGTGCAAAATATCCAAAATATAGGAAATATAGGGCATTTCAAGACAATATAAGGAAATATAGGAGAATCTCAAAAATATAGGAAATATAGGGCCAGTTGAAGGCCTGCCCTGGATTTCAGCTGTAAACCAACTAATAGTTATCAATTTGCCTCGGGTTTCCGTCTTTCAAAACTTCTGAGTGGCTGCCATCTTCCCGTTCATAACAGTTTTTACAAATCCTGGTACTGTTTTCGTTTCGACGCCTTTATCGCAAAGCAAAGCAAACGATTCGGCCTCGTTTATGAGTCTGATTGCATAGAAACATATAGGCGTTCAGATTGGCGAGTATGGCTTCGTTGGTGGTTAAACTGGGCGTTCAGATTGGCGAGTATGTGCCTTTAAGTACCTAACGAACTGTATTAGTTACCCAGTATAGCTTTTGATTTTTCTAATGAGCACCTGGTTAAACACTAAACAAACGGAAAGAAAAATGAATAAAAGAAATACAAATATTTTGCCGACGTTTCATTAAAAATAACACGCTGGTTTTTAAATAAACGTATATAAAATTAAAGCTTGTTATTAAGATAAACGTCGACAAAGTGGTCGTGGATCGCAATATAAAAAAATAGTCAAAATGTATTATTAAATTGTCTGTAACTTCTTTAACCAGCCTAAAGTGAGTTAAAGGAGGTTAAAATGGTTACCTTTGTTTCTCTTGTGAGCTTTCTTTGACCCAGTCAAGTTCCCCTGGTCTTAACGACTTTACTAGTGCCGGAGACTGTGCCGCTCAGCTTTATATAAATCAGTGCAATAAGAATGGGATAGAAACGGAAATTGTCCAACACTTCCACTCTAGTGATAACGGCAGATTCCTCTTTGCAGGGATGACTCGTCGATGAGATTTTGAGCCTGATAAGCTAGTCAAGAGGACAGTGTGGGGGTTTTATACCGATAAGTCAACTTCAACTGTCGACTGCTGCCCCAATAATAACAGTTGCAAAAGCCTCGTCCAGTTGTTTATCAATTCCCTTAGATAGCTCCCGCCTTAGAAAAACCTACATCAGGCTACACCAGACTGCAGGCCATGTTTGTTACCGGTATACTGAAAACCGAAAGGCACAAAAACTGAGCTGAATATGACAGCATGAAGCCGTATATTTGGAAATATGTTAAACCCCCCCATTAACTTTTCTTAATAAATCCTCTATAACTTTCCGTGTTTTAATTGTTATTTACTGAACGAAACTTGTTTTGTTTGATAATACTCACTTAAAATGACATTACTGTTTCGTATTTTCTGAGGGATTTAATAACTATGCGACAGACTTCAGGAGAAAACTGTGTCAGACATATTTTGCTCAACACAACTGCGCATTTTTAGTAGAACCTCTATGATCGAACTTCTTTTTAGCAAATCTATGCTACGACAAAATTTGTATCATTACAAAACTTCCCAAGAATATTGAAGATCCTAGAATGTATTAGTAGAAAACAAGGAAACGCAGACGACAGCAAAGTCTAGATACCATATCTCAATTAAGAGAACATAATTATATTACACTTCCGACGAGTTTTCCGGATTGAGATTGTCAGTACTAGAGTGTTTAAGCTGAACCAAGAAATTGTATTGAACTAGGAGATATACTAAAATCAGGGGAAAACTGTATGATTTTCTGGAATTTACTTATCCATCGCAACAGTAATCAAGTATTTTTGAGATCCTGAGAGTATTTTGATTTCGATTTCACAGATGTTTTTCTATATGATTTTTCTTACAAGCGAACGTGACTGTAGTCCATTCCGCCTCCCTCTGGGGAGGTACGGGGTATTTATATTTTTCATATCTTAATGATACAAGCCAAGGATAGCAGCCCCTTAATGTTCGAAGTAATATCCCCCATCTTCGCGTGTAATTAAGCCATTTTTTTAATTAACGGATTGCGATACGGATACTTTCGCCCATTATTAAGGAGCCCGCGGTGATAAAACTATTTGTTAGAAAACGAGCCGATAATAACAAGTTGAGATAAACAGTTAAAGTGATTTTAGAAAAAGAAAGAAAACACAGGAAAAGTCGAAACTGACGTATAAGTAACATGATGCTAGCGAACTAAAGACTTCTTAGGAATAAATAGCAGATAGTTGTAGACCACTATTAACTATGAAGACATAATCATGCAGATATACCTTTCAAACGCCGGAGCATTGCCAGGCAGCGTGCGAACATCATAAAAATGGGGGGAGCGGGTTGGCAGATAGTGGCCAATGTGGCGAGGAGGCCAATGATAATGGTAGAATAAATGTACGTGGTTTATCACGCTGTCATCATTTGGGAGTCAACACCAAGAAGCTCGAACACTTGCAGGACCATAACATAAACCTGTTATTATTAAAGAGAATTGAACTTATAGCATTCACTTCGCCTATATCATTAAGCTTCAGAATTGTAACTTTTTTCATGGGTGTAAGAGGTATAGTCTCGTTCTCCAACCCAGAGCTTCCCTTTCCCCAAACCCCTATGATTGATGATCTGGTAACAGCTATTTTTGAGGGCCTTCGCTAATTGGCTGGTTTTGAAAGTTGGGACGTGTGGACCGAAAGTTTCTCTCAAGGGCTCTATCTTATATTTCACATGAATTAATAGCTGTTTTACCAGAGCCCATACTCGAGTTCTCGGAATGTTTTACCAGAGCCCATCTCGAGTTCTCGGAAGCTTAGGGAATCTCTCATTTTATAGGGCAAACAAAACGTTAAGACTATGTTATATATAGTTATAATATAGCTATCGATATAACGCGCGCTTTGATTGGTCCAAATCTATGCTCTATTGGTCCAAATAGAGCACTTGTCTCCCAACATACATGCATGCGCTGTTGCGCCGATAAAGTCATAGAAATTTGTGCTCTGATGCTCAAATATATACCAACAGAGATTAACGATGATGGGTTTCTGTACGTGCGTTTAGAGGAACTATTACCGTTATGTATTGGCGTTTAGTTTCCGTCGAAGCTGAAGTAGGAAATTGATAAAGGCGATCTTATGCCAAGTCTGGCACGTCAGAAATAGAAATAACAACGACAAGCGTTAAAGTTTACCGTGACATTTAATTTATACAATCAGTAGTTACCTAATATATGTACATCTCTTAAATAAATACATACAAATAAATATAAGGGACCACTATGCTAGCCTTTTTACAGTGAGTACATTGTGCTCCAGTCCTATCTTGAATGGGTTTGTTCAGAATACTGTTGCTGTGGCTTTGGGGCAGTCCTCTGGTGATGTCGTTAAAGTGGATTGTTTTCATCAGTGGGTGCACAATAAAATCCTGGGTCAGAAGTAGCAGTGATATACTGGCATGTCTGAGGATTTCCTGGACAGACACACGCGGTACCTAATTCAGCCGACGTACATGACATATCACATTGGGACCTCTTAGATCTCATCTGAAACAGCAAAACAATTGAGTTAGCAACTAACCTTATTCGGGTAACCTAAGACGTATTCCTTACATCTGTCTAGTCATGAGACGTCCGTAATGTTACTGCAAACTAATATCATTTCCTGTCGCGAAAATGGCATAAGATAGGAAAACTTGTTGTTTGTGTACGAACGAGAAACACTATGATCACAGCTTCACAGCGAACGCAACAGAATGAATATCATTTTTTGCAGGTTTTAGTTGCTCAATAAAGAAGTCTGAAACGTACTTCTGATACGCTTTAAAGTCTACTCTATAAACTTGACAAAGTTTGAAGTTTGCATACACTGAAAATGATTTGTCTAGGACTGTGTGACAGGGAGACTCAATCTTTGCCATTCTGATTATATTCGCAATCTTTTTAAAAGACTGACTTGAAGTCTTACAATAGGTTCATAACGTCAAGAGGCCATTTTAGACCAGATTTCTGATGACTGTGTAAAGTAAATCAGACTTGCGTTTTCTGCGTGTTCCTATTGGTTGAGGTATTTGGTCTTTGTTTAGTCAGCCAATCAGAATGCGAAGAACAAGCAAAGACACACTGTCTCTTGTTTTCTTGGGTCACGACTAAACGTTAGTCGTACTTACTTCGTCTCCTGGTTTGTTGTTTAAAAAAATTGTTTCGTTTCTGATTGCATAAGTGCATTTAGTTACTTACTTATTAAGTTAACGACACTAATCTAATACTGCTCTAAGTCCTATTTTGACGTATAATAAATCCTTTTAGACCTCTAAAGTAGAATATATAAAATGTGTTTTATTGTTTAACTTGAATTTACTGTTTTAGTAACAGCTTTAATTCCCTCTCTTTGAGTATGACTATGGAAAAACCTATAAAAGACGTCTTCAAAAGTAGGTCAGAACTTTCTCTGTTCTGATTTTATGGCAATTTATATTATTATTTCACTGGCAAGGCCAACTCTGTGCCAACTCAAGTGTTCGACTTGAACCACAAGTCTTGCTCACGAAGAAGAAAGATCTATACGACTTTTTGCGAGAAATTATGCCATTTGAAACGGAAAATGACACAAAGCTGTTCTCGTAACCTTAAAGCCAGCCCAGGTCAGGTACACGGTCTTCATTCTGCTACTGACAACACACACACTGTAACAACCTGCCACATGGAAGGGTGGCCGGCGTCTAAATTCGTTATCCCACGTCCAGTGTTCGCTCATAAATAGGGAAGCATGCCAACCTTTAGCTGAGCTCCATGCGATTGAGTCAAATGCGAAAATGTAACCTTTTCATGGAAAGTTTCCAAGGGGCTTTCAAGCCTTGGAAGGCACGCCTTCTCGAGCAGAAAGTCACCGAGATCATTCATAGCCTGCATCTAAACGTCTTTTCCTAGTGACGTACTTTGCACCAGTTATAAAGTGGAGTAGGGACTGCACAAATCTTTGTGCAGACAATAACGTCCCCCATCTCCAAGTGAGGTGTTATAGTGAATTGAAAAACGGGACCTCTGTTTTTTTGTCTCATCAGACGAAGAGAAACACAGGAGAAATGACAAAATATGTCTACCTACAATGAATCATAGGTCCAAAACACAACAGAACAGGGAAAAATATCTAGAAGCTCAAACCGGGAATCGATACCCGGCCAAAGAGGTAGGAGAGGTGGTGACCCGGCCAAAGAGGTGGTGAACGGCTTACACCATTGGGCTATGATGTAATGAGTAAATACCTAGTCAATATGAAACTGCGGTCTAAGATAAACGTCAGATGAAGGACTAGAACAGAAAGGGCTGTTCGTGGAATAGAAAGGCCACGGAGCTCAAGCTGCTAGAAGGCACAAAAAACTAAGCTGCTCAATGAGGGACTTTGGGACTGCGCATGCTCAAAAGTCCAGTTCACGACAGTTCACCCACATTCTTTTGGACACATGTTACTTAGACAACAGTCCTGAAACGTTAAGTGGATAATACCGTGCTCAACAGACTGTCATCAATGCCAGACGAAGGTTTTGATGTTGTTGTAACATCTAGGGATGGCATGGAGAACTTCCTCTAACATTGAAAACAGTCTGTTTAGCACGGTGCTATCGCCCAACGATTCAGGACACCTGTAAGAAGAGTTCATCTTGAGCATAAATGGGAAACTGTCGTTTGCCGTTTGAGTTTAAAAAGTAACTCCCCCGTCTAGACAGAATCTCCCTGCCTAGATATGCAAGTATAACTCATCAAACTTTTTGTGCTTTTGATTTTAGAAGAGAAAGGAAGGATTTATAGAAGAGGTAGCAAGAGGTAAAGACTCGTCTATACTCCGCCTTAAGACTGTAAAGGTAATCGTACTATACATAGGCATATCACTTCTTTCCATCGCACATTGATACGGATAAGGATGCATGCCAATACGTATCTCCCGTAACAGGATGTTGGAGCAACGTGTTCAGTCAATAAATATGTGGATTCAGGGTTGGGAAAGGAAGAACAAATATGATACTTGCTTTGAGGCCGATCCAATAGAAATACTGAGAGCAAAAGTTGGACCTCTATGATCTACCTAAAAGCATTCAACACCAACTACGCGATGATCTTTGGAGAATCTTGGCAGTCCAGAATGGTTCTTAGTGACAATTAGATCATTTCTCGAGGGGCTGTTCAATCGGATTCGAGAGCGTGGAGATTCAGATTTGAAGCGAATTGTGAATTACGCTGGGTCTCAACGACGCCACTGGCAGGCTAGCGGTCATTTGTAAGCACAGACACTGAGGTTGGTCACTGGCAGAGGGTTATTACGTCCTCAGTGGTTCTTTAACGTCCCCCCTGAAACTGGGTAGAAAGGCGAGACGGGACCTCGGCTTATTGTCTCATCCGAAAGACGTGAAACACAGCAGAACATGCGGAACCAAACAATGTTTTGTTCTCAATACACTTCTCTATCGTCTTATCTCAAATTTTAGGGGATGCCCTCCATGACTTTGGCAAGCGTATTTGCATTCTTTCAGACCATGGCCTTTTTAACCTAAGTCACCTCCACGTAGGAAGGCGCTGTCATTCCTCATGGCATGCCTTAGGCGGACGATTATGTCCAAGTCACCCGAACACGCACAGACCTTCTGGAGTTTGTGCCTTTCTTACCGCGATGAGATTATCAAAAAACGGTCTTCTCTTCTGTGTTTCAGTTATGAATAAAACGAGGGCAGAACGATGTTTCTCCTCGCGCAATCGATGTGCGCGACTTCCACAAATATGATGGCGTCACTGATCACAGTGAAGGTAAGCTACGGTTGAACTAGGACACATAGAAAACAACGCACGCGTCCTGTCTTGCAAAGAACATTTTGAGTGTCCCGGATCCAAAATTTGTCACGCGCAACGTTTCTCGCGTGGCGTAATTGGGAAACACAAAGGAAACGTGTGTCCTGCTACAATATTGCGCGCTATGTGACCTAGTTTAGCCATGTTCAGACGCGGAGGGAAACGATCGAAGAATTGGGCTCTATCATAGACCGATTCGACGTAATTTGCTATTTGTCTGATTGGAAAACTTTTTAAACCGATGAAAGATCTCTCTGAAAGTAGTCAAATTGGCAAGTTTGGGGGTTGTAGCCTCTTTAGGAGCGAAGGTATGAGCCCGCGAATATGTGACTTTTTTTTACAGGCGTTTATATGGCTAAGGGTAATACAAACCTCTGTAAAATTTCTAGATTTCATTACCTTGTAACCTATCTTCTGAGCAAGATACGGACTTCAAATGTTTCATGTTGACTAGTTTTAAAGGTTTCGTCCATCCGTTGAAAAAGCTTTCCAATCAGACAAGTAAATCAACTACCTCAAATTACGTCGAATCGGTGTATAGCGTTTGGTTATCAGTTTTAGAATAACCATATCGGTAAAATATAATCTTATTATAAATGTATCTTATTATCTCTATCAGCAAACATATTTCTTTCAGATTTATCCTTGAATTGCACATTCAGCCGATCGACTTAAAACTGGCCCTAACAACGGGTCTTGATTAGTAAATTGAGACTCAGCTAATCCGTTTTACAAAAATCGTAATTAATATAATTAATATAGTAATTAATATAATGTTCCTAATTAACGGCGTTCTGTGAAGCTGTTTTTATGAACTAAATATGATTACACCTGGAGGATATTTCTCCATTTAATTTGCACTTTTATCCTTTTTGCTTTACCTCACAAAAACACAAAGTCCAAAGCGTTGTCTTTTTTCTGTTTGATAAAAAAAAACGAACTCCAAAACCCTTATATATCCATCTTTGCACATTTTCTTGTTTGTTTGTTTCTTTGTTTGTTTACCTTGTTTACTGTTTTTGTTTATTTGTTTTTATTTGTTTGTTTGTTGATTGTGTTTTTATATTTTTCGATGTTTGCTTGCTTTGTTGTTTGTGTGTTTGTTTGTTAAAGATAAGAAGCAATATATTACTGTCGGATGGTGAAATTAATTTAAACTTACCCATGCATCTAAAAGACTCCTTCCTTCTCTTCTTGCAATTACGTTGTATTTTCTTTGATTATTGGCGGGTGCGGCGTCCATTTGACTAAATAGCACAGCTAAAACGACGAAAATCAGTACTGTAACACCTCGGGAATCCATCGTAATCCTGGAAAATACAGAAAGATGTATGTTTATGGATGTTTATGAGAAGAATAAACATCCCATGACGATTTTTGTGATGATGTCTAGAGCGGCAAACAAGGAAAAACCACAGGTCAAAAAGAACAACTGCACATTTATTAAGAATCAAGTAAATTACATTAACAGCCCTAACCCGCAAATAGCTAGTCGAGGCGGGAAGGACTACTAAGACTCTTTTCAGTTCGTGTGTCACATGGTTGTACCGGAGAGCAAAAATTGAAACAGTCAGTGATCTGTATCCTTTTATTTTGACCTGCTGACAAAAACAATTTCTTCGCGATTTCGTAAACTTTCGAATGAGAGACAAGGCACGTATCCAATATTCGAAACCCGATAACTATGTTTTATGTTTCGTTTTTCTAATTCAAAACGTTAAGTAAACAGTAGAAAGACTGAAAGGGCAAATGAATAAACAACCTTAATCTTTAATCAGGAGGGAGGAGTTTTGATTTTCGATGAAGGCCCCAAACTGCATATTAAAATAAATCAGTTTAAAGGTGAGTTTAATGTTTAATGCTGAGATGTTTGTTTAAGAATGAAAGTAATAACAGATTGCAATCTGTTTTAGATAAGTTCATGTAGATAACTCAATGTTACTCTATAATCCAACCAAAGTTTAAGTTGCAGAGTTCTAATGTTTTACCTTTTATATCCCGTCGGGGCTCACTGGGCTTTTAAACTACTGAAGCTCACGCCGGCCCGGCTTTATAAGACTCACAGCAGCGAAAGTAGCGAATGGTAGGAGGAAACAATCGGAAACACTTTCATTCTGTAGTGATAACGATATAGACGCCTCTTTACAGGTTTTAATTAATAAACACCTTCTTCAATAGGATCTCGAGGCCGATAAACTACTCGAGAGCGTATCTGAGGGGGACTTTATATCGAGTGGGTTCGCTGAATGAGATTTCATATCAATAAGTCACTCTTATTGATTTACTCTTTCTAAAACAGCCGTTGCAATGCCTTTAGTTTCTATCGCCCATTTTCAGACTGGTAGCACACCAGTTTAAGTAATTTAAGTCTCCAAAAGTAAAGACATGCCAGCTGTCTTCCAGCTTTCAAGTCAAGTAAAAAATTTAATCATTTTTATATGATTTTGACACAATAAGACAAGTGAAACGTATATTGGTAAACATGATGAAACCCCCATTAAACGTCCTAATAAAATGTCTATAAATTTCCGGGCGTTGATTGTTATGCGCTAAAATAACCCTCATTATTTTATAAAGCCTTAAGTTGAAATGATTCATCTTTTCTGATAGGTTAATAATAAAATAGAAATTAAATGTGTCATAAAATTAGGTATTGTTTTGTTAAAACGTATTGCTTGGACTGGTCAACGCCTGTACACCAAATTTCTGAGGCTTAGGGGAAGGGGTGAAATTCTTTGTCACTTTAAAGGTTACTTCGGGTAGAAAGCCTTAAATCCCGGGGGGGGGGGGGGGACTCCCATATTTTTTGACCGGGGATGATCGTCGTATCTTTTAGGGGTTAAAATCACGGGGCCTATGTCTCTTTTAGGGGTGATCTTAATCTTCAATAAATTTAGGGAGATTGGTATCTTTTAGGGCCGAAATATGTGTCCAAATTGTTTTCTCTCATGATGGTGCTTCTAAAAACCGTGTAAGATGGGTATCTTTTACCTGTTACCTGTCTCCTTCGCGCCTACTTTGCACATAAGGCCTCATCTTTTATGGTATCTTTTAGGGTAAGAAATTATTTGAGCCACGCCATGGCCCGCCATGTTTGGTATCTTTTAGGGGTGAAACTGAAAATTTCCGACGATCATCCCCGGTCAAAAAATATGGGAGTCCCCCCCCCGCCGGGCCTTAAATAAAGCGATATTGAACTTCCGAAGGAGAGTACGGGCCCTTCTTTCGAGAGGCTGTTCAGCGAAACCCAAAGATCATATTAAACTGAAAATTATCGACAAGTAGGCGCCAAGGAGACAAGAAAGCTGTATACAAAATTTCCATAGAAAATCTCCATATAATTCCCTGATTTTGGGATAACTTTGTACCCTCATTTGGTAGAAAAGGAAGAAAGATAATTTTCCTAAGATAGCATAACGTTTCCTTTGCATTAAATGTATACATAAGTGTTTATGACAACACTGGAAGTTGGACTTTTTAACAGGTGTTTTTCTAAATACATTTTCCCACGCGAGACCACGATGATTACCACCTCTGGTGGTGCGTCGGGAATCAAGTCTTTTTATTGCGGCCGACTCCCTCCTATGTGTTAGTTACTATAATTAACTAATTGCGATACTTTGGCCGTTATCAAGGTTCTATGCGATGTAAATCTGTCGAGGCTGGAAATTAGCTGAGATTATTTATATAGATAAAAGTTACTGAATTAATTACAGAACATATAGACGGGAACTTTGTAAGATGTTTTAACCGCTAGCTATAGGGGATTCTCCTAGATATTATCAGTTTAAAAATTCAAAAATATCAAGCAAAGCAGAAGTTTTAATAGGAAACAAGACGGAAATAACTGGTCGCTGGCGCCGAATTGTGAGAAAAACGGGCGGAAAACAGCTGCGCGCGCGCGGCGAAGTTTGACATATGACGTCATTTCCATCCGAAAAAGTTGTTTTCGAATTTATTTTTCTTAAGACTTGTCGTCCTTGTCGACGCTGGAGAGAAGTCCCCACTCGCCAGAAATCATAATTAAAGAAACTGACTTCCTTCACATCAGCACTCCAAAGTGAAAGGTCAGGTACTCTGGGGGGACCCGATTTAGTGGGGTTGGGTATGACCCGAAACTACCAACTTTATTAAAGAAAATACCAATCTTTGACTGCAAATATCTCGCAAAATAATGACCATAATGAAAATATATGCTCACTATCGTATTCTATAACACGAGGCAAGTAAATTTATGCAATAGAATCAGGTACCCCTATATAACCATTCGAGAAAATAATAGTAGAAAATTCGGTAGGGGTGGGGTACCTCGACACGCCATACATCACCTCCCCTGAAAAAATCGGGCACCTAAAAAGTACCATTGTTTTGATCTCTTGCCTTGCAGATTTTTCTCACACATGTTTTCAGATATGCAATAATTATGATTATTATTTTCTTGTTCAACATTTCTTGACGTTCTCCTGATATTTGTCCTGTTTTTATTATTTTCTTGACAAATAAGAACATTCGCTAACTACGAAGTTTTTTGTTCAGATTTCCCTGCCTTTCCGACTGCGAGTCATGTATCTCCCTTCGTTAAACAATAGAAGTGTTCCTAGGCAGAGAGCTACATCGCAACCCATAATGCAAAGTAAGAGTGGCCATTTGTAATTCCGACAAAATCCAGACTCTAAACACAGGGAATTTCTGCAGAAACCCATCCATAATAGGCAATAACCTTTCCCAAGGTTATTTGGCAGTGTTTGTATGGTTCACTCCATGGAGTTCACTATGGCCTGTGTGGCAAGCGTTTCTGAGGGGTTTCAGAGGTCAGAGAAACGTGTGAGTGAACTTGTGAATTTGCCGCGCGAGTAATGGGAAAGAGAAAAAATTGAGCCCTCGCCCCATATTTCGCGCGGCCAAAAGACCAAAAATCTCACTTTTTCGTACTTTCAGGTTTCCCTGACCTGTAAACCCCATGGAAGTTTACTATGGGTAGACGCGGACGTCGGCTCAACGAACGGCCAGTTGTATTGAGTTTTCTCCTAATACGTTTGCTTAAAATAACAGCTTTAAAGTTATCTTAAACACGAGGTTGCGGTATAAAAGGGGTAAGCACCTCCAACTTTCATGGAATGAAGTCGAAATTTTTCAGTCTCCGGCCAAAGTGTTATATAGGACCCCAACGAGTTTAAATAACATTTGAATAAATGTGTGGATGATTTTTTTTTGCAAGATTTTTTTTACGTCTCTAAGATATTGTAGGATATTTATTTCGTAAAATTAGTTGAGGATTATGACAAAAATGCTGTGCAGGAAATTTTTTTCGGCCCTTCGGGCCGTGCAGGATATTTTTTTTTTAAATCATCCCCCCCCTCAGAAGTCAAATGGTCGGCCCCTAAAGCTTCTGTGCACCGACTACAAATGGTTTGTCAGCATTATCCATAAGAACTGTGAGTTATGGACTTTTTTTACTTTTTTTACTTTTAACGTATTGACTGGAAGCAGCGAGGTGGTACTCACTCGCCAATTTTTGCCGTTAAAATCAATTTTTAAAGCATCGGTTTGCAGTAAGCTCATTCTCTAAGCACAAGTCTATGCACCTAATACTCATCTTTCCCTGGAAATATAATTTTTGTGAAAAAGAGTTTTTTAGGATCGAAAAATCATTATAAATATCTCTGTTTTTATGCAAATTTGCATGTCCCAGCGTCACACGTTCAGCGCCTGGTGTAAAAATATTTTTACTTATTTCTTCATGGATAAAACATACAACGCAAAATTTGCCATAAATCGAAGTTCCAATCCTAAATGAAATAACTTATATGGTATTTTCTTCAATATATGCATCTTCTTCGATATTATTAGTGAAAACGTCTTTGCCATTTTCGTGTCCCAAAAATTTGATAATTTTAGCGTATTTCAGGTTTTTTAGATTTATTGTCAAAATAAGCAACGCCGCAATGAAACAAACTGAGCCAACTGTGGTCTATAGATTTTTATGTCGAAATGTGGCATTCTGACTGAGATCGGAAATAAGTTCTTGGAAATATAAAATTTCGAAGTTTACTGAAAGCATTGTCCCCCACCAAAATCTAAAGCATAATAATACGACGGAGGTTTGCATTTCCTCTAATATATAGATAACCATAAGCCTTATTGCACTAAGAAACTACAATGTGTGGTCTAGTAAAATTGCAGTCATTTGGTCTATTGCCCGGACTTATAGCCTATTTTGAGAGAGTTTAGCAATGGCGTGAAGTTTACTGAAAGTTTTGTCCCCCACTTCATAAAATTTACATATCTAAACAAACGACAGCAAATGTGATTGCTACCGAAGTTTGTTTCTAATTTCTTCGTTTACATTTTAAAAAATCAAGGTTTTTTGCTCAAACTATTTAAACCTATACATCTGAGATTCCATTCGCACCGACGAGGTAGATTTCGGCTATAACACACGAGATTTAAACTCACTATGTTATTTTTGTAATTATGCAATTCGGAAGAAGTTCATTACAGTTTAGAAAAAGTTCTTCATTTTTTCTGTTTTTCAGATAATTTTAGCGCGCGATTAGTTTCACATTTATCGCAAATCAACGGGAATTTATTCAAGACAATAGGTATCTTAGTAGATTTTAAGCGTTGTCTGTATTTTGCAAAAAAATAGGTATTTTGAACCACTGCCATTGCGTGTTATTAATAAAAAAAACTAAGAAAATTTGCACTTTAAGGTGGCTAATAGCAGTTTTTAGTTGACTCTTCGGTCTGGTATGGCCTGTATCTCACGTGCTATACATACACAGAAAGGCAAGCCACTTTACAAGAAACATGCAGTTGATCGTTATATGTGTTTACATGTTTTGTTTAAATTGACGCTTCCATGGCAACGAAATGGCGGCCCTCCATTTTTTGAGTTGAAGAATCCACCCAGACATGCAAGATAACTTTTCGCAATACCAACGCCAATGAGGTCAGACTATAAGTTTGAAGAAATAGGCCAAGAGCGTTTCGAAGACCATTTTTTGTCAAGAAAATCAAGCGTAGTCAATCAAACTCGTGAGCCAATCAGATCCTTTCCTAGTTTCGCCTAGTGCGACATGTCTGTTGCGACATGTCTCGAAAAACAAGCCAAAGGAGTGCACTGAACAAGGATCCGATTGGCTCACACGATTGTGATTGACTACGCAGCAAACTTAACTGCCAAAGGCTCACTAGATTTGAACCTACCAGGGTCAGGTGTTATCAGAAACACTTGCAAATGGCATTTCTAAAAGAAAGGTTTTTATTATAAATGTTGTGACTGGTGATTTTTCCAACTGTTATGTACCGTTCGAATTTTTGATATTGGGAGAGTGCAAGTGGTTTTTTTTGCAAAAGAAAGGAATCTTGCGTTTGACTAGTTACCAGACCCCACCCGGTAAGGAGATAAAATTTCTCATATTATCAGAAATATTGATCAAAATCAGTTGAAAAATAGATAATTCGACGTGTTTCTCTATAAACCATAGTGCAAAGTAGCCAAATGCAAAACGTTATAAGTAAAGAAAAATACGTCGGAAAACTCGCATGTGACGGTAGTGAGTACCACCTCGCTGCTTCCAGTCATTATACTGATTAAGTCACTGAAATATAGAAATTGATCTAACCATCGTTAATTTGTTTTTAGTCTTTTCTTCGTGAGCATTGGTTAATCGAAATAAGTTAAAAGGCGACCTATGAAATAATGGTAAAATAGAAATGATAGTGGAGTGAACATAGTGGAGTGAACAGACACCATTACGTCAAAAGTTTCGGCAAAAAGAAAATTCATTTTGAACGTTCAATGTTGAGGGTATAACCTAATTTTTAACCTGTTTGCGAATGTTTTACGTAGTCTTATATTCAGCGAGATGAACCGAAAGAACTACTATTCAAAGCCATCACAACCGATTTTCTATTTCATTTCTCATAGCTCTCGGACTTCGCATAGCGTTCCTCTAAAGTATAAACTGGCTACAAACTTACCTGCTCGCAGTTTAGAACAAGAACTGACTATTATTAAAATGACACGCAGTTTTAGCTTTCAATTAGATCCACTTTTGTTATCTCTCAAATCCCTCTATTTCCTTCTTTCGGATTAAAGAAGGGATTTGTACGTAGATACGTAGCTCTTGCTTTCTATTCTCAATCAATGATTCCTTAATGTTCACTTTGGTAAAGCTGATAGTAAATAGGAAAAAGACATTGCGGTTCAGATAGCACAGAACGAGTTGAACAACTTAAAGCGGATGAAAGCTATCATGGCAGTTTTCATGGCATTTAACAAATCATCGCCAGGAAATGAAAGAGTGTTGACTTACCTAGCTGTTACTTGCCGTTGTAATGGATGACAAGATTGAGCTCGCTTGGACCGGTGACTTTTATAGCGATATCTTCGTTAAGCGATACTCCTCAATGCTATAGTAACTAATGTACAGGCTATCAAGAAACACTTAATACCCTTCATTGACAAGGGTAGAATATTGGAGTGATTTGTCGAGAAAGCGATTGTAATAAGTGAAAGGGCATGAAACAATGCGAAGCTCGTCGTAAAGCGGTATTACGCTTTTAGTCGAGTATAGTTTGTTTCGGATAGGTTAGAGAGGTTAAAAGAGTTGGAGTTGGCGTCAATTGAAGCCTATCTAAATTAACAATATTACGTTGCTTTTTGAAATTGAGATCACAAGTAAAATCTTGAAACATGAGAATGTAGGAAGACGTATTTCAAACTATGTAGGAATAAATCATTTTCAAATGAGTGTAAATCATTTTCAATTGAGTGAACTAACCTATTTTTTCGTAAGAACAAGGTTTAATTTAACTGATTTAACTCATCGGGACAGATTTAAATTCCAAGTTCTTCGTCTCACTTACTTCGAAGTTTCAGTTTTAATAAACGAACAACATCCAAAACACACGCTATAAGCTATTGTCAAGCTATTACTCATTTTCGAGATGAATTTGTCCTGGGTAAGCCATTTACAAACAAGTCAATCTAAAGTAACGTCCTTTTATTTTTGGACTAATGGAAATTAAGAACAAAGAGTTATAAGAACATTTTGAGATTCAAATTCCTGAGAAAAAAAATCGGTTTTGGCCCAGTCTCAACTGTAAATGAACGTTCTTATGAACAAAGAGTAAATAGGGTACAGTAGTTCAAACAGTAATTTCGGGTCATCAGAAAAGAGAATTTCGGGTCATTGGTCGTTTTTGGCCCGTAAGTACAGTGTAGCTCTTCAAGAAACCAAGTCAACAATCGAAAAAAATATATAACGTCATATTACTGAGCAATTGTAACTGAGAAAGTGGGTGGCCTCTATCTGTCATGTTTTTTTTTAGAATTGAAGTCTTTATTAGCGTCTCAATACGTTAAGCTTGTCGCCATGAAAAAAGGCCGAGTCTTTTTGGGCAGCAGATGCAGAGAACCGGTAGATATGTGCTTTTAAAAAGCTACCCTATTTCAATCGGTGTTTTGAATTTGTGCAGCTGCTTGCAACAACGAATTTGGCAGTAAAGATAAACGCACCTTACAGAAGCCGGCTCAGCATAATCCCAATCCTGTCAACGTTAGAAGCTGTTGATGGGTTACATCATGCATAATAAGGGGTCTGCTTTTGCGCTATTTGAGAATGGCGTTTTGTCCAGAGATGGTTAAAAAAATAAACGGATTAAGAATCCGTTTTGCGGTAAAAGGTCACGTTCAAAATACGTTTGCCCTCCTGTTGACGAAATGCCAAGCGATTATCCTAGGTGGGACACTGATTCCCTAAAAGCTCTCGTGTTTGTTTGCCGTATTCTCAGCCACTACAAGTCAAGATTAAGTACAATTCAAAAGTAGACGTAGTGCTCGTTGTGAAAACGAATTACCACATTAGAGATGTCTCCGGTGCCGATTTAGGCGCAGAAGGAAGTGAGCAGCAATTATACTCTAAATTATGTGCAATCAAGTCTGACGTGCTTCACTGTGTTAGAGCGGATTTGAGATGAGTGTCGGAAACTAAGTGCATTTACCCAATCAGGAACGAAAGATAAACTCACCAGCCTACCAATCAGGGGACGAAGTAAGTGCAACTTGCGTTTAGTCGTGGCCCAAGTAAAGAGTCGCTATGTTTTTTGGTTTTCTTTTCGCATTCTGATTGGCTTATCAAACAAAGAACCAGGACCAATAGGATCAGGTAGATTATAACGCAAGTCTGAATTAGTTTCGACAGTCATCTGAAATCCCCTCTAAGAGGTTAAGGTATTAACGTCTGTTCACTCCGCGTTTGACAGCTGGACTTATAGCAGGTTGTTTCCAAATAACATTCTATACATACTACTTAATTTTCTCTTATACTAACGCGGACAATTACTAGCAAAAATTCAAGCTGTCAATTAATTTCCTTATCTTGGGATGCGATTTTATGTTTGAGTGTTGCCGCAAATTCCGTGCTTCTCCCCCCCCCCCCCAAAAAAAAAAACTGCTGAAAAACCCCACAAGCATGAACATCCATCATTAGAAAAATGAAATTTGTTTTATTTATTTATTCTACAGTGACAAGAAAGCAAAATAAATTTGTTTTTAAAGATCTTCTAGCAGGCATTTGCTTTATAAAAAGCTAAACTTAGCACAATATTTGGGAACATATAATACAAAGAACTAGTGAAGCAGCCAAAAGTGATTTAAAGAACTACAGGCTGAACTGTGGAATTTAAATACCCAAAAATATAAGAACCTGTTCAGTAAAGAATGGGTTCTTATAGAAAAATTCAACCCATTCTTGATAGTAAAAAAAAACTGGAATTTTAAATAATGAGAAACATAATTTAGCAAACATGGCAAATATTTTTAATGTTAAAAATACAAGTGCTTAGCCATTATATCTTATTAGCAAAATACTTCTGCCAATGGTTACACTGCAACAACATAGAAAAATAAGAACCTTTATACAACCCCACGGAAAATACAGCCAATCAGAATGCAGGAATGGCGTTGTATATTGGGCGGTATTCCACGGAACCTTCCCATCTTGCACTGCGTTTACATAAAACGTTGCCTTTAATTTTCTGTAGCGTGGTATAAAATAGTTATACAATGAATTCTCGTGGCATGATACATATATCTTATTAGATGTTTTTTCATGTACTACGCGCGAGTCCCCTTATGACGACTAGAGTGAAACAAAAGCAAGCCTATACACTTCGCCAAGAAAAAAGTCTGAGCCTTTTGATCAGTAGGCGCGGAAAACGGATAGAAATGTGCTTTTAATGCGCTTTCCTGTTCCTATTTTGAAGAAATAGGGATATAGGGTGTTTTGAATTTGTGCAGCTGCGTCAAACAACAAGATTGGCTGTAAATATAAACGCACGTTACTCAAGCTCAGCATAATCCCATGAAAACCTGTCAACGTCAGTAAAGTTGTGGATGTGCTGCATCATATATATAAACGGATTATTTTATTCGTTATCCACATTTAAAAACAACAAGTCTATACTAGTAGTATCTATTTAGATAGTGAAGTGCTCGGAGGCAGGAAGCTACTCTTTGTAGAATGGGATTTGTTTCCTAGTGTTTAAAATTTAAAATACACTATTAATGCACCTATCAATGTTAAGCCCGTGGGGGCTTGACAGGCCTTTTGCCCCGTGGTGTGGACTTTGACCTTCAAGGCTCACCCTAGGGTGGGGACCTATGCTCAATCCAGATAGAGAGATATTGGGCACTATAGAAATTCTCTGCATGTTCAAGATGGCATTCAGATGAAAAGGTATGCATGCATGTATAGTGAATGCATAAATCCAGATGTATTATCAAGAAAAATTCAACCAACCTGATTGATGATGTGTATATTGCCATTATTTGTAAAAGCTTCTGCTTCCTTTTTGTAAAGTTTTAATTTTTGAATGAAAAGATGAATGTGTGGTTCCAGAAATTAACCTTACCCCCCTACGGAAGGGATTGGAAATTCCAGAGGGGTGGGGGGACGGTCAATTTACCTGATCTTTTCCATACTAAATTGTATTTTTTTTTGGAGGGGTCACTTTTCAACACCCTTCCGTGGAGGGGGTATGGATATTTTTTGGAACCACACAATAATGACGTATTGTTATAGAAGTAGTTCTCAAAGAAAGTGTTTCATAAGTGATAGAGGTAAGGAATATGTAGATTTATTCCTCGAGTTGTTGTAGTGATTTTCAAATTGTGTAAATAGTGTACATGCTGTAAATATTGTTAATAGGCTCTTTTCTATCAACATCCGCTGTAAATTTAATCGTTGTTTGATATAAATGTCATTATTATTATTAGTATTATCATTGACAAGTACTAATGCTGTTTAATTTGAGGTTATAACCATTTTGTGACACCAGCGTTTTATTAAACCCTGTGTATTTTAATACAACAGGGTCAAGGAAAAGTGAATGTGCAATGTGTGGTTCCAGAAATTATCCATACTCCCCCTACGGAAGGGATTGGAAATTCTGGAGGGGTGGGGGGTCAATTTACCTGATCTTTTCCATACAAATACTGTATTTTTCTTTGGAAATTCCAGAGGGGTGAAGGGGTCACTTTTCAACATATGAATATTTTTTAGAACCACACAATTATTATGTACAATAAAGGAGAGTTGTTGTGTGAAATATTTTCCCTGGGGCTTAACATTGATAGGTGCATAAATTGTATACATAATTTCGAATATGACTGATCAGTGTTATAATATATAGTTCAGTTGTATCTGACCTGAAGGCTACCATGGCCAGTAGTTGTTGCAGAAATGTTTCTAGAGTTGTTTGAGCCAAGCACAGTGATTTGATTTCTAAACATGTGAGCTTCTCGGTAGTTACTTAATTAATATCCAACTAAACTTAATATATGTGTCAGGAATTAGGTCCCAGGTTAGAATGTAAATTCTAAAGCAGGATTTGTCATTGCAGTACCTTGGATTCTGGTGTTGGTTGAATATTCTATCTGTGTAGCCATTTTCCCATTTTGATTCAGTTCCAATAAATATCAGCCACATGATAGCTTCGTAACAGACTTGACCATGCCAATCGCTAGAATCGCATTCGAGTTGTAGTTCCGTTCCAAGCTCGCCACATAGATCGAAAGACGATAGATCAAAACCTCACGTTTCGTAAACTGTTGGACTTCTAGTTCCGTTCCAAACTCGTCCGCAAATCGTGAAACTAAGCGAATTTCCGAGCGAATTCATCCCAACAAACTACTGAAAAACATCCACATAGATCGATAGATCAAAACCCCACGTTTCGTAAACTGTTTGAGTATGCAAAGGACTTTGGAAGCCGGAAGCAATTAGTAGCCGTCTTCGCATTGCAAATGCCTACGAAGGAATCTATAAGGGTGCATCATCGAAAATCGCCTTCCGAAAATATGAACGTCGTGCGCATGCGCGTGCCACAGGTAACCCGCAGGTAACCACAGGAAACCCACGCCGAATTTTCACGGAAAGAGATTCCGTTGCAAAAATGCATACCAACGTGCAAAGGAACGTGCAAAGCAGCAAGATTAGACTTGCTCTCCGCTCGCTGCGCTCGCTCCGAGCAATAAAGAAATTGCATGGCCAGAGGATCGGCTTTGATCCTGGAAACCCTTCACCAACAAAAGTGAAATTCTGTCCTCGCTTGTTCTAAGCCAATACACAACGAAGCCAGGAGCTCATTAATTTATACTCACATATTAACTATACTCTGTGTCCATTACCCAGAGTGGCCATTTACTGAAGTTTTCATAATTCTAAGAACTCTGCACCGACTAATTCATTGTGTGTTTTCAAAGCGTTCCCTGAATCAAATATTTAAGCAACTCGGTAGCTTTTGCAAAACCTCCGAGTGATATTTGTGGTTGCTAAGTGTTAGTTCTGCGAACGAATGAAGCTACGAAAACGGGGTTGACTGTTGCTTCAGAAGTTCCCAGAATTGTGAAAACCGTAGTTGGACACACCGCCTACACAGTAAAAACGTTGCTATCAAAATTATTGTGACAGTTGAACAAGAATCACAACTATTCCCATATAATAAGAACCAAGGGCGAAAAACAAGACTTTGCAGAACAGATTGCATGATAAAATAGCTAAGATATTACGCGGGCTCTGATTGGTTGAGGGCTGTGCATTCTCGCGTTATAAACGCACGGCAGATGCAATGCTATTTTGTAAAAGCAATGAAAAGCGGATTTCTGTGGTTTATAATGTGTTAAATGCACTTGGGATGGTGGAAAAACACTTTTCAAACTTTTCTCGTGTTTTCCAACATCCCTCGAATCACATTATTATCAAATAAATCGCTTTTTATTGCTTAAATAAAATAATGGTGCACCTATTTTTAGGTGAAAAGTCGTTTCCTCAATGGTGTATACATAGTTTCAAGTAGGATACATGGGATTTTATAAATAATAGAAATATACTTTGATGGTGGGAACAGACTAGCTCATCAACACACCGGGGTAGCGGACTTCTGATCCAATATTTATACTCAGTGTTTGTTAATGGAAGGCGGTACGGAAATATATATCAAGTGGTTAAGCTCAAAATAGAAGATGACCGTGTGAAAATGGCGTTTTCAGAAAAAAAAGATATTTCTATGAATAATATTTTTACATCACTTAATATTGATAATAATAATATATATGATAAATAGAAGATATCAGACTTCGGACCAAACAAATGATACGAGAAATTGCTCTTGATTAGTCGAGCAAATAATAAAATAGATTTAGGCAATGCCTAAAAGCGGAGCTACCAATTGTTGAACAATTAATTAGTACAAATGTCAGTTAATAATGATCTTTTATGAAGGCCTTAATATAAATTGTTATTTAACGTCCTCATAATCATAGTCATCGCTGACGTCTTCACACTGCATATATCGTTGCACTCCTTGCATCTTGGTGTGCATGTGACGTCACTGCCGGCCATGTTGGATGTACAGAACAAAAGAAAGTTCATTTGCTCCCTTTGTTCTTTCATCCAACATGGCCGCCGCACTTTTGTTATTTTATTCCCAAAAGAATGGTTGCACACCAAGAATTCTTCGACATTCTAAAGACGTCATCGATAGCGTAAAAACATGTGATCAGGACCGTGAATATGGCGCTCCGCTGCAGCTCCACCATAAAAGTTCTAATTTACAATTATTCAAAATTGTAACATCAAATCGACAGGAACGGTCCCATTGGAAAGACGTCCTTTTCGAAAATGTCCTTTGAATATGAGAGTTTCTGCTGCCATATCTGGAATTCCAGAAGGCTTTCTTCAGTTGTTTTTGTCACTAAATTTGGCCCCATGACACAGGTAACCCGCGTCATGAACGAGTAGACATTGATGAAAACTACACCTTTTTCTTGGTATATTTATTGCGTTAAAGTTATTTTTTCTGGCTGTTTGATAACATAGCCTGCTATTCTCAATATGAAGAGGTATGGATTTGACGTTACTATGCAACAGTTTCCCATATCGTGGGTAAAAACGCAGTTGCTAGGATACCATAGAATCGAGTCACGACTTTTGCTGCGTTACAGTGAGTATACATTATACGAAATATAGAAATAGAGAAGTGAAATAGAATATCATTGTTCAGTAGAGTTTTCGCCATACTCTTAAAGCCCGATAGTGGTGATCTATTATTAGTTTGTCTTTCCTCATCGATAAGAAAGTGTTTACTTTAGAAGGTCTGTTCAATCATTTCGTTTCTTTTCATATGAAATTAGAAGAAAATGACCAAAACTATAAACGTGTGGTCGAGAAATTTAACGACCATACATGGAAACATTACTTAGTACTTTATGAAAACTTGAAGTGTAAATGAAAAGGTAATTGAACGCCTATACTGCAGTTCTCTCCAGTAGGATTTTTTGCTGAACGTATCATGTACTACTGTAGTCAAATTTCATCATTATTACCAACGATAGGGTTAACGGAAGAACTATGAGCAGATTCAAAATTATTTTCCAAAAAGACGAAGGAAATGCCAAACAAACGCAATAAAGATTTCCACGTTACAAAGGAAGTTCAAAATATGAATGCAGCCTTATTTATCTTTGCGGGGTCCTAAGTTGATAACATGTTTTCAAGGTATCTATATAATAAAATGTAAAATGTAATTTAAGGGCTACAATATCAATTGTTATGTCTATTTTAATACTCTTTAATATGTTTTGGGCTGCTAAAGTTTTCTAACGTTTAGTCGACGGACAAAACTGACCCTTCTGAAAATAACTTTTCTGGTTTACAACGAGAATGGACTAGTAAAATGGCAACTCACCCGTAAGATTTTCTTCGTGTTGATGTGATTCGCTGTTAGTTTATTGGAGTTTTACTTACAGCTCATTCAGTCTTTGTGGTGTTTTGTCTGCTTGGCTAATTGGCAGTATATTAATAAATGACTTGAATAAATGACTTGTCTCTTTTCAGCTCTCCTTCCCGAGGGAACAATACCTGACATATTGGCAAGTAGGACCACTAAGGTAAACAACTTTACACTTGTTACATTGACCACTTGAGCTCTGTTTGACAAAATAACGGACGCAATAGAAATTCTGATTGACTATTTGCGCTTACAAAGTTGAATGACAGTTTTCTCCGCAAAAGAAAAATCCCAATAAAAGAGAGGCAGTTAAAACTCAGACTCTGCAGTAGTTTGATATTGCGCGTGGGAAGCTGTGGTTTATTCCTGGCAGTTATTGTTCGCCGCGAAAAAAACGCTTTTGTTCCACTCACAAATCCCGCTGAGCATGATAAAAAAGTCACTTGTGAAAGGACAACAAATTATTTTTATGTGTTGTTATCTCTTTGCAGAAATTTTCCCTAATTCTCGTTATTTTTTTATCTCTCTTTTTAATACACTTCAACGAGCACGACTATTAGTGTTCACAGTCAGCAGTTTTGTTGTACATTTATTTTAACTCAAAAAATATATGAAAAACTCAATCTTTAAATAAACATTTTAGTCCACATTTTAGTCGTACTTTAAATACAAAGGTCTCTGAAAGGATTACTTTAAAACGTATTGAGCCGACTGCCAAGAAATGTTTAAGTTGAGCAACCGCCTTCTGATTTTTTTTTTTTAGAGAATATAGGCCCGTGTGTCCCTTGCCCAAGCGGAGCCTATGTTTTTCGTTATTCATCATATGCAAGCTACCATCAAGTATATAATTTACTGCACACCCATATTTTGTATGAGTAGCCTAGACGCACAACGTCTTTGCGAATACGGTGCTTTTCGCTTCGAGAGTACCCCTAACATGAGAGCGATTTGTCCGACGAATTTTGGTCCAACGAATTTTGTAATACAAGTTTGTGCTAATGCGGTGCTTTTTCGCTTCTTGAGTTGCCCTAGCAAACAAGCAATACCAGAGCGACGATTTTGTCCGACTGAGAAAGTTTGGTCCGATAAACCATTGTTAAACGTGCTTGTTTTTTTTATATGGGTGTTAAAAGAAAAAAAAAATTGACCGGGCAAAGTAAACGTTTTATCGCTGGGCCCCGTCATAAATGCACAAAAATCATTGATCGAGTATCGCCCCGCGTTAACACACAGTAAAACTTACGCTGTCCAATTTTCGTGTACGTACAAGGGACATCAGCACACACAAAGTGTGATAGCCAAGCTCCACTTACAAGGCCGACCAGAGGACAGACAACACTCCTGGCGGATCCTCGACATTTAAATCGACACATTATGTCATAAGACCACGTTACAGCTTGAGAAAGATAAGACGCTAATATCACATCTGTGGAAGAACAATATTTGTACCGAAAGCTCTTGCTATTGATCAACATGTTCATGTTTTGAAGGAATCACAACTGTGAAAGATGGATTTTGTAGATTTGCACATACGGCTTATAAAAACAAAATTCCTCAGTCAACTTGAACCGAGTTGAAAATCAACTAAAGCATTCCTAAAACTGTCTCATTTTTTTCCGACAATCAATGCATCTTCGCTCACAACAACACATATTCCGTGAACTAGATTTACGTGACGTCACAGATATTCCGGTGACAATGAATATTTTGTTTTACTCACTTATAGCCTGCGAACCGGCTCGCCAGTGGGATTTTTTCGGACATTTTCGGATTGTTTGGTGACAGACACAGGAATCCCGCTCCCAAAAAAAAAATCAAATATACTCACTTGATCACATTACTCACTTCTTCAATGCCAATTCATCGATCTCACATTCATTGTCCTACCTCCCAGGTTACTGTTGCTACGTGGGACACGTCGAAATGTTCTTTTGGGCATGGAAAAGAGACCGACTGCTGGAATATGTTAGAAGCTGCCATATGTTTTTTTTTCACCATGAAAAGTTGAAAAATTTATTAACAATCTTCGAGTTTGTGTTGTTGCTCGGACATTTGGAATAGACCTCCTCGGCTTGGGCGTAATGTTTTCCCATTTCAGATCACGTGGTATTCCCATGAGTATTCTTTCTTTGTTTTTCTGCTACGCACCGAAGGATATATGAATATGGAAGCATCGCAAACAAAGAAAGATTATCCAAATGAATCGCACGTGACCTGAAATGGGAAAACATGGCGTCCAAGCCGAGGAGGTACATTCCACAGGGGAAAACTGCCCATTGTTTGGTGTATAATCAAAGCGAAGACGGGGTCTGTCTATTTGATCATAGTTTATCTATTTATCGATACAGCTGCCCCTCCCGCCGCCGACTATGCGTGCCTATAGTCTCCACGGATGCTTCGGAAGGCCTGTGGGACGGGATCCCAGCGGCCGATTCAAAAATCCTCTCAGGAATGTTGTTCCAGTTTGTCTCGACATTCGCATTCCCGATAAACCTATGAGTTAACGGTAAAAGTACTTGATTCTTTATATAGCTTAGCAATTCAATTTTTTAATCACCTCTTTTGTCACTAAGCAGTCCTGTTGTCGTCAAGAGAAATTTCCATTTGAAATTAAGGTGGTCCATGGCTAATTCACCAAAAAGCACGAATAAAAGTACATTGCCTTATTTGCTTAGAAGATGGCAAAACGTGGTAAAGAGCTCTTCGCCCAAAGTATAGTTAGCATTCTAACTATGGTGTTAAGAAGCTGTGTTAAAAAGGGTTGCATTTTAAACACCAGTTTCCTAAAGGTGTCAATTCGAAAACGGCACGACAGAATTTACTTTTTTGTTATAAATGCAATGATTAATTGCTCTGTAAATCAAGTACATCAATTGCTCTGATTTACTTTTAGGGTGTGATTTCCAGTTAATTAGCCATGGGGCCACCTAATTTATTACTTCACCTTGGGCTGATAGTGGGCTGATATCATGCAAAGTTTAAGAAGCGATATTATCGGTTTAGAACAGCATGTATATACCCGGAAAAATGTACTTTGACACATATATAAAAAAGATAAGGCTTTCGAAGCTCTCTCGCGGTGTCAAAATTTTAACGCAGATGTTTTCCGGTTTTTAGCACTATACATTCCATATTAAAAAAGTATGTTGAGGATTCAACACATTTGCTCTATTTTCTTGTTTAGGTCGGATACGCCCACAATTAGACAATAAAAAAGTAGAGCCAATGAGGTAGTTAACAAATGTCCTCTGATTTTCCATGGTATGTCTATGCCACGACAAAGTTTCATCTATGTCTAGGCTTGCTATGTAAAAGGACTGATAACTATCTGTTCGGAAGCACCCCAAGTTTAGGTAAAAAAAAGAGAAACAACTCTTTTCAAAAATGGGGACACGAGACAGCTTACGTAATGTATGCATTTGGTTAGCTCAGCGACATGGAATTAAAGGACCCAGAGCCGTTAGGCACGCCCAGATCGTCAGGGAAGAACGCCTAGCGCCGCCGAATGAACCAGATATTTGTATTTACACAGCTAAAGTCATTGTTTCGCGCGGCGCTTTATCGTAACATGGTCGCGACTTAAAGCCCGTCTACTGCACTTCTTGAAACAGGTCAAGGACATGATTCGCTTAGAGATGTTTTGGCTGGCGAAACAGAAAACCTAAGTCAAATCATGTTGTTAAGATCCCCAGCGCGAGCAACGATTTTGATTGTAATTGCTCCACTGGGATTCGTGCTCATGATTACAGACAGACTAGTGTGGTAGGCCTAAAGTGTTTAACCTACTTAGAATCAAAATACTCCACTACTAAAATCAATGCAATTGAAGAATACAATTTGTGTCTGCACGGTTTTCACATTCATTCATATAAATGCCTTCGATAACTTCTGTAAAAAAACATTGAACTTTTCATGTCTAGTTCTGAGGGGGAACAGTTGGGTTTGTCGAAAAAACTAACTGGTTTCCCGCGGGACGGTCATAAGTGGTTTGAAACACCCCGCGACTCTCGTCTTAACAGAGACAAGGAAAAGGGGTTTAAAATAAAAAAAACGATAATAATTCAGAAAACTACACAATGAATTACCGATTCACTGCAAGCTCGCACGAAATCTGTCCTTCCGACGTTTAAGCCGGAACATTTAAAATGTTCAATAAGTAAATGACAATGTATACATTAATGCACATAAAAACTGAACTGAAAATCCGGCAGGAAATATTCTCAAGTTCCTCCACGCTCTTATAGGGGAACTTTATCGCTACGATGCAATAGAAAAATTGAGTGAAATTTAGGCCGGCTTATTGCTTTTTGTAATTCTGCTAAATATTTTCCTAGTAGAGAACTGTTTTCGTTTGTGTGTGGTTGCTGTGTATTGATTCAAGAAAGTGAAAACTCTGAAAACCAACAGTGTTTGTCGCCCACTTCTGTCAAGATGGCGAGGCCACGGAACAACCGCCGAATTCGCAGATCCCGAATTCATTGTTCTACCTCCATTTACAGCACTCAGTTGCTACGTCGGACAAGCCAAGTTTCTTTGACCAAAAAAAAAACACGAAAAAGACACTGATTGCTAAAATTTCTTAGCAGCTGCCTTAATATATATTGTGTGTTCGGTATTTTTTGCATTCATAATTAAATTATTTATCACAAAAAGGTTTTCTCGTTTGGGGACGTTCTAGCCCGTCAGAATTAAATAGAACCACCCAGTTTTGTCACATGAATGACCCTTACGTGGACTTCAAATGGATGCCAGCGATTGTCAAAAATATTGTTTGTTCCAATTTTATGACGATTCTTGTTTCAGATGTTTTTGGTAAATATCTAGCAGTTTTGTTAGAAAATAAAACAATCTCTAGGTTGTTAAACATGGAATTATATTACTGAGCCCCGTTTGGTACATCCTATACTACTAACGTTACCTAATAAACCCTTTCGCGTTTCCTAAGGTGAGAAAATTCAAATTCAAGCTTATCTAGAATGGGTCAAGCTATTCTTAAGTTCAGAAATTACATTTAACAACTCATGGCAACAGTCTACAGCTGGAAATGCCTCTGGTAGGGGTGTAAATCAGAGTTAGTCAAGTTCTGAGCAGGTGTTGAGCAACAGTTGTACGCAAAATCCAGTGTGGTTCGGCCTTTACACTATGGGGGACACGGGTAACATTTTGAGTTCTCTGTAGGCTAGGGCGATAATATTTTCTCAGTAAAGAAAGAGTATTGGCAAGCTCACTTTTGGCAAGCATTAGTTACGCTATACAGCTACATTGATTAGTTGTCTCAAAGTTCCGGTCTCTGACAATACTCGGAAACGCGTTTCGAGTTTTAAAAGCTATCTTTGCGGTTCTTGTAGAGCTAACGCATGCTTTTAATGTTAAATTCAAAGTTAGAAGCTTGTGTTGCTATATACAGTATATTTACAGGGTAAGAGTAATATCGAGTTTCCTATATCTTAAATACTAATTAGTCAATAGTAAAGCCAGTTCTTTAGTTTATGTAGAAGTAAAATCTTAATGGGAGTACTCTTTGAAAATAAATTTGAGATTTGCCAAAAAATAAAGTTCCTACACATTTACTTTAAAAAAACTCCTTTTACACGTTTTGATACAGTAAGAAGTCAACTTAGCAAATTATATTGCTACTGTACATTTTATCCTATAAAAATGCATTAGCTCAAAAGCACAATTAGGCCAGACTGTCTATACTAACCCGAGCCGCCTTGACTGCCTTTCGCGAATAAGTACATAATACCACTCGAGAAGCTACGCTAGAGGAAAACAAAATCTTCACTTACGACTAAAACGCATTTCAATTATTAATCTGATCATTCGGAGTTTGAAAAGTGAGACTTCTTTTGATAGTTTAAAACTCATAACTTTTGTTGTTTTTTAAACCATTTTTTGTAAACTGCGCCAGTCTTAACTTTCCCAGTTTTGAGTTTCTCACCAAACTGTATTTTTGGTACTTTATCTATAAGATATAAATAAAAATTCCACCCACTTGACACTACAGGGTTGTCTTACTAATCTTCCATCAGCAAACTTACAGTGTTACCCAACGTGAGACATGTAAACAGAATAAAAAAATAAAATATCTTTACGACGATGAACATTAGATAATTTCTTACCTTGGCAAGTAGTTTTATAAGTAGTAAGCTCTTGAGATGACTGTGTAGCGTTTAGCAATGTCTTGCCTTGATAAATGTTAGAGAGCTGTTTCTTTCTGACTATGTCGCCACGGTTCTCGAGATTTATATTTTATCGAGAGTACAATAACTAGTTAACACACCGCGTGTCGTCAATTCCTTGTTTGGTCCTGGAAGTGACCGTTCACAAACACAGAACAAAACGAAGATTCACACGCAAGAGAGGATGTGGCGACCGGGTGACAACGCGCTCCCTACGATGGGTCGGTGGGGAAATTCCCGGGCTACAGCTTGCCTTGAGGGCGTGTAGTACTCTCGGCGAATCTCACATTTAATTGTAATCAGAGTACCATTTTGGTGCTCCTTTTGGAAATGTGGCATATTTGTCCAGTACTTATTCTATTAAAAAAAAAACGTTCTTCTGGCGATGTCATCAACAAAGAACCCATCATAGACGCATTGTGATGCTATTTTAATAGATAATTCGGTATTGAATGAAATGATTTCATTTTACGAATGAAGCGATTTTCATTCAAAAAGAAATCTGATACACCGATTTTTTTTTTTTTTTTACTCGTAGATTTTAACACAATGTTTGACTTACGTTTGAGGTAGAACTCGTCATCCACTAGCCTGTCCCGCGGGTCATCCCGCAACCTACGCCTGTACCAGAGTTGGCTGTTACAAATGTGTGATGACGCACATCCGGTGTAAATCCGGAAGTGATTCACTGTGTACATGGATATGCGCCGTGCCTTCGGGTCCTACGAAATAAAAAAGTCCCCGAACAAATGTAACTCCTTTAATGACAAATTTTACTCTTAAATGTACTTTTCTATTGAAAACAAACTTAATCTCCACCCCCTCACAACACGCCCTACAAAACCACAAGGAACAGTACGAAGGTATCTCTCTCAATCCCTAAATTGGGTTATGTTTATATAACAACACTAGAAGGTTTGTAATATCCTGATAGTTAAGGGTGAGCGAAGGTTGCATGTCCAACTGCATGTTTCTCCTGATTATTGTTATTGTTATCATTTCTTTAGTGTCTTGTTATCATTGCCTTGGTGTTTAGCGTACACGGACGCCTTAGAGTCGCGCCGTGCTCATTGTAGTGTAAAAATAGACGTCACGCACTCAAATGTTGACTTGCTTCTGAACCCTTTAGTTCGATCTTGACTAAACAAAAGTGACTTATGCATGATCTCATCTGCCTAAATAAAAAGCTAAGCAGTAAATTGAGGAGTGGGATCGGTTGTCGATTGAAAGGCGAGAAGCGAGAGATTCGGTGGTGCACATGCGTGTACCAAACGTCTGTTTATATTGTCAGACTTCTGGGATACAGGGATCCCGCAAACCAGCCCACGAAGTCGCGGCAACTCGGGACGAAAACTTATCGTGGAAAGGTGGCTTGTATTGTTTGTTTGTGTGGGGTTTTTTTGTTGTTGTTCCGTCCGGCCTGTTTCGCCTAGTGCAGCCAACTGGGTTTTCGTCGCGACAGGAAGCCATTCGACTGCACCAGGCGAAACAGGGCAAGAACCTCATTGTAACGGTTTCAACATGCGCAGCGCGAAACCATGAATTTAGCTGCAACGCCAAGAGCCAGTACCTCGGTTATTCGAGTCGGGCCGGCAGAGCGGAAATGACCTGCTTAGACCACTAAATTTCAAATAATAAGGTCAGGTTAACTCAGAGAAGCTTGATTTTTGGCATACAGACTCCTTGTCTGATTAAAAACAAAATATCAAAAATGACTTTTTTCTAATGGATCCGTTTTTGAGATATTATGCTTTAAACCTTGGTTTCTGTGCCATTTTATGGGAGAATTAGTACTTTGATCAGGAATTATGCAAACTTTGCTCAATCATATCTAAAATTCATATTCTTCAATTTTCTTAAAAATTTGGAATTAAGCTTTTAGCCATAGAAACTCTTTGTATACGGAATCTTGAGCTTATATATTGAAATATGGCAAAGTTAGACATTTCATTTTTGGTCATTTCCGCTCTGTCAGTCGGGCCGCAATACGAGGTTTGAAAACCTGATATGATCCGAAACAAGAGATCACATCACATACTGAGGGACGCTCTAAAAGGACTAATTGGGTGTCCGTTGACTCTCCCAGACTCCACTAAATTGGTGAACCTTTGGCACCACCGTGTTAGTACACGAGTAGCGTTTGGTGACCACAGGGAATTTCTGCAGAAACCCGTCCATGGTAAAAGCTGAATTTCCCAAGGCGTACGCATGGGAAGCGTTCGGAATTCACATGGATAGCCATGTGTAATCCGAACACTTCTATTCCCATTCTTCTAGTCCTTCTACCATGGGAAATTTAGCTTTTCCCATGGATTGGTGTCTGCAAAAGTTCCCTGTGGACCCTGGCGTTCTTAATTCTATTTTGCTATTTGACTATTCCAACTGAAAAACTGAAATGGTTCGGCCAATAGACCTTGTCAAGGTTTTTCTTATTTCCAAGCGATGCCTCGGAGAGAAAAGCGATATCCATGCTGCACAGATCACCTCAAAATAAGCAAGTTTGCAAAGTTTCGAACTGACATAAAGTGTTCAACTTTGATAAGCCATATTGTCGCAAGTTGTAGCGTCTGCTCTGACACTTGGCAGTTTTTCTAGGGGGGGGGATGATTAGGGTGGCTAGCCACCCCCCTTGTTTTCATATTTCTTGTTAAGATTAGCCACCCCCTTGGTCTGAACTCTGTAGTATATCCTTTGTACTAGCCACCCCCCTTCTTAAGGGCCTGCATCTGCCACTGTGATTATACTTGCTCAATCAGGCGTTAGCTACAGCAATCGGAGATGCCAACCTTCGACCTTTAAAATTCAGGAGATGGGGTATATTTTTGTTTATTACCCTAAATGTCCTTGTTTTGTGAAATATCTTTAAAAAACTATAGTCTTTCTATCAAATGCAGGAGATTTCAGCTAAATGCGGGGAGCGGGAGAAGGCTAAATGTGTGAGTCTCCCACAAAATGCCAGAGAGTTGGCATCTCTGGGCAATTTTGTTGTCTTTCAGCGCTGTCCACAGTGCAACCAAAACGGCCCTCAATGTATTCCTCTGTATGGCCAGTTCCAATGCTCCTTACGCTATAGGGAAACACTTGGACCACCATGCACATTTTCGATTTTTGAGGTGAAGGACTAGTATATGATAAGAGTGTACATATAATGAGACTGAAGCATGCCCCATTGTAATGGTACCATGCTAGCAATAATCTGTAATTTCTGATCAAAGAATTTTCTAAAAAAATATATTTAAATTATAATAGTAAAATATAACAAGGCTCCCAATTTAACTTATGTTGCTATGGTGCTGTGGGTACCCTGGGTTCCAGTAAACTAAGCATGTGTAAACAAGTGAAGCTTGAAGACTCTGGTGCCCATGTTGTGCTGAAGAGGAATCCTAGGAGGCCATGAAGGCAAGACAGGACCTTGGCTTATTCATCATTCTGATCAAACAATGAAGCCATTTCATGCTATCTGGAGATACCAATCAGAGTTGGAAAGATTTTCCCACTGGAACTGATCGTGTCCCACAAACAGTTTCAGGACTTCCGATATCAGTCCAATTTGCAGCACTTTTTTGCCTTTTATGATGGTATAAACTGAGATGATCCAAAGATATTAGATATCTGGTACCTAAGCGGGATCAGAATATTTTTGGACTTTTTTTTTTTTAAGAAAACCCTGGTTTGTTTGTGGGACATAACAACAGTAACTATGGCTTTGAATGACAAGTCGGAACTATGAATTATCTCATCCAAAAAACAATGAACAGCAGAGGAACAAAGTTCAATTTGAACCAGTTTTGACCAGAACCCAAACACAAAGAAAATTGATTATACATGTTAGATGTCAATCTTGGGATCAAACAGTGAGAGACTTGGTCATGCTGGAATGCTTCCATGCTCCCCCAACCCCTCCTTCAAAGATTTCTTGGTCTGCCCATGCTGAGGGGGGTGGGGGGGGACCTGGGGTTTCTCAAAACTGCAATACCACACAACATCCCTGAAATTATAGCCTGTGTACATCCGCTACTAATAGAGGATTAATAGCATCTGTGAAATCCCATTACTATTCATGTTCAGGTCACGCAATCCCTTCTCCAGGACTCGGGACTTGTTCCCGATTGGCTCGTGATCATGTTTCATTGGCTGGAAAATCTTCCTCACACACACTCAGCTTGCTATACAGAGGAGGGAGGATAGAAGCAGATGTACACAGCACAGGCAGACCAGACTAAATATCAGTGGATTGAGTATATTTGTGGTTGTAAATATTGTAAATAAAAGTCTCTTCATAATGTCTCTTGTTTACTGTATTTGGTGGGGGTGATGAAATTACTTGAAATCCAATGAAACTCTCATAATTCTTGATATGACTTACTTGCGTTGCCATTTGGGTGGGTTTTAGGTCCATTCCAGTGGGTTTTCCCTTGTTTTCTTTTTCACCTCGATCCCCACTACCATAATACCCACAAGGTACGCAGCAAGCTCCTCAATCGCTGCTCAAAACATGGATCAGCCACGAACTTCGCCAAGTTTCACGCCGAAAATCTGCTCGCTCCAACTCCAAACTTCGGTTGGCCATCGAAGAGGCTCAGCAACAACTGGAAGCAGTTTCAGCTTTTTCCGGAATCGAACCAAGGCGGAAACGGCCAGCGGATGCACGCAAAACAATGGCAAACGCCAATCAAATCGCTCACTTCCGCCATTTTCAACGGTTGGGTTGCAGGTTGCCATGGTTTTGCGTGCATCCGCTGTTCAGTATATATCTAACGACTGTTTCCGCCTTGGTTCGATTCCGGATCATACGAGAATCTCTGGAGGCTGGAATTCTTTGCCAGAATTTATTACCTTTTACCGAACCCGAAAAGCTGAAACTGCTTCCAGTTGTTGCTGAACCTTTCTTCGATGGCCAACCGAAGTTTGGAGTTGGAGCGAGCAGATTTTCGGCGTGAAACTTGGCGAAGTTGACGTGGCTGATCCATGTTTTGAGTGGCGATCGAGGAGCTTGCTGCATACCTTGTGTGGGTATTATGGTAGTGGGGATCGAGGTGAAAAGGAAAACAAGGGAAAACCCACTGGAATGGACCTAAAACCCACCCAAATGGCAATGCAAGTAAGTCATATCGAGAATTATGAGAGTTTCATCGGATTTCAAGTAATTTCATCACCCCCACCAAATACAGTAAACAAGAGACATTATGAAGAGACTTTTATTTATGATATTTACAACCACAAATATACTCAATCCACTGATAATTAGTCTGGTCTGCCTGTGGTACACAGGCTAGTCAATTTCGGGCTTAACTTATTATGCAAATTTAATTTTCATTGCATGACCTGAACATGATTAGTAACAGGAATTCACAGACGCTACTAATCCTCTTTGAGGTTATTAGCAGATGTACAGAGGCTACAAAATTACTGCATAGCTGCAATAAAATTACCAAAAAATACTGTATTACAATAAACATGTAGCATTGATTGAGAAAAACTCAAATTTCAAAACAAATTTCCTACACAGCAAATGGTGACGAAAACCCTTCTTTCTTATTGAAAAAAATTATCACCGCATAACAGAGGTATAAAAAAAATATTGAACGGAACAAAAAGCCCCCCCCCCCCTTCAAAAGTTAAATGGTCGGCCCCTTATTCAAATGAATGCCCGATGATCTGAAATGGGAGCCCAAGCAAAAGAGGTCAATTGATTCTCTGGTATGGTTGTTGTGTTGTTCACATTTCACAGTCATATCAGTCATATGAAATCTAACTGGATCTAAGCAAGGAAGCTCCAAGTTTTTGTCTAGCGCAAATGTCGATCTATTAATCATGAGCCGTAGGTAGACAATAGTCGATTAGATCGGCGTTTGCGCTAGGGATATATCGTTCCTGTATCAATCGTTACCTGTATCTATCGTCCCAAACCGGCCTGCTGATGGTCCCCAAGAACTTCTCCTTCTCATATCGGGTCGTTTTTGGATGAAGAAGGATATTCGATGTCGCTAGATCAAGGAAATTTCACACTTCGCGAAGCCATGTAGGTCCCCGTAATACAAAATAACACAAATCGTTCCTTGGATAACATTTACAGCAAACGTTCCCGTGAGTTCCATATCTCGCGCGCTTTTTCTAACGACAGTAGTACATGATCAGGTGAAATTTGAGAAGGTTAACAAATGCACAGGGAACCCAAAATGTGAAAAAAAGACCTCCATAAAATCAACAGAGCTAGAAACAATTTTTCGCGGTAATGATTAACCAGTAGATCAGTCATAAAAATACCTAAAAAGTATGTTCTTTTCTTTTGGAGTTGTCTCTGGTGGCTTTTAACTTTTATTCTCGACTCGCGATAGCTGTTTCGTTTTGACCGAGTAGGCCTGAACCGATTGTACTTTACCCATAATGCATCTCGCAGTATCTTAGTTCAAGATGGCGGACGGCGTGAGCTACAATGAACTAAGAGCTAAATTCCAAGTGAGTTCCTCCCTTTACACTGGCATTATAACGCGGTGCTTGTATAATTGTAGTGATGTTTATATTTCGTTCTATCTTCAGGAGCTCATCGGACACGCTAGTAGGACTGGAGATGGCGAAGAACTGGTGAATTCGCTCGCTAGAACTCCAGGAAGGTACCTGGTGAAAACTCCGTAATTTGGCATCACCTTTAGTTACAGCTACCCATCTACACGGGTGATAAAAACAAGTTATGTCTGCACGTTGGCAATCGACCTTTTGCACTAGAGGTTACGTGACTCGGTCACCCTTAAAATCAGCAGCTTCACCGAAATGATGCAGAAATCAGAAATGAAGAGAGCATGTGAGTCAGAATTTCAGCCCTTACTCTACTACTGACTCTAGGATGCATACGCGAAAAGAGAGCAAAAACAAAACTGCTGATTTTACTAGGATTTGTATGACTTTTTGAGTCTGCATTGTAGAAATTTGGGCTTTTTTTACTAAAATCAATATGCTCTTTTCATTTCTGATCATCATAATGATTTGCATGAAGCTGCTCAATTTAAGGGTCATGTGACCTCTAGTGTAAAAGGCCTATTCCATGCCAACAAATGAGAGAAAACATGTTTTTACAAGAGTGTAGATGGGTAGAACAACTACGAATCTTCTAGAATTGTTCAAGTACACCATAACTTTTTCAGTTGGTACGCAAATTTGTAGTTCTACATGAATTTACAAAAAAATATTTGAATTTAGTAGCTCGAGAATTTGTTCAGTTGATGTTATCCTGCGATCAATGAAATGTTGTTTCTTTCCACACATTTGTTAGTGATGCAGAGAAAAAGTTTGCAGCAGATCAGGCTTTTAGAGACCTTGTAAAAGACAGCTTGGTAAGGTTGCTAGAAACTGTTTGTTTAATTTCAATTAAGATGATCTACTGTAGTGATCACTTTTGACCTACATAGTTCTGGTTTTAACCTTTTTTCACAGGTATTTACTGCAAGCAGCACTTCATTTTCTGGTCACAAACCACACACCTATTTCAGAAAACATTGCTGCCAGTGTGATTGTGTAACTATTTGTTTACCCGTGGCATGTCATGAGAAAGTCCCTTATGGACCAAAAAGTTTCAAATGTTGGGGTACATATTTATGCTTATTTAATATTGACCCTTGCAAAGGACTGTCCCATGATACACTGCAGACCACAGCAAAATAGTACTGCATCTCACAGGATACAAATGTTTATGAAGTAGGTGGTGTTGAAAATGATGAGCAAATCTTAGTTCTAGACTGTATTTTATGATTATTACTCTCCAAATAAAAGCATCTTTTAGTGGTCATTGTTTTGCGAGAAGACAAAATGTACATGACTGCAATATAAGTCTTCCAAGCCATTTTAGTCATCTTTTACACTGTTTTACATGACAGCTCAAGAATGAAGGAGAGGATAAACAAAAGCAACTAATTACATTTGCTATCAAGGCCTCGACACAAGGTAGTAAGAGGGTACTATTAATTGTAATGATTTCTTGAGATTTGCTTTCAACTACTAAAAATAATATGAGTCTTTTTTACCAAGACAATTATATCAAACAAAGTAGCAAAGTTGTGAATGTTTGGCACTGTAGGTTCCGAGTTGTATGTTCTGTTTTAACATTTGGAAAGACTTTGTTCCTCTTGTAATAAATAATGCATCGTGATGAAAAGTATAAAATCAAATTAATCCTTGAGACCTAGCGAAGGCGTTTTAAAAAGGGTTTTTTGATGTGGAGTTTGCAGCACAAGGGAAAAAACAAACATGCTCAATTGACTAAGTGTACTTTGAATCTTGTC
The DNA here is from genome assembly GCA_033964015.1 of Scolanthus callimorphus. Classification (NCBI taxonomy): domain Eukaryota; kingdom Metazoa; phylum Cnidaria; class Anthozoa; order Actiniaria; family Edwardsiidae; genus Scolanthus; species Scolanthus callimorphus. The sequence continues at coordinate 10,487,959 of CM066919.1, forward strand.
ATGTCGATTTGCCGACTTCACTGTAGAACTTTGAGTTTGGAGTAATAAATAGTGGATCTTGATGAAACTTTATCAAAATTAATCCTTAAGACCTAGCGAATGTTGACATCTAAATGCTTTCTCAATCCTCTATTAACAAGATGAGATAATAATAATAATAATAATAACAATAATAATTCTTATTATAATAAGAGATAATAATAATAATAATAAGATTAAAATTAAATGAATAGTATTATGAAATTAATTTAATTAAAACAGGGGTGTCATAAAGCCCAGCCCCCTGATACATTTTTCAGATAAATTTATACCTCAACCACTGTGAAAACACAGAATTTTCTGATGTTTTGTAAGTTTTTCAAGGAATAAAAAGCCACAAGTTGGCCTATGGCGTGCCTTTGACTGTCAGGGTACTAACAGTTAATTGACTTCAGTATTAATCATGGTTACTCAAGATTGTAACTTACTTGCAGTGTTACTTACAATATTCACAGGGAAAAATTGCTTGACACATTAATGGTTTTGGTAGCATGTTTCCATTAATGTGTGAAAAATGTTAATGGGAAGACCACACTCCCATTAATGATGTTAATGGGAAGACCACACTTTCCCATTAATGTTATAGTACATTAATGGAAAAACGCTACCAAAACCATTAATGTTTTTACATAATTTTTTCCTGTGATTGTTCTCTTGCAGGAACATGCTCAGTTACTCTCCCAATGATCCTGCTCAGTGATGTATTTGACACCATAACCCTAGACCAGTGTGATCCCCTTTTCACATTTGTTGAAGAGCAAGTCTCCACATGGACCAAGGTAATTATATGGCTCACAAAACAGTGTTAAGAGAGTGATGGCCTTAAGTGACAATATTTGGGCAGTGCATCAATGTGCTGACTAGTAATAAATGAATAATTCTATTTTTATCCAGGGCTTCTGACAGGGTGCAGGAAGTGCACAATCTTTACTAAGCCCTGCAAAACAATCACATTGCCAATTATAAAATAACTAAAATACCTTTAGCATTTAACATCGCACAATCATCCTGCCTTAAGGTTACTGAGAACCTTCGCGCACGTGTTCGGAAAAAAAATCATACACATCCTTAGTTTAACCAAAACATATCAACCTATATGTCGTTGGAAAGCTTATAGAATGGACTAGCGAACTATGGCAAAAAGAATTATTTTTTTCATAATTAGAAATTTTTTTAAGGTTTTATTAAAAATTCGGGTGTGAGAGTTTCAAGAGATAACGCTGACGAACTGCTAGACCTTGACTCCCAAGTAACACATTGTTTTAATCCTTAAAGGTGTTTCTCAAAAACCGTGTCTGCGTTTTTTTAAATTTTGCTTTGCTCAAAAGTTATCGAACTTTTAAATTTCGAAGGTCAAATTTTGTAGAATTTTCACGCTCTAAAAATTTAAAAAATTCATAACTGTTGAACTAAACAAAATTTAAAAAATCGCAGACACGGTTTTTGAGAAACACCTTTAAGGATTAAAACAATGTGTTACTTGGGAGTCATGGTCCAGCAGTTCGACAGCATTAGCTCGTGAAAATAGCACACCAAAATATTTCATCAATGCTTTAAAAAAAAATACAGGTATCAATAAGTGATTTCTTTTTGCCATAGCCCGCTAGTCCATTCTATAAGCTTTCCAACGATATATAGGTTGACATATTTTGGTTAAACTAAGGACGTGTATGATTTTTTTTTTCGAACAACGTGCGCGAAGGTTCTCAGTAACCTTAATGATAAAAAAAGTTGATTATTGATTTGGTACTACATATTTTACGATTTCCTAAAAATTTACGAAAAATCTCAGAAAAAAAATCCCACATTTTTCCCACGTAATTTACCCTAAAATCCCCAAACAATTAGACTTTTTTTTCGCACCATGTCAGAAGCCCACAGATAACTGTTGCAGAGATGCTAACACATGTCGTTAATTTTGTTAATTTTCAGCCAATCTTTTTCTCCACTGGCAAAAATCTACTATTGAGAATGTGTAATGGTAAGAAATTATTCATGTTGACGACTGGGCCTCCAGGCGTGTGGCTCAGCTGTGGCCGTCATGAGTGAGTGAGTTACTCACTCAAAAAAACAGAATAATGAAATAATAAATTGTCTTTTTTGTTTTCCAGATTTACTACGTCGGCTATCAGCATCACAAAACACTGTATTTTGTGGAAGAATCCAAGTCTTTCTTGCAAGACTGTTCCCATTATCTGAAAAGTCAGGTACATTTGATCATTTTTCATTGATTGTTTTTTAGTAAGGAAATTTTGTTTTACTCATTCAAGTTGTTGTTAATGTCCATTGCCTCCAACAAACATGGTTCTCGAGCCTACTGTACATTTCATGTTTGCACACCTGCCTTATCCAACTCCTTGGACTCTCCCTCGACATCCTCTCCTCAGCTGTTCTTTGGGTGACCTCTTTTTCTCTTTCTCTGTGGGTTCCAGGAAAGAGCCCAATGGATATGTTATTCACAGCTTACAGATGGTTCAGCCTACTGTACCTATCCCTACAGTCCAGTTTTGAATTCTATGCTCTACGGCTGAATAGGCATGAATGGTGAAAACAGTGGGAGCCTGCAGTTTGAAGTAGGAAAAATTGTGAATACCGACAAAAAACTGCTGAAGCTTGAATTGAGACAATAGATAAACTTTCCAGGTTTGTTGGTGTTCGCAAGTCTTTCGACTTCAAATTGAAGCTCCCACATATTTATGCACTGTTGATGCTTATTCAGCAGCAGAGCAGAGAATTCTAAACTGGACTATTAAATTTACCACTTCCTTTCTGCATTTCTGGCTCTTCCTAAATGCATTTCCATAGCTCATTGCCTGACAACTTTTTCTTAGTAGAAACCAGATTTGTCTCTGTTGATGAAGCTGTTACTTACATGTATGGGTTTGATATTTCTTCAGGATTAAATCTGATGAGTCAGTTCAACCTTGAAAATGTGACGACCTACACATCAACAACACCTGATGAAGAGGTATGTTTGCACTGTCAGTGGCATGGGCAATAGATACCCTTGGTATCATAGTCTCCAAGCTTCAATTGCTTAAACTGACACACTGAAAAGCCACATGACGAATGAACTCATCATGCAAAGCAGCCACTATTGCAGTGGCATTTTTGTAAGCGAGAGTGCAATTTGGAGATTATAGTACTTCATTGCAAAAAATAACCTAATTTTTACAAAGAAATAAACTCACCAGTGCATGCAGACAAAATGCAAATTCCTGTTGTAAAAAGTATTTAAATTAGCTGAGCAGTCAGTCCATATGCGCCTGAGGAGAGAGGCATGATGTACATTAATCTTTGTTTCTTTTCAGGACAAGGACAATACAAATGACATGGAAACATCAGATGGTACAGAAGCTGGTGAACTTGTTTCCAGGTAAAGTTGGTGAACTTCAAACATTTCAAGTACATTATACTGGTACCGCTGACACCACAGAACAACGATCCCTCAAAATCATTGAATGTCAAGCATATTTCAATAGTCCTACCATTTTTTGATAGGACGGTATGTCCATTAACCTAATTAAAGTTTGAACAGAAATTCAGTGTGCCTATTGTGGTTAATGTTGATGTGTATTTATTTTTTTCTTGTTTCCAGTAATGTGACTCCAGTAGATTATAACTTATACAGGAAGTTCTGGGCTATACAAGACTTTTTTAGAAACCCTACTCAGTGTTACACCAACATTGGATGGAAAACATTTTCAAAGGTATACATAAACCACTTGTACAGACCATAAACAAGATTATAACTACTATTCAATGGCTGGAGAACTTTGCTGAAATTAAAACAAAGTTTGTATAGAGCCAGCATTGGGGGCTTTCCTAAATCCTTTACACGGATAGATTATGCCCCCTTTCTTTTTGAGAGATTTCCCAATGCATTCACTTTATCTGCGAAGGGACATTTTCGATGTTGGCCCTCTTATTTTTTATGAACCTGTCCCCTTTCAGGAGCCCCTGGTTCTACCCCTGCTTCGTTCATTGAACCTACAGGCCTAATGTTTGCTTTTGTTTCAAAACCTCTTTGGTGGGGGCTTTGTGCTATATGAGGCTTCATTTACAGTATCTATTTTTAAAAAGAAATGGCTAGTACTTGGTTTTGAAACAGTGTAGCATTTGTTCATGTTATTCAGTATTGTTCTTATTTCCTCATCTTTTTTTTTCCAGTATACTGATGAAGTTTTAGCAGTGTTTGCAAGTCATAAGCTTGAACATATATTGCGATCCAAATCCAGAGGGAGAAGTCGCAGGTTGGTCATTTTTTTCTGACTTGGCTTTGGTGGATCTCGCCCTCCCTTATTTATAGAGCTTGACCCTGTGTGAATAATAATATAATAATAACGGGGGCCATACCGGTACGTAATAAACCCTCTGGTAGCGATCACCATCAGTGTCTGTTATTATAGCTCCTTGGCTACCATTGTTCCCATTGTGGCCAAGTGTAATTCAGCTTACAAGCTGCAAGTCTGAGTAGCTGGTGTCCATCATTTTCCATTTGCTTTTTCCTAGTGAATCAATGGAACATAGTGGAAAGAAAGATGAAGGGCCAGTTTATTTTGCAAAGTTCTTAACAAATGAAAAGGTAAGTTTAAGTTTATTTCTACAAACAAACACATAATTTCCATAACCACACCCTGCAGGTAGGCAAAGCTATCAATTTAAGAGCTTTATTAAATAATGGCTACATGATGTCCTTTGTATATTATAACTTACAAATCTTCTTGTTTTCATCAGCTTCTAGACTTACAGCTCAGTGATAGCAATTTTCGAAGAACTGTAAGTATTAGATTCAAATTATTCTCTGTTTTGTTTGCTTAGCCTGTGTACAACCGCTCTCCTACAAAAACGTTGGCAGTCGTACAGTATGTACATTGCCTTTGGTAATTTTGCTCAACGACTTATTTGTAGACGTTATTACCAGTAAATATCTCAGCCAATCAGGTTGTGGCATGTTTCTTCCAGTACTGTTGTTTGGCTTCCGTTGTGACATGCTGTAACAGTCAAAAACAAATTTGCACGAAATACAAATATTGTGGGAAACTTAGCCACTTAGAGAGCTTCCCTATTATTCCAGGGAAAACGCGCGACCTGAATAAGATTAGCGAAAACAATCCACAGTCGTCTGTCTTGAGATAGCGGCTTTGTGCGTGCATGTTTGAAGCCGGCGAAATACGAGGCACAAGATGCCTCAACTTGTGGCGCAACAATGTAAAGTTGCAAGTTTTGGATCGCTGTTGCGGTTGTCCTCTCGTGCCACAACTTGTTATGCAACAAAAACATTTGTTTAAAGTTGTGAAAACTTGTTGCGCGAATTACTAGAACGCGGGTCTACTTTGAGACACAAATTCTGGCTTTGTTGCTCGTTTTTCATCAAACACAAAACTTGTCGCGCAACTTTTTTGCCGACAAATCAAGTTGATTGCTCAGTAGAAATGAAGTGCTAAGGGGCAAAATCCGCCTTGGGCTCGCATTTGTGGTCATCAAAACAAAATGTTGCGCGACAAGTTGTGAATTTGATGAAAGACGAGCAACTAACATTAGACTTGGGACGCAACAATGTTGCGCGACAAGTTGAGGGATTTTGTGTCTCGTATTTCCCCGGCTTTATGAACTGAATATTTTTTTCCCAGGTCTCTCAAGGCAAAAGAAACTCATTTTCTCTCGCCTTGAGAGACCTGCTAGCAGGGGATTAATTTTCTCATAATTGCCTTTGATTTATGTTGTATTCCTACATTTAACCGTTGCAGATTTTAGTGCAGTTTTTAATCGTATTCCAGTATCTTGTTGGGAACGTCAAATTTAAAAGGTAAATGAAATACTTCAAAACTTACATAGCAAACTAAATGTTGTTTTGCAACAAGCACAGTCATTTCTTTGAAGTTGCTTGCTTGCCCTGCCGTACCAAACGCATCGCATTGTTACTCGTTGGTGTAGGAAATTTATTGGAATGAGGAATGGCTTGCACGAACCAGGCGCGGGTTGTTCAACAGTGCGTTAAATTTCTTGTGATGTGATTGGCTGAATTAAATTTCTTGTGATGTGATTGGCTGAATGGTAAAGGGTCACGGTGATTTTGATAAATTTGTAAATACAGCTCTAAAAGTGTATATAATCATCCCCAAATCACTTATATTATTTGGTATTAGCCTCATAGCCAATGTAGGCAAGTTTTAGCGGCAAGAATGCCGATTTGCAAGCAAATTTTGATGTAAATTCAAACTTTGAAAACTTGTCATCCTGACAAGATTTCAAAAACTCATTGTTGCAATCCGGTTCCATCCGCTCTGTAATAGATCCATGAAGCCTACAATCATGATAGATTTGCAGTTAAAGGGCTATTTAACAAATCTAGACTAGTATTTTTGCTATCCATCAGTTATTTGTATGTTTTTTTACATCACTAAAAGTGCGCTAAAATCATGACACTGCTCCTTTAACGAGAAGACGAGTTTCCATGCCGTGCTTATTACCGTACCGTGTTTCGTGTCCTTTCACAGTCATACGAACTTTCCTCACCTGCAGTGCCTTGTCTAAGCATTTTGATTGGTTTATCAGTCATTTCTTGTGATGTGATTGGCTGAATGTTCACGAGAAGGCGAGGTGTTCGCATCGTAACGGTATTGTCACGTGTCGTGTTTAAGCATTTTGATTGGTTTATCAGTCATTTCTTGTGATGTGATTGGCTGAATGTTCACGAGAAGGCGAGGTGTTCGCACCGTAACGGTATTGTCACGTGTCGTATTTAAGCATTTTGATTGGTTTATCAGTCATTTCTTGTGATGTGATTGGCTGAATGTTCACGAGAAGGCGAGGTGTTCGCACCGTAACGGTATTGTCACGTGTCGTGTTTAAGCATTTTGATTGGTTTATCAGTCATTTCTTGTGGTGTGATTGGCTGAATGTTCACGAGAAGGTGAGGTGTTCGCACCGTAACGGTATTGTCACGTGTCGTGTTTAAGCATTTTCATTGGTTTATCAGTCATTTCGCGTGATGTGATTGGCTGAATGTTCACGAGAAGGCGAGGTGTTCGCACCGTAACGGTATTGTCACGTGCCTTGTCTAAGCATTTTGATTGGTTTATCAGTCATTTCTTGTGATGTGATTGGCTGAATGTTCACGAGAAGGCGAGGTGTTCGCACCGTAAGTAACGGTATTGTCACGTGCCGTGTCTAAGCATTTTGATTGGTTTATCAGTCATTTCTTGTGATGTGATTGGCTGAATGTTCACGAGAAGGTGATACTCCGTGTCGTGCCGTTCCATGCCTTTTCACAGTCATACGAAATCTGCTCGTGTCCAGGGGCGTAGCCAGGAATCGGACGACAATTTTAAAATTTCCTCCAGCAAATACAGTTAATGTATGGGTAAATGTATGCCCCCCTCCCCCCATGGCTACGCCCCGTCTTACTTTACCTTTGGCAATAAAGCAGATGACACATAACTATGAAAAGTGCCGCGATAAAGTTGTGCCGCGCCGCTACCGTGACCTTGACCGTGCCGCGACCGTGACCGTGCCGTGACTACGCGATTTCATTACGTGCCACGACCGCGACAGTGCCGCGGCACTTTTCACAGCCATACGAAATCTGCTCTATTCATGCAATTGTGGTGTTCCTTGTGTTTTCGTTATTTAGTTCCAACCAAGTATTATCAGAATCACAGAGTCAATGGGTGAAGGAGACAACGAACCAAGTGTATCAGGTATCCGTATGCATAATTACAAACGACCTCACACCCCCAGAGTCACCATTCCCGCGAAAAAGATAACCTCCTCTCAAGGCGCGTAGCTACGTGTACGCCATTACGCATTTGCGTACGTCGTGAAGCCCCGAAAATACAATAAATATACAGCACAAAATGGGAGTTGAGCTATGAAAACAATGCAGTGGCGTACCTCGTAAAAATGTCTGGCTACGCGCCTGCTCCTCGATGACTAACAGGAAATACTCCAATGGGAGAGAGAATGCAAGTTGGCAGTTGTTTGACAAACCACTAGTTAGCTATTCTTGTTTATTGTTTCACGTGGATATTAGGAGTAGATTTGCGTATAGAAATCTCGAAACAATTTAATCGAAAATATCGCACTACATTCCCTAAATCAGCCGGTAAAAGTGGCTGCTTTCTGTCTCGGTATGTTGCTAGGCTAACAAAATGGCGGATGGATGAATCTCTTTAAGAACTTCCACTGAATGTGAACGCCAATGTAAATCCAAAATAGTAATTCCGTGTTTCCAAACGTATTATTGTTTTCAAAGCGAGCTCTAACTTGCTGACGCTACGCTTCGTTTTTCAGCTCATCAAGGAAGCACCGCCCGATGGCGAGAATTTCGCCAACACTGTCGAGGTATGGAAACAATCAGTGTTATTATTATTATTTTTTTTTTGCTCTAACCTGTCTGATCTTGAAGCCCATCCAAGAGCGCATCAGAAAAACATCGTTCAATTGGCACAAAATAGTATACAAAATATACAAACCGCGGAAAAATGTTTTGATTTGGAATCCTGTTTGATAAGCAGATTACGTGTTAGTGAACCGTGTTAGTACGCCGTAGTATATATAACTATGCAATATATGTCGCTGTGTTCCACTGAAGAGAGCTGTGCTGAAAGGCCTTTGAAGGTCGTTCTGTCCTTTAATATACAGGGCAAAATTACTCGATGTTGATTGGCTAAGAGCGAGGGCATTTTTTCTTTATTGAGGGCAAAATTACTTTGCTCAAGTTCAGTCAACACGCGCGCTGAATTTTGCCCTTTTATATCATAAACATGTAATCACATGGGTTCCTCGTAAAATTAGGGATTCATTTCACTTGTGTTTTCAATTTTTTCAAATTGGAAAATTTTTTCAAATTGGAAAAAAATTGAAAACACTCCTGTAATTAATCCCTAATTTTACTCGGCCCCATGCGATTACCTATACTAATCATATGGTATGATATAATAGGTGAGCTGCATCATCATAATTATGGGTAATTGGGCGACATGACAGAAATAATTCAATAGCGTAGTGAAAATGGAAGCAGAAACCACTTAAAATTCTAAATCTTAGACTTTCTCCGACCCAGACATGTCTTACAAGTGTCAAAAACAGTCGAAATCGGTTTCAAGTCCATGGCTATTCCTGCGAGGGTTGCATGGTTTTCCTTTCCATTCAAACCGGAATTATTTCAATCATCTTGACCTGGATTTTTTTGTTGTTCTCAGCACATCTTAGACAGAGAAGAAAACTGGATTTCCTGGAAAAACGAAGGATGCCCCACCTTCACGAAAGAAAAGGAGAAGTTAGTAAACAGTGTTACGTTTTGTATTTTAGAGCGGATTTCACATGACTGTCAAGACTTGTTATGTAATTGCGATTGCTTTGCGTTCTCATTGGCTACACGTTTTTCTCAGCCAATCAAATTCTGTAGTAAATGCAATAGGCCATTTGCACTAACTGGTTCACGTGACCCAAATCCTATACATTCTGAATAAAATCTTCAAAATTCAACTCGCTGCCATTTACTCCAGGTTAGAGATTTTAAGCTGAAACTTGAGTTTCTGACTAATATCAATTGGTTCTTTGTATTTCTGGAATTGATTTTGACAAAACATCTCGTTAAGAGGTAGTTGTGGTCACGTGACCCAGTTAGTGCAAATGGCCTATTGTGTAATTACTTAGTAATTGGTTCGGCTTGCAATTGGCTAAGAAAAAAGCCATTTAGGAGCAAGTCGTGATTTCTCTCGATTCTGATTGGCTAGTGATTGCTCAATTGCAATTGTTTTCACGACAGTCATGCGAAAACCGCTCTAAAAGATGGATTCAGATACTTGGTTCACCCGTCTTAATGTCTTCAGTGTGTGTTAGGAACCGAAATTTTCTGTTCAGAGAGTACAGTCAGAGGCGTTCCTCAGTACGCAAAGCCAGATATGTAGCAGCTGCTCGTAAGATCTAACGCTATTGGCTTGCTACACCTCATTGTTCTATTGTATTCTCGTTCTATTCTTGTGTTTCCATTGTTTTCACTGAGGTGCATCAATCCTATAGGGTTAGGTCTTCCTATAGCTTCTACATGACCCCGCAAACTACACAGATGCGTGTTGAAATATTCGCAAGGTTTTCGCTATTACTATCTAATTGCCAACTAGTTCGGCGATCAAGAGTGCCCTTTTTATTTTAGTTTTGCTTTTGTTCAATCACTGCAATTTTAGATACTAAAAACTGTTGCTACCCATAGTGTACAAAACGTATCTCTGGCCTTTCTTAATTACAGAGACGAGGGAGAGGCTAAGCCCACATCTTCTTCAAGGAAACGCAAACGCAGCATTGGTGAAGAGATTAGTCACGGATGGCAATCCAGGAAACTACAGATGGGCAGGTACAGAAATCATAACAAGTAATATATCAAACACGAGACATAATGTAATTTATCAAACACGAGACAGAGTGTAATATATCAAACACGAGACAGAGTGTAATATATCAAACACGAGACAGTGTAATATATCAAACACGAGACAGAGTGTAATATATCAAACACGAGACAGAGTGTAATGTATCAAACACGAGACGAAATGTAATATATCAAACACGAGACAGAGTGCAATATATCAAACACGAGACACAGTGTAATGTATGAAACACGAGACAGTGTTTCATCAAGATTTAATCACCGAGAAGTGAGGCCAATCTCGAGTCTTTGATATAGCTTCTAAAAGAGGGAATACAATCTTCAAAATCTCGCGCCAAATTAAGATCGCGTATCGACACCTTCTTCGCGCTTGTGATTTTATTTGGTTAACGCAAGTTCCAGATGAGTGTTTGTGTTAACTTTCCAATCTCATTGGTAGCTCATGTTTGCCAACCAATCAAATTGTGTGCTAAAAGCAGCTGTATTAATGATCACGTTTGTTATTGGCCGACATGGAAAACATTCATCAGCACCTTTTCTCTTTCGTTCACGATTGCGATATATAATTTAATTTCAGCTCGGAATTGACAAGGCTGTGGAACTTATGGTCGGATAACTTGGAAGCGTGTAGTGCCGAGAAAAGGTGATCTAATAAACCGTGTACATTTTATTGCCATTGTCAGCCCTTTTGCCAGAGCATGGAAAACATTTTTACTTTTTTGTTTTATTTTTAACTCTCCGCCTAACCACACGTGATTTTTCAACCCCAGACTCCAACACGGAAAACTTGTAGTGGTTATAATGAAGTATGAAGTCATTACATTACTGATTAGTTTTTCTACCGTGTCTAAATAAATTATTTTCCCGCCCAAGTTCCGTTTCTTTCTCTTTCGTCATCATTTTATATCACATTTCACTTTTTTGTTACGTTTACATTATTTGTATTTTTTCGTGTAACTATGTTTATCAAAAACGCACTCCATTGTTTTTAAAACCGACTGTTAATTACAGAGTTTTCTTACCAACATTGGAGGAGTTCTTCAGCGAGGCCATCGATCAGGCGGATCCCGAGGGAATGGTAGAGGACGAATACAAGTGAGTTAGTGCAGTTTTATCGTCGTTCCATCGTCATGGACTCTAAATGATTAAACTTGAAATGGAACACTCTAGGTAGAGTGAGAAAATAATACAGAAAAATGGCGTCCAAAATGATTAAATTGCGATAGGTTTTTGTCAGTACTTGACGGTAAAGTAAGTCCTGGTTGTGTATATTGAAAACAACAGGCAAGCAGTAGATAAAACAGTACGGAAATGCTTGAATATTTTAATGGAATAATTGTATTTTACAAGAGCGGATTCAGGGTTTTGAAAAGGGGGGTGCGTTTCAGATCTGAAAAGCCAGATTTGTCAGTAGGGCTGCAAAAACCCAGTCGTTACAACCTCATTTTCTCGTTTTAAACAATTTTTGTATCGCAAAGGGGGGTGCGTCCGAACCCAAAACACCTCCCCTGGATATGCAACTGTAGAAAGGACATCATATCTGAGTGATTGTTTTCTATTTCAGGGTCATTAAGAACAGCAATTTTGGCTGGCGTGGTAGGTAGTGAATCAGGTTGGGCAGGGCTGGAAATTACGCCCAGGAGGGCGACCACAAATCATGGCTAGGCGACTAAAAATTTAAACCGAGCATTTTGGTACTCTTTTCAAGCTTGATGCCACCTGGCGACCAAAAGTTATGTTCAGGTGACCAGTTTTTTGCAATTGGTCGCCAACTGGCGATTAAGAAAACAAGTTTATTTCCAGCCCTGTTGGGTTTACTCTGACTGTCACAGAGACTCTGCACTGTCCCTGTGATGAAGTCAGGTTCCAGCATGCGATTTGGTCTTGAAGAGCATAGGAATTTATGGCCAACTGTCGCGTTTACTGTTATCTTGTTTCTCGTCCAGCTTTGAGACTGCTGTCTCGGCGGAGTCAGCATTTCTTCCAACCGAGCTCGAACCCCTTCAAGACATTACCCGACTACCTTGAGAGCGTCGTGACTCAACTGGCTCAAGAAATAGCGGTAAGACACATGACGATCCTCGATAATATAGAATACTATCAGAGGTGGATCCAGGGTCTCCAGAAAGGGGTGGCCAAAAGTGAAGCCAAAGTTGGAAACTTGCTCCAGCAAATACAGTAAATGTATTGGAAAGTTTATCGAAAAAGCCCCCTCCTCCCCCCCTCAGTCCGCCCATGAGTATCACCCTTTCTTAGACGTCTCCAGGCTTACGCTTCGAACTATGAAAACAGCTGCGTATTTGGCAAGGTTGTTGTTTTATCGAGTAAAGTGTTCTGCCTAGGGTTTTCTTTTATTGTTCAGTATATATAGAAAAGCGTGCACAGTTCTCCAAAGCTGTTCAGCCGACACCCGAATCAAAGAATAATTCAAGGAAAGCTATTCATGCTATGGAGATCAATGGCTAAGAGAAACTGATCTTGTCGATGACGTCACATCTCGAGACCAACTTGTTGAAAAAAAAACTATATGTGTGATTCAGGACATAAGACTTACTGCGTAATTTTGCTTCTCATCTAGGCCCCCAAAGCGGAGGACAATGTAGTCGAAAATGGTAAGGGCAACTTTAAAGCTTTCATGTGACGCAAGTATAAAGCACGAAGTGCTTTATATCCAACATTTTCGCGGGCTAGTTGGTGCTTTCTAAAAGTTCTCATTTTAATTAAAGCAAACTGCTCGTTATCAATTGAACTTCGCGCCACCAGCTTACACATCAAAGTTTCTAATTTTGTTCCGTTCACTTTCCGTAATTGGTATTCAGAACTTAATCTCTATTAAGCTTCCTCAAATAGTCTAATTCACAATTACATTGCTTATGCTAATTAGATAAAACTGTAAGCAAAAGTTCCTCATATACTACTACTTCCTTGCTTTTTATGAGTTTGACGTTTTTCCGTTCTTTGTTTTTCCCAGGAACTGCATCAAGCGATTCTAACGCGATATAACCCAGCACGCGCTTGACGGATGGACAGTTGGAGACACAGCGGTATAGTAGAGTGAGGGCCTTTTAAGGCCATGTAGTTAAGATCGTGTATTATAGTTTTTATTTAATAAAACCACACTGTGCTTATCTTACCGAACACAAAGAGCATCTGCAAACTATTTCATTGTCATAGTTTTTTGTGACGCTCTGGAAAATGCGACTCTATTTTGGATGGGTAACTTTTACGGAAATCGAACTTACCTGACGGTTTTCACTTTCGATTTTTCGGCACTGTTCTTTCTTGTTTTTTTTGTTGTTGTTGTTGTTGTTGTTGTGTGTGTTTGTTGTTTTTTGTGAAAAGAAAGAGATTTTTGAAAATATTTCTAGTCTGTAATTTCTAGTCTATTTCTAGTCTCTGAATTTTTTCTTTGTTCAATCTTGATGAATGTTTAATGAGTTCAGATAAACATTTCTGCCATCAATAATCTATTACTGAGAGTGTCGAACGCCGCCATAGTGCTATGTATAGAATATCTAGCGTACGTCTCTCATCCGATTTCTGGGTACTCGCCGTCTTTGGGCGAGCGCCAAGACCGCGATCCAAGACCGCGATCCAAGACCGCGATCCAAGACCGCGCATCCCCAGAAATCCAACATGGCGACTACGATAATCGAATTCAAGTTGTTGGTCGACAAAAACACCAGCAACAGCTGTCAAGCTACGAATTTGCAGTACTGTCTTGCAGTGGCATTCAGTTTACCTAACATTTTGGGAAAACTTTTAAAGTCATTCCTGGCTGGTTATAGGGGGATGAAGTCCCTTCTTCTCGTATAACCTCTAGCGGATTCGACAGGTTAAATGTCCTCGGGCTCTGAGAAGACGGAACAACTGGAGTGACCCTGTAAGAATCGCAACACATAAACCCCACACCGAGTTTTTGTAGAGAGCGCTTGCAAGCGCTGTTGATCTCCGGTATGCGAAAACAATAGACGAGGGGGTTTAGTGAGGAGTTCATGTAGCCAATGCTATCCGCTATATTCCACGCTGCGCGCGTGTTCCTTGTCACGCCACTCAATGCTGTGATGACCGTCACGCAAACGAACGGTATGTAACACAACATGATCAGACCAAGAACATATAGCATCGTGATCAAGTACTTTCTAAAGCTTGCGAGTTTCACCGCGTGTTGTCCTTGATGGAGCGTCATGTTGTCAACAGTTCGGCGTTTTTGTTTCCTGAGAGAGCCGAAGGCTTGGATGTTTGAGAAGAAAATTGCGGTCAGTGACACGCCCATGACGCTAGCGAGAGAAAACATGAAATATGTGATGGATAGGTAGAGGCGAGTGGAGGCCCCAACAGCGGCGAGAACCCATAAGACCACTGATATTTGTATAACCGCGCGTGACGTGACAACTGCGCGGTAACGCAACGGCTGGTTAATAGCCAGACACCGGTCAACACTAATCGCTGCCAAAGTAAACAACGACGCCCCAGCAAACGTGTATGACGTGACCGCCGTGACGGCGCCTGTCACGCAATATGCGTCCACATTGCCCATTATTTCCACGAGAATATGACTGGTGTACAGAGGTTGCGCTAAGATTCCCGTCCCAAAGTCTGCGATAGCGAGACTGCAGAGTAGCATGTAAGACGGTTTATGCAAGGCCTTGTTGCCTATGATGGCTGTAATGACTAGCAAGTTGAGCGCTGTTGCTGGGATTGAGAGAACAATAGTAAGCGCGCATGTTATCATATAACTCCAATAGACCTGCTGCACGGGACTTGAGCTGTACGTCTTGGACCAGCCAGGACAGACGATTGTATCGTTCATTAGAAAACGATCAAAATCCAAGAGGTGTCCGAGCTAAAACGCCTCAGATATTTGCTTTATCCATATCATAGTGTTTCCATGATTGATGCTTCTGTTAGAACAGACATCGCTGTTCTCTTTAACCCGTATATAGAGTCACTGTGATTAGTTTAGTTGCATCTGATGGATGCACAGCAAGACTTTGTCGATAGGACAGCTTTGGAGCTGCAATAGGCATGGAATAACCTGTAAGAAAATAGAACTTTTAATTTTTAATAGACAGAATTATGTCTTATATTTAAATAGACCTTTTCCGCTTGAGGGGGGCCCTGTGGTTAGTGTACCCAACTCTTTGCTTCCACACATCAATATTAATGAATTTTCTCATGCATTACAAGAAAACAAAAGACATTGTTTCGCGTGAGTGTCAGTTGGGAAAACAGACCTAGCAAAACCACTGGGCCCCCACTTAAACGTAGAATGTTCTTTGTTTCCACACATCAATATTAATGAATTTTCCCGTGCATTACAAGAAAACAAAAGACATTGTTTCGCATGAGTTCCAGTTGGGAAAACAGACCTAGCAAAACCACAGGGCCCCCACTCAAGCGTAGAATGTTCTTTGCTTCCACACATCAATATTAATGAATTTTCTCATGCATTACAAGAAAACAAAAGACATTGTTTCGCATGAGTGCCAGTTGGGAAAACAGACCTAGCAAAACTACAGGGCCCCCACTTAAGCGTAGAATGTTCTTTGTTTCCACACATCAATATTAATGAATTTTCTCGTGCATTACAAGAAAACAAAAGATCACTGTTTCGCATGAGTGTCATTTGGGAAAACAGACCTAGCAAAACCACAGGGCCCCCACTTAAGCGGGGAAGGTCTATCACGGCTTTTGTTACAGGTGACTCGTTCACGCCCATTCTTTGCCCCTCAAGGCTTAAATTGTAATGGCTTATTTGATCGCCCATTCAAAATAATAATAATAATAATCTTCATTGAGCTCTTCATGGTATATCTATTTACATTGTGTATAAAATAAGTGTCAGTTTACAAGAATGAGAAAAAAAGCAATAGAAAAGTTTGAGCTGGAAAACTAAATTAACCCTTGGGTTTTCGAGTTAGTTTCCCTAGGAAGAGTGATGTTTATTTGACGTTGATACAGCCGATAGGATTTGACCGTTTTACCCTAACAGTTCGCACGTTATGTTTGAACGTTTGAAAGTTGCGTTTCTAGGATGAAACGAGACGTTTCTATGGAGAACCCAAGAGTTCTTCCCTCTCTGATTGGTCAGTGAAAATACACAAGGCGTTTGCCCTTGGAAACGTCCAACTTTCAAACGTAACGTGCGAACTGTTAGGGTAAACAGTCAAAACGCAATCGGCTATAGCTCTCTTGGTTCAAAAGATATTCAAGATTACTTATGCAAATTTGCAAAAAATGACGTCACAAGGAGAATGGTACACTGCAAGAAGCTCGCAATGTTTTATCTATATCACAATGTTTTATCTATATCACAATGTTTTATCTATATCACAATGTTTATCTATATCACAATGTTTTATCTATATCACAATGTTTTATCTATATCACAATGTTTTATCTATATCACAATGTTTTGAAAACTTCACTCGCAATACAACTGTTTTGGCTGTTGTTTTTGTTTGTTTTGTTTTCGGATTTGAGACGTTTTATCACTGACCTTAGCCCTGTACTTCCACTTCAATCTCTAAAATACTTAAACTCAAAATAGCATGAACACGTTTTACAAGTACATGGGTTAGCCTGCGAAAGCCGACATCACTTATCGCTCGACAAAGACTCTCGCAAAGAGGCGTCTGCGCGCTCAAGCCAAACATTCCATACTGATGACGTATTTTGATCCAAATCTGGTCAAAAGAATTACGTGACCAATTTAACTTCGTTGCATGTTTTTGCGTCTTATTTGAATTCCTTACTATAATATACTTTGTGTGCTACATAAATTGAATCTCAAATAGTCAAATTGGCCACGTAATACTTTTGACCAGATCTGAGTCAAAATACGTCATCAGTATTGAATGTTTGGCTTGAGCGTGCAGACGCATCTTTGCGAGAGTTTCTTTCGGCGAGTGCTAAGTGATGTCGGCTGTCGCAGGCCAGCCCATTTTTTGACAAATTAACTTCTAACATTTAAGGTGACTCACTCGAAATTCAAATTGAGTCCCTCTTTCCTTTCCTCTATTTTCAAAGTTCTTTCTGCAATACATTTTTTAATGTTATCTCAATAAGTAAATAAAAAACGCTTCTCTAAGACTAATTTTAGTAGCCACAATCACTATTTTTGTAAGCCTCTAATTACGTATTCCGACCCTCCGAGAAAGAAAAATTGGGAGCTAATTTTTTCGGAATGAACTTCCGTCAATGTAGTCTCGAAAAAAGGGATAGACACCTATTTGTGGTTAAAAAGAAACTATTTTTTCAGATTATCGCATGGCAAAAATTGGTATTTATTTGGCTTCGAAACAGTTTTCTCCTTCGAGCTACGTTTATGATTGTTTGCCGTACTTCTCGAGCAAATTTTGCTATTTGAACAGCTGCCTCATTGAAAAGACAATGTCTTCTTTTGAATGCTATTTTTTTTTTACTTACATTACAGTGAAGAATTCTAATTTTCTGTTTCAAAGAATTGACAAGTGTTTAAATAATATTCACTTTCAGTGAATCGTTTCTTTGTTGTGGGTCCTCAATAACAGTAAAACGCTAAAAAGTATTGCTGACAAAGCGAATGAAATAATATTTTATCAACTCGCGTAGCAGCAAAATTTAAGCAAAGCCAAAAGCTGGTTGTTCGCAGATGTTGTACATTTTGAAGTAATCACACCTTTTCCTCTCCTGAACGTAGATAAAAGTGTCTGTTTTCTCAAGGCGTTCTGAACTCCCGATTAACCAGTTATTCGGCAAGTTTGGCAAGTGACATTGTGTCGCCGACAACTAATTACGCATCACATTTTCAACCAAAGTTCGTCATATTCTTGCTTACCTTTATTCTTCTTACCAAGCTCTGTCAGAATCGCAGAGAATTTACATTCCACCCAAAGACTTCCTCTGTTTCCACTCAACACTAAAGAGTGTATATATATAATCATGAAAAATCCAAGTAAATTTAAATCTACGGAGTCTGCTCTTTTGTGGATATATACATAATACTGTTTACGTTGGCGACAGTTTGGTATTAAGCCGCCGTCTATAGTTAGCAAAGAGTCAGCTATTTAATAATAGTTTCTTTGATTCATCAAATAATCTAGTTTCCGTTAGAATTTAGAAGTTTATCAATTTTTATTTTACTTTTTTCGCTCTATATTTTGTCTTTTTCTTTTGTTCATATTGATTATTTCATAAATAATGAGTGAGCTATTAAATTTAAGCAATAGAGAACTTTTTCCGTGTCTACATACTCTGATGCAAACACGAGGGGAGGTTGGGAGAATTCGAGACAGTTATGCAGCCACGAGACCGAAGGTCGAGTGCCCGGGGGGGGGACTCCCAAATTTTTTGACCGGGGATGATCGTCGTATCTTTTAGGGGTTAAAATCACGTTGGTTTGGTCTCTTTTAGGGGTGATCTTGATCTTCAATAAATTTTAGGCAGATTGGTATCTTTTAGGGCCGAAACTGTGTCCAAATTGCTTTTTCTCATGATGGTGCTTCTAGAAACCGTGTAAGAAAGAGAGACTATTCGATGAGAAGACGATAAATTAGAAACAAACACGGAAATGTCCTTATGGGTATTTTTCCCCTGTTACCTGTGTCCTTCGCGCCTACTTGGCACATAAGACCTCATCTTTTAGGGTATCTTTTAGGGTAATAATTTTTTTGAGCCACGCTATGGCCCGCCATGTTTGGTATCTTTTAGGAGTGAAACTGAAAATTTCCGACGATCATCCCCGGTCAAAAAATATGGGAGTCCCCCCCCCCCCCCCCCCCAGCACTGCTTTCACAATTTCACTGCTTCAAGTGTTTGGATACATTTTTGTCAAAATGTATAAAGAATAAGAAAATAACACCTATGTTGTATTGCGAATGTGCGCATTCTGATTGGTTAAAAAGCGTGTTTGTAAGAGACCTGAGAAACACGATTGTCACGCAACGCTGTCGCGCGTGTGTATGTTATTTTCTAAAAGCAATAAAATACTTTCTGCGTGCTCTCTGGTTTCTTACAAACACTCGGGGAATGTTGGTCGAACTGATAAAACTTGAAAGACACTCGCCTTCGGCTCGTGTCTTTCAAGTTTTGATCAGTTCTCCCAACATCCCCCTCGTGTTTGTAAGAAAGCAGAGAGCACGCGGAAAGTACTTTTATTGCTTAATGAAAAAAGAAGACAGCGCAAACATCGTCCCGGGCGTGACGTCACAACCGTGTTTATATACTCTCATATAAACACACCTGTCGACCAATGAGAGCGCGCGTACTATCTTAGTTATTTTATAAAATAGTTTATTTGATTCATCAATTAATTATGGTTCTCTTGGGAAATAAATTGAACCTTATCAAATGTTATTATTTGTTAACTTTTTTCCCACTATATTTTGTCTTCAAACTTTTCGTTTAAGATATTAAAAGACCTTGTTTTGCATTTTGACTTTTGTTTTCTTCATATGGATTCTTTCATAAATAATAAACGTCATTTTAATATCTGCGACATTCAATCGAGGGAACAACTGTGGGTGATTTCACCGAGGTTTTGTCGGATCTTGTGAATTGATAGGGGCTAGCAAGGCTTCAAAACACAATGTTTCACTGTAAATACAAGCGGAAATGTCAAGTAGGAGCCCGGGAGGGCCTCCAATATTTTTTGGTCGGGGATGATCGTCGGAAATTTTCAGTTTCACCAAACATGGCGGGCCATGGCGTGGCTCAAACAATTTATTACCCTAAAAGATACCCTAAAAGATGAGGTCTTATGTACCAAGTAGGCGCGAAGGACACAGGTAACAGGTAAAAGATACCCATCAAGAAATTTCCGTGTTTGTTTCTAATTTATCGTCTTCTTATCGAATAATCTCTCTTTATTACACGGTTTTTAGAAGTACCATCATAAGAAAAAGCAATTTGGTCACAGTTTCGGCCCTAAAAGATACCAATCTTCCTAAAATTTATTGAAGATCACTGGATCACCCCTAAAAGAGACCAAACCAACGTGATTTTAACCCCTAAAAGATACGACGATCATCCCCGACAAAAAAATATGGGAGTCCCCCCCCCCACCCCCCGGGAGTGAAAGTTCGCATAATTATGAAAATCGCAGTAAAACTGATTTAATAAAAATCCAGAACATACTAAGAAAATAGCACATGCTGAAACAGCAGAAGAACATGTCATTTTGTTTATATTTTTTCGCTTTGAGAGCACAATATCTACAGGAGTCAACGTGTTTATTTGCATGTTGGCTAAGTTCATTCCTGCTTTTCAAACGTTCTGTCATTAACTCAACTTTGGGATAACTTAATGATTATTTTTGACACTTTGAGACACTTTTTGACACTTCAAATTGCCAAAAAGAGAACATTTGGAACTTTCCCAACCTCAAACAGATTTCTAAAAAGAGTATAATATAGAGTCAGCAATGTCAAGAAAGTTAAATCAAATGATTTAGGTTTGCTTTGATTGAACTTTCTCTCTCGCTCTCTCTGCTCACCGTATCTTGCATACTCCAGAGCAAAAATCCATCTTTTTGGTGCTTTACCAGCAAGAGTACGTGCACAGTCCCACTGTCAAATACCTTTTTAAACATGCAAGCGTAATTTCGTTTAAAATGTTTTTCAAAATTCACAGCAGCATACTATCTCATCAACTGCGAAACGAACTTAAACAAGTTGTCACGTGACAAGGTTTACTTTCATTCATCAACACTGCTACACTCGATTATTACTGCAATTTGCATAATTCTGCGAACTCTAAGCCAACTAACAAACCGCGGTTTGGCTTCCGTCAATCAAACGAGTGAACAACTCTGGCGGGTGACTTCACGTAGGCTTCGATTTTTTTTTTAAGTAATGAGGACTAGCTCTTTCACTAAACTCACTTTAACCGCCAATCGTTATCGTAAATAAATGTTATCGTTTACTGCGATTTTCATAATTCTGCGAACTCTGCCGATTTTGCCGACCAACAAACCGCGGTTTGGCTTCCGTCAATCAAACAGGTGAACAACTCGGGTGATTTCGCGGAGGCAGATGATAGATCTTGTGAACTGATAGGGGTTAGCTAGACTTCAAAACACAATTTGTCACTATAAAATGCAAACCAAACTCAGAAAACACGCATGGACTTGACTTAAAAGGTTTGATTGACGGAAGCCAAAACGCAGTTTGGCGTTCGGAAATGTAGAGTGGGAGTTCGCAGAATTATGAAAATCGCAGTAAATGACTTAATGAAAAAGTTTGTTTAACGCCCACTGGGGAACTGTTGTTCCATTGAAATGTCCTAGGGTGAAATTAAAAGCGATTGCAAACTCTATGATAGAACAACTGATCAAACTTCACTTAGTGCCAAGCAGGAAGCTGAGTTGATCTCCACAGGTATTGGAGAAGAGCCCCAGTACTTCTTTTCCTGGTGTTCTTATAACAAGGTATTGCCATGCAGTTTTCGCTTTGTTTTGATCATGGTGTGGCGATGAGGGTAATAAAAACCTTCGAACTCCATTTTTTCTTTCGGTACAATTTTTATTTCAATTTTTATTTCAGTTTTTCGGCCAATTTTATACATGTCAAAAGATCATTATGGAAGAAAATAGTACAGAGCAAGTTTACAAATACAAACAGAATATATCCCTCTTCTTGAAATGTCCTAGGGTGAAATTAAAAGCGATTGCAAACTCTATGATAGAACCACTGATCAAACTTCACTTAGTGCCAAGCAGGAAGCTGAGTTGATCTCCACAGATATTGGAGAAGAGCCCCAGTACTTCTTTTCCTGGTGTTCTTATAACAAGGTATTGCCATGCAGTTTTCGCTTTGTTTTGATCATGGTGTGGCGTTGAGGGAAATAAAACCTACGAACTTTATTTCAGTTTTTCGGCCATTTTTATACATGCCAAAAGATCATTATGGAAGAAAATAGTACAGAGCAAGTTTACAAATACAAACAGAATATCTCCCTCTTCGACAGAAAAAAACACCCAATGTAGTACAAACATAAAAGTGTAGTACGTCGTTTTCGTGGATATCCATAGTGTGTACGTCTCAAAAAAGACATTTTCGATTTCATTCAACCCTCACTCAAATCGACGAAAAATCACCCGAAAAGTCTCGAGAGGGCAGCTTCTCCCGAAAACTGTCATTGCCCGAAAAGTTCCGGCAAAACTAACGTATTCTAAAAGACTAGACATATAAATATCGACGCATCCGGAGTTCTAGACTATTCAAAACAGCAGAGTGGAAAAGAAAACGAGCAACTTGGGGAACAATCTATTAAAATTTCAAAACCGGCCCTGGTCCTTCATGTAAAACGGGCGGATATTTACGAGTCGCGGACGTATTTTACGAGCCCCTCAGGTGTGAGGAAAGTGCGCGCAACAAGTAAAATATCCGCCCGTTTTTTCCGGAAAAAAACATCTAAGTAATGAGTTGATTATTTTAAGCAGAATATAATTATTCTCTTTTCTTTCACAAAATTCACTCGAGAACACATTTTTTACTCGTACCCAGGGCTCCCCGGCTCGTCAGCTCAATAAACTCTGCTCTATAGGAGGATCCTCTGTTTACAGTCTGAACTCATTTGCATAAACAGGGTCTAGATTCTGAACATCTGAGAGAGCTCGAAAATAATCAACATTGAATTTCAATAGCGGAAAACCAATGAAGCCTACTCAGAAAATTTGAAGGCTGTACATGCAGTTGTAACGGCGCAGCTAAATTTTAGAGAGAACATGAGAGAAAATGTGGGCTAATGAGCCTTTTGCCACACAGCAATCCACACGTTTTTAGAAACCAGCGTAGAGCCTCCAAAACTATATGAAAACGTTAATACGTTCTTGGGAATAGTAGTTATTTGATCTCGAGCATTTGTAATACATTTTTCAAGACCAAAAAGGCTTTCTCGAAAGCCTTGAATTTCTTGGGTGGCAAGAGGCTCATTAGCTCACATGTTTTTTCCCGGAATGCGCTCATAATTTGAATGACGAACGTCTAAACTTTCTAATTACGCTTCATTCGCCAGGCGCTATAAGCCTAGTTGCACTTGTAGTTGGAGTTTAAATTTCGTGCTCAGTGCGCATGCGATTTTAGTCCGAATCTTTTGTTTAACTTCTCTTTGTTCGTGTTAAACAAAAAGAAATTCGAATTAAAATCGCATGCGCCTAGACACAAAATTTAAACTTCAACTCATTCTCGAACCCAGAGCACCCCGGTTCGTCGCCTCGCAGGGGAGGCTCTGGGGACATCCATTTGAGGGCCTTCGCTGATTGCCTGTCTTGGCTGAAATGGCGCGCACGCGTACATAAAATAGCTTAATCTCGCTTTATAAAAACGTATCTGTCAGAATAACACTAGCATTCGTTTCCTAGTCGTCTTTTCAACCTATGCCTTCGACTTGAACGCTCCAAAAGTAATTGTGAGGCATAAAACCACCATTTCCTTATACGCATGCGTCGGTGGCTGTCACCAGAGCCTCCCCCCATTCTCGTACCGACAGCTCCCCGGCTCGCTCGTCACTTCGCAGGGGAGGTTCTGGGGACATCCATTTGAGGGCTGTCGCTCATTGGCTCATTTTGAACGTTGGAGCATGCGCTGAAAGGTCTTTCTCTCAACGGCTCTGTATTAAATCTCGCGCATGCGTCAGTGGCTGTCACCAGAGCCTCCCCCGCGAGGTTACGAGCCGGGGAGCTCTGGGTAAGAGAATGAGCCTCCCCCGCGAGGTGACGCGAGCCTGGGCTTATTGAAATTCAGAACATTCCTTTTTGTAGCTCCGTTACGGTTGTTGATTTTCACTATTTCTTTAAATATGTAAACTTGTAAACATTGACGTCACAAGATATCCGCCTATACAAGGAGAAATTTATTTGGCAACTTCAACATTACAGAAGAGGTGTCATGTTTCATTTACGTATAATTTCCTGAGCTTTGGTCGCCTGTGGTCGAAACTGGATGTTCAGTGACGAAATATGAGCTGCGCCTCCCCTTTTTGCTTGCAGGAAGTCGTGTTTCAGTTCCCCTACAAGGTTGTATATGGATTAATATCTCATAAGTAGACAGGTGGGTAATTATTGGCATAACCAATAGATTTTTATTTGGACGTAATCTCAATCGTTATTGAGGAAAGCCGATTTATCTTACTGAGAAACTTTTAATTTTAATTAAATTTAAATTAAAATTGTACAGAAATCTCTTTATTGCTATTTGCAGTAGCTTATTGCCTAATAAAATTAGTACCCGAAACCTGCATATATCAACACATTACTCTCATTAGGAGCGAACCGAAGGGCAGAACTGTCGAGCAGTTGTATGATATGAAGTTAGTGCGGTTTTCATCCGGCTGTGAAACAAAAACTAATAGTCGGTGTTTAATAGTGGTTTCTAGTCATAATTACAAAGGAGAATACAATAAAAATGACTTCCATAGTGTATAGCAGTGCGTATTTTGTTAGTATCAATTTCACAGGATGAAAACCACTGTAATTGCAACTTTACTGGCTAACTGTTAAGGCAACTACTGCACGGAGATTCTGTGAAGCTTTATGAACGCTTGAATGGTCTCGCTCCGTATGTCTTAGCAACGAATACAGGGCCGTAGCTAGCGGAGGGGCTGAGGGGGCAGCTGCCCCCCCCTCCCCCAGCGAAGTAAAAGATGTTAGTGTTAACATGTGGAGAAAAATCTATTTGCTCCCAGCAAAAACAAAGATGACCAAGGCTTCCCCCCCCCCCCCCCCCCACCCCCAGGCAAAAATTTCTAGCTACGGCCTTGGAATGCGTTAAATTTTCTAGCATCCACGCGCGTTACACGTGCAAAAGCGATTCCCTATAGATACATAGCCGCCACTGAGAACTTTTACTTACAAAGCAACTAGTATCGGGAACATGCTGGACGACAGCATTATAAGCAAAAAAAGCTCCTTGCAAACATCATGGAATGCTTGATTAAAGAATACCTTCACTGCATGCATTGTAGCAATTTCTCAGTGGCATTAAGGCATGGCTCAAAACCATTTGCCTGAAAAAAGGGATTATTCTTTATAACTCGTGTTCTATTGTATGGATCATCATCAAAATTGGTCAGTAATATAACTTTAACAAAAGCTTTATTATGGCATATTTCGTTACCATGGAAACGGTTATCACGTGACTCGGCGGCGGCCATCTTGGATTTTTTATTTAGACCCTCTGACGATAAACAGAAAAAGGTGAAATTGAAAGGTAAACACATATTTAGATACAGGACAACTTCCTTCAAATGAACCTAATTGGATATCTTGGAATTTCTCAAGAAAAAATAAGTTATTAGATTTTTCGTGCATTTGAAATATATGATATTGTGAAAAATATGGATAGCTTGGAATTTCTCAAGAAAAAATAAATTATTAGATTTTTCGTGCATTTGAAATATATGATATTGTGAAAAAATGTCTTTATTAGAACATGATCCACGATATCCAATTAGGTTTACAGAAAGACTAATGATAGAAAGATTATGCTGAAAAGAAATT
This sequence comes from Scolanthus callimorphus, assembly GCA_033964015.1. NCBI lineage: Eukaryota > Metazoa > Cnidaria > Anthozoa > Actiniaria > Edwardsiidae > Scolanthus > Scolanthus callimorphus. The sequence goes on from CM066919.1 coordinate 10,513,872, forward strand.
TCTATTTTTCACCTTCTCTACATACCTGCACGGGCGCTAAAAATTTCATCCAAAATGGCGGATGGTGAGTCACGTGACATCGTTACCATGGCAACAACAACTTAATCGAAATCAGAATAACAAAACGTATTTGTGGGCCAAGTTTGAAAGATGTTCGTGTTAAAATAACGAAGTTACAAAAAAGCAGGCCCTCGTTTTAGAGCCATGCCTTAATGCCACTGAGTTGGCCACAGAATTCGATCATTAAAACTTTTCACAAACGTTTTGTGAATTATTGTTAACATATAACTGCTAATATATAGTTTCTAAAACACCGGGGATATGACTATTAAAGTTTATTATTATTATTTTTACTATTACTATTATTATTATTATATTATTATTATTATTAGCAAAAAAAAATCCTATAGAAAAAAGCCAAAAGATACTAATAACAGTTTAACCTAGTATAATTGTATATTAGATTGCGCCAAATATATCTATTTAGTATAGATTTGCTCAAATGTGCTTACACTGTGTATTGACGCGGTTATACAAAGATTTTCTCTCGTTGTTAGCAATTGATTTCGTGCAAATAGAAAGCAAATTAAGCTAAATTAGAAATATGCTGTGATGGTAGCAAGAAAACAACATTTTGGCCTCAAAACAGCTAGGGCACGACAATGTTATACATTTGGTTTTACAGAGTTTCTGCTGAAAACTGAGGACAACGAATTAACCCTCCAATAATGCGAGCTACGGACCTGCGGTACCGCGTTAATATCACTTGTTTATTATGATTATCCGTTACAAAAATTGCTACTGAGCCGGTCTCCACAAATATTGACCTAGCTTATTCGTTTTCGTGAATACTTACTTATTAAAAGTTTCTTCCTAAGATACGTTACTCAGCAACTCAATTTCGATGCGCATAAGATACGGTGTGATTGGCAAACTTTTCTCACTCTTGAAATCGGAGCCAACCTATCTGGACGATGAATAGACTGGCACTCCTTGTGTTGCTTGTGGCCGCCACGAAAGCCTGTCAGAGCAATGACAACGGTAAGCTTTTACATACAACTCGTACAACGGCAAACCCCTTATGTCTTTAAAGGGGCACTCGCCCGCCCCATTTTTTTTTTACAACCCTTCAAAAAATAAGTACAATTTTGATCACCAACAGTACATTAAAGTTTACCAGGAATAACCAACATCACAGTCCACGTTTGTTAAATGATCTTTTTACAGTTAAAAATCAATAAGAAATTTATAGTGTTTTTATCTATTATCAAGAGGATGGAATTGGATTGTGATTTGAATTATTTGCTTGTCCAGGCAAGCTTGCGAGTGCCCCGTTAAACGTCTTATTTTGCTGTTTCCAGGTGTTTCTGTTTTGTAGATAAAACTTTAGATAAAAGTTGCTGGAAAAACTTTCTGTTCCTTTTTGCCATGGAACACCTTGGGACATATTTCCCAAGGAGAACCTCAGCTCCAATTTTTCCCAACCAGCAAGGGGTTAGATAAAGTTTTATTGCCAGCCAGCAAAAAAATATCAAACGGCAAAATCCCTGGTGCCTTTTTGCCAGAAGAAGATAGGTCGGAAAATTTGCCAGCAGTGAACAGGTGAAGAAAGGAAGACATTATTTTCCCACCTGACGCAAAGGGTCAAAAACTCACAAAACAAGCAAAGAACCAAAATATGCTCAAAAGGATTCTAAGACATTTCAAAAAATAAGTTCAAAAACAAGAATAAATTTGTCAGGACGCCGTTGTAATGTTTTCCCAGCAAAAGAGAAAAATTGCTAAAGTCCCAAGCACAAAAGCAAACCGGCCGGGTGTTCTGAGGAACAGATCTTTTTATGCAAGTGCTAGCCAGGTGAAGGAAGATCGAAAGGCATTTGTCAGTAGTGAGATAACCTTTTCCCAGCCAACAGGAGCCAGAATTTACAAGACGGCGCCTAAACAACTAAAACAGCCCTAAACGTAAGATGAGATACAAAAAAACCCGTTTTGCTAACAATTCTGAGGGAGCAGGTTCCTCGTGTGCTCTTCTGTTTTCAGGTGGATGGACGGAATTCCAGGGGAGCTGGTATCACGCAAACCCCAAAGTATTGGCCTTTCATCAGGCACGCGATGCATGCCGGTCTATGGGCGGAGATTTAGTCAAGATCACTTCAAAAGATGAAAACGAATTCGTCTACAATTTAGTCCGAGAGTACGCAGGTGACCGGCAACAAGTATGGATAGGCTTACATGCGCTTGCAAAAAAGTAAGTGTTAGTAACATGAATAGCTCTAGCCGCAAGTTGCCACAATTTTTCTTAAAAGCATTGCATGAAAAAGTGTTAAACGTTGCTATCTCCAAATATATAGAGGATATTACATGGCCGCGCGGAGATACAAATTTCGTCTTGAGTGTTGAAAATTTGTCAAAATTTTAACGCGAGAAGATATAATTCGTATCTCCAAGCGGCCATGTAATGTTCTATTTATTATATAAACATCAGTGAAATACTAAATCAACATTTATTTTACTACCAAAATCTGAAAAACAAGAAAGCGATGTGTGTTATCTTCACTGCGAAGAGTGAAGATAAAAATCATATCTTCACAGTGTGAAGATCATATCTTCACAGTGTGTAGATATCATTTTTACGCGCGAGAGATACCTTGGTATTTCACTGATGTTTATATAATAAATGTGTTTATACCTGGGACAACTAGGGACTGATAACTAGCGCAACAAATTTATCTAAGCGCGTCCAAATGTGTCCCGAGAACGAAGTCGAACCAATTGTATCCGAACTTGTTCGGGGTTTTTGTGCCGAGCAACTTGTGGCTAAGGGACCGGTCATTATTTATCGCCTGGGGTGGGGGGGGGGGGGGGGGGTCAGAGGATTTTGGGTAATACAAGGTCAAAATGCAGTGATCCTCCCTCTATAAGTACAATGATTAACGTGATCCCCCCTCAGAGCAGTTAAACGTTTTCGTGATTCCCCCCCCCCCCCCCCCGATTTGACCTAGTAGAAGACAATTTACAGATAGAGGGGATCGCATTTTTTGTTCGTTGCGCGCGAAGCGCGCCCGAATTTTGATAAACGCACTTCATCAAGCCTCAGCGAAAGTGTAGATGAACATTCCGTGTTTTTGTGTATAGTAAACAAATCCTCTAGGTTTTATTATTATTGCGTGAAGCGCGGCCCAAATGACGAGTTTCTATGCCTATAACGTCGAACTCACGCTTACTCTTCTTTCGAACATAGTGACTGCCCGCCAGGCCTATCACTGCAGAGTTTGTTTTTTCTCGCCAAGATATATACTTGTTCATTTGAATGGTGCGAAGGTAGTGTCTCCGTCCCCCCCCCCCCCCCCCCCCCCCTCCAGGCGATAAATAATGACCGATCCCTAAGCCAACCTTTCCCTGCGCCTTCGGTCTTCTTGCAAGCGGAAGACAAAGAACCAAATGCTCTAGTCACGAGATTGTGACTAAGCCTAATGAAATAATGATATTGAAGATGCGCGGTTTACTAGCGTTTTGTTGTATACGCTATATATATGTATGCCTATATTGTCTAAAACTAGGAGCCCATCAACAGGAGTCTCCATCACCTATGGCGGGCGTACGAACCACAGGAGTAGATGAAACTATTTTTAGATTGTAGATTATGAATCACTCGAGTATTTGTTGTCATGGTTACAAATTATGTCCACTCTCTCAAAAGAAAGATGGCGCACAGCGCACGCATTGAACCATAAACATTATCACTCTTAAATACCAATTTAATCCTACTCCTTTGCATATGGCTAGACCTGTGGAGTAGATGGATGCTCCTGTTGATAGGCTCTTGATTCTTCTACTCCCTGTGCATGTGGCTTGACCTAGTGGAGTAGATGAAGGCTCCTGTTGATGGGCTCCTGATTCTTCTAGGACTGATTCTTCTAGGAAGCTCCATCTAGCCACATGGCTAGACCTAGTGGAGTAGATGGAGGCTCTGTTGATGGGCTCCTAACTCTTCTACTCCTGTGCATATGGCTAGACCTAGTGGAGTAGATGGAGACTCCTGTTGATGGGCTCCTGATTTTCTACTCCTGTGCATATGGCTAGACCTAGTGGAGTAGATAGAGGCTCTGTTGATGGGTTCCTGATTCTTCTACTCCTGTGCATATGGCTAGACCTAGTGGAGTAGATGGAGACTCCTGTTGATGGGCTCCTGATTTTCTACTCCTGTGCATATGGCTAGACCTAGTGGAGTAGATAGAGGCTCTGTTGATGGGCTCCTAACTCTTCTACTCCTGTGCATATGGCTAGACCTAGTGGAGTAGTAGATGGAGGCTCCTGTTGATGGGCACCTAACTCTTCTACTCCTGTGCATATGGCTAGACCTAGTGGAGTAGATGGAGGCTCTGTTGATGGGCTCCTAACTCTTCTACTCCTGTGCATATGGCTAGACCTAGTGGAGTAGTAGATGGAAGCTCCTGTTGATGGGCTCCTGATTTTCTACTCCTGTGCATATGGCTAGACCTAGTGGAGTAGATGGAGGCTCCTGTTGATGGGCTCCTGATTTTCTACTCCTGTGCATATGGCTAGACCTAGTGGAGTAGATAGAGGCTCCTGTTGATGGGCACCTAACTCTTCTACTCCTGTGCATATGGCTAGACCTAGTGGAGTAGATGGAGCCTCCTATTGATGGGCACCTAACTCTTCTACTCCTGTGCATATGGCTAGACCTAGTGGAGTAGTAGATGGAAGCTCCTGTTGATGGGCTCCTGATTTTCTACTCCTGTGCATATGGCTAGACCTAGTGGAGTAGATGGAGGCTCCTGTTGATGGGCTCCTGATTTTCTACTCCTGTGCATATGGCTAGACCTAGTGGAGTAGATAGAGGCTCCTGTTGATGGGCACCTAACTCTTCTACTCCTGTGCATATGGCTAGACCTTGTGGAGTAGATGGAGCCTCCTATTGATGGGTTCCTGATTCTTCTACTCCTGTGCAAATGGCTAGACCTAGTGGAGTAGTAGATGGAAGCTCCTGTTGATGGGCTCCTGATTTTCTACTCCTGTGCATATGGCTAGACCTAGTGGAGTAGATGGAGCCTCCTATTGATGGGTTCCTGATTCTTCTACTCCTGTGCATATGGCTAGACCTAGTGGAGTAGTAGATGGAGGCTCCTGTTGATGGGCTCCTGATTTTCTACTCATGTGCATATGGCTAGACCAAGTGGAGTAGATGGAGCCTAGTATTGATGGGCACCCGACTCTTCTACTCCTGTGCATATGGCTAGACCTAGTGGAGTAGATGGATCCTCCTGTTGATGGGCTCCTGACTCTTCTACTCCTGTGCATATGGCTAGACCTAGTGGAGTAGATAGAGGCTCCTGTTGATGGGTTCCTGATTCTTCTACTCCTGTGCATATGGCTAGACCTAGTGAGGTAGATAGAGGCTCCTGTTGATGGGCTCCTGACTCTTCTACTCCTGTACATGTGGCTAGACCTAGTGGAGTAGATTAGAGGCTCGGTCGAAGGGCTCCTGCTTAAACCAAGTATAAATCTTTGCAGGTTTCAGTGGCTAGATGGCTCCTCTGCCACCTACACAAACTGGGCCCCTCATGAGCCGAACAATGTGGGCTCGAAAGAGGACTGTGGTCACATGTGGACCAATCCGGACCGCGCTCACAAACTGCGTCAACCTAAAAAATGGAACGACACTCCATGTGGTGTAGTGAAGAATTTCGAGAACGGTTTTGTTTGTGAAAGACACTTTGGAGGTAGGCCAATCAGTCTCTGATAAAGCCTGGTTTCCATAAGGTCGTATCGGCCGCTCCAGTCGTATCAGTCGACCGTGGAAACAATAGAATAATTCCAATTTCTATTTTTTCACGGTCGACTGATACGGCTGGAGCGACTTCTATCCTATAATTGGGATACCTGTGGCGGACGGACGGACACACTGACACACACGGAAAGTGACAAAGAAAAGATCATATCTCTGGAAAGAAAGCTCAAATAGCGACTAAATTTGGTCATACTTGTCAACATGTCGATAGGTATGTAATGACAAAGTCACGCCTATGACGCCACTGATTACGTCATGCAAAATACCAAAAATGTCTCAAACCACTCAAAATCGACTTCATGGTTATGTGTCTGATCTGATACCACTTTTCCTTCGCGCCTGGTTTCCATATCTGTCGTATCTGTCGCATCAGTCGACCGTGAAACAATGGAAATTGAAATTATTCTTTTGTTTCACGGTTGACTGATAAGACACAGCCCATTTTCCACCTATTTAGCTCGCTCATTGACGTGGATACCTATCACCTTTTTTAGAAAATCCGATGTTTTAATCATTAACGTATCGTTTTACTGTGCGACTACGTCAACCGGGCCACTTTGTAAGAAGTTAGCCAATCAGAAAGCGAGTACAGAACAAAGGATCTCGACTTTCTTGAGATCTGAGACACCGAAATATCGCTTTTCTCGTAAAAATTGTGGAAATTATGGGCAGAAATAACTTCAAAACACTTATTACTCATCGTCAGATGTATTGCAGGTGTTAAATTTGCTTAAAAATGGTTTGAATCTCTAAATGACAAACTTTTTACGGGATGGCCCGGTTGACGTAGTCGCACAGTAAAGGGGCTCTTGCATAGTGGCTGCTTGCCACTTCTCTGGCAAGAAAATAGCTCAAATCGCAATCCAATTCCATCCTCTTGATAACAGGTCAAAACAACCTAGAATTGCATTTGTCTGACAATATTGAAAGGTTTTTCTATAAATCTAGAGGATTATTTTGATTGCAAAATGTACAGGTGTTTTCGCGGTTACATTTTTACTTATTTTATGTCCACGCTGGACATAATTGGTTAACCGTGCAAAAGCCCCTTTAATTTTGTTTCGTCAGGGTGTGAATTTTAAGTATGACTACCGTACAAAGTTTGACTAATGTTTTTTTTTCTTACTTATATTCTGCCAGATACCTGGAGGAAGCTCAACGGACCGAACCCGGTATGTTTTGAAGCAAAGGGAAATCGTCCCGGCCAATTTACGTTTCACGGATTGGAAGGCTTCGTGACGGCATTCATGCTAAAGTACCGTAGCGGTTACGTCAGCTGTCACTCCGGAAACAATCACAAGAGTCATTGGGGATGTGGTAACTCCAAGAAATACAGCCTGAATGTATATGTCACATCAGAGAGTAACAACATTCTAGCCCCTAAAAAGGCTTTCAGGTAAGGATCAACCTCGTTCCCAGGGTCTTCTGGCCATCTTGAAAATTACCCAGAAGACGCTGGGAACGAGGTTGGGTAAGGATAGCTTTGGACCACTCAAATAGCGCCTCCTCAACCAGAAGGAGAAAACTGAAACGGAGTGTTCGTGTCTGTATATAAAATAGAGCTCTTTTCACTTGACTGTTGTAGAAACACTCGCCTGCGGCTCGTAGAATGTTTTACGACGCTGACGTGACTTCCAACGTCACGCGTGCTCTATTTCGCCTATAAAGTCATATAAAGTTATGCCCTATTGCTTACTGCGGTTTTCGTAATTCTGCGAACTCTCGCTATCGATTTCCAAACGTAAAACCGCCAACTGGCTTCCGTCAATCATACTCCCGAGTCTTGGCCAGCACGTATACGAACCATTGCTGGCGTGACAAGAAGCCATTTTAGCACTTCTTAGGCGCTGGCCAATCAAAAAGCACAAATATTAGCGACGAAAAGACTCGGGAATTTGATTGACGGAAGCCAGAAGGCGGTTTGATGGTTGGACAATAGCGAGAGTTTGAAGAATTGCGAAAACCGCAGTAATTGAAAAATTTTCTCCCGCAAATCAAGGCTCGTCTCGTTTTTTTTTTTTGTAGCTTGTCTAATGTCGGCGTAGGTTGGTATGGCGTGGAAGGCTTTCACTCGCGCTCGGAGACCCTTGTTCTGCAACACGGTTTCTGTGAGCCGTTGTACATCAAGATCGGTCAGCAGTTTCGCCTGTGGTACGCGGAAGACCTGTATAACAAGTGGGAGCACAACAATCATGGGCGCGTATGCGCAGATGTTTATGCCTCGTTCTTCCATTGAACTGGTCGTCGCTATATAACTAAATAGAGAACATGCATGCACTAGCACGAGATTTTGTGTCCTTAGAGTATGAAATCACTTAGTCGTTCTGTAAAAGGAGAAATAATTAGAATAAAATGTGACATCCGCCTCAGTGCTATTAAGGCATGGCTATGGAAGGAAAAGCGTAGGGGGTGGTCTATATTTAATGCATTTACTCATTTCTTTACGAAACTTAATTCATGTTACAGAGCACCCAGAACTTAACAAAGTTTGAGTATCGTTTCTATGACAACCTGGAATGTGACCTTTGAACCTCATTTTTAACGGAATTTTAAAAACTGCCCCTGCTGACAGGGAAAATGCATAAGAGGCAACAAATAAATTAGTGGAAAAAATAATACTTACTTTGGTGTTTGTAAATCTAATTGAAAATGGTGCACAACACACATGGATGAAGAAGTTATCGAAGGGTATCGAATTTCACATTGTCCTAAAATAGGATTCCCAATGAAGAAGTCAACTTATATACCTAAGTGACTTAAAAGTCACTTGGCACTAAAACATTTTCAGGATTCAAAGCCTTTCCCTGTCCGCAGGAGCACTTTTTAAAAAACCGTTACCAAGCGGGTTCCAAGGTCACATTTTAAGTTGCCATAGAAACGGCTACCAAAATTTACTTATTTTTCAACCCCACACAGGTTGAGAAACTTTAAATAACCAAAGTTGAAAGCACTGGAGTTAGACCACCCCCTAGGTTTTCTGACAATTCGTTTGTCAGCCAAACGAAGTGACCCGCTATCTTGAAGATGTTGAAACATGAGTGGCTTTCTTTCATAAAAGGACGTACGGCCAGGGATTTTCCACAAGTTGCCACTAAATTCCTCGAAAGTTAAAAATATTGTAAAAAGTTGCTCATTGGTATATTTGGTCTTTGTCAACGGATCCAGGAATTTCAGAAAGTGGGGCTGGATAGTGATAAATAGGGGCCAAAAAATTGAAAATTGCCATCAACAAATACAGTAATGAGAAAAGCTCCCAAGAAAGGGGGATTCACAGCTTATCAGTCAGCAATTTTTTTTTTTTTTACTTTTGAGTAACAAGATTTTTGACCGCTTCTTGTTCATATTGCTCGAAGTCCATCATCAACCGGGAGCCTTTGCGCCCCGTTTCCTTTTGTTTTCAAATTTATCCATTGTTTTTCGGGTGCTCTGATTGGCCAGTAGACCGCAAAGGCTGTCGGTTGATGGTGGGTTTCACTGTAAGCAACCAAAGAGGCAAAAAAGACCTTTGACTGGCGGCAACAAAATCGCGGGGCCTGGTAACAATGTAACACTGTTTCCAAGTTCTCTGGGTAATGGTGGAAATAAATTACCCAGAATGCCCAAGGAACCAGTTGCCCCGCTTTCGCGGTATCAAGACATACCGCGCTTTCTTTTGCGCGCAGGGTTGAGCTGAGGACAAAAAATCGAAAAAGGATGGAGGTTGCTTTTTTAGCCGCGCTATTTCCACTGACATTTGCGTATCCATACAGTCTCGTTCACCCGCCGGAGAAAGTCAAAGTGTCTATCTACTATAACAGTTCGGATCCTGCGTCGAAATATTTCATCACCAAAAAGCTTTACGATGTTCAGAGGGTCGAACAGATAGCGGATATCGAATTTATTCCTTACGCAGGACATGAAACGAAACTACCGAATGGCCAAGCATGGAAATGTAATGACGATAACTTCGCAGGATGCAAAGGGGACTACAGTGAAGCATGTGCGGCGAAACTGGCCCCGGATTTCAACGCCCTTCTCGGCTTCACTGTTTGCTTAGAGCATTTCGGTCCGACGGAAATTGACTCAGAATACTGCGCGAAATACAATCACATCAACGTGGAGGCCCTAAAGGATTGCTTAACAACGGATAAGGTGGTTAAATACCTCGACGAAATGGCTCAAAAAACACGTGCGCTCAATCCTCCACTGACATATTCACCTTGGATTGTGGTTAACGGGAAGCACACGGATGAAATACAAAGTCAAGCTTTCTCTGATCCTATCAGACTGATCTGTAGCATGTACAAGGGGATCATCAAGCCAATCCAATGCACCAGACTACAGGCAGCTGCCAAAACGAAAAATAGCCAGTATGGAAAACACTAGTGAAATTTTTTATTTGTTGAGGATATTATTTTTATGGAAAGTTTCAATTTGAAAGACGCTGTATTTTTATTTTCTTTTGTTCAAAGCTAGTACCTGACATTTATTTTCACCTGTAAAACAGAGAATGACCGTAGCTAGCCTTTTGTATTATCAGCTTAGTTTCGGAAGAGTAGGACAATTTTTCTTTTTATTTAAGTTTCTGGCAAGTTAATCAGTCTTAATAGAAAAACTTGAAATTTTCTTCTAGTTGCGCGGAATGCGTTTTCTTTCCGGTCATCAAGAGAACTAACAAACCCAGGTACCCGTCGTCAGATCCCGCTACCTGTCTGTTGACTTTTACTCGCCAGTCAAAAAGTTAAAAGATTATGGTTTCACTGGTGACACCTGTAAAAAGCTGTTGTAAGTCATCCATGTGCTTTATAATAAATGAAGAACATTTCCGAAGCTTATAGCTTTACATGTGATTGTGCGCTAGCCAAAGATATTCTGTACACGAGAGGGAGGGTGCGGGGGAAGCACAAGCGCACACAAAATGTATTCAGATAAATTCAAACAATAAGAAAGCTCATTTTTTAGTGTACAGTTTTTGTATTACTTTTCTTGCACGAGAAGTGAACTTGCGCTATTGTTTACAGGTTGTGACATTCATCTTGTGCAAAAAGACAACCACTATGTACTTACAGAATTACCAGACGCAAATGGTCAGAATGCAGAGGACGTAGAAATGTAGGGCCGGCCGGACGAGAGTAAATCTTACTTTGCTTTAGGGCAAAAAATCGGGACCATACATCCAGACATCTCCCCGAGAGCTGAAGCTTCGTATGGCGTCCATACGGACTCTTACGCCCACGCCAGAGATTTCGTCTGCCCTGACAGTCGCTATCCCGAGAGGGAATTCAGTTAGTTGCTCGGAAGCGTCTCAGTGACGACCTAGCGGTGAGAGCACGCCCGGCCACGATATAAAGGACGCCCCTTGTCCCTTGTGGGTATGAGTTTATCCCCATAGTTATCCTGTTACCGCAAAGTATGTTTAGGTCGTCAGAACATTCACAATGCGATCCATGTGGGACACTTGCTCTTAAAAGCCATTATTGTTTCAATTAATTTGGATTTGTTGGCCTATTAATAATAATCAACTATTTTTTATCATAATCAATGGCCACGCCCTTTGCTGCTAACTTTCTATACACATGCGCAGAAAAACCCTGCTGTTCTCGAAATAATCTTAAAGTTTCTTTGCGTCGCAATTATAGCTGTTTTGAGTATTCTGCGAACTCTCGAGATCGATTTCCAACCGTCAAACCGCTTTCTGGCTTCCGTCAATCAAACTTTGAAACTCTTTTGAATACAAAAATTCAGTTATTCGCCATCCTAGTGAAATTCCCCAACACACAGCATCTTTTACCATCTTTTTCTAAACAATGGCCTAACTTACTTCGGCTAAGACTCAAATTAGAACCGAGACTTTGATTGACGGAAGCCAGAACGCCAGTGGAAGTCGAACGCGAGAGTTCGCAGAATACTCAAAGCTGTAAAAAGTAAGGAACTTTTAGTAAGGAACTTTATTAACGCCTCAAATGTATTTAGCCGTACACGAGTGCACTACTAATTGGGGAGACGGGACGTATGGTATGAACAGGGGCAAATCTGGCCCTATTCAATCATCTATTATACATACAGAGTCCACACGACCCCACAAAACTAGAGTGTGCTGGAATCCTACACAACGTGTGCGCGTCGAACCACAAGGCAAAATATTATATTACCGGCGTGCCTGCTCAACACAAGAGGTTAAAAAAAATTGGGACATAGTAGCCTGCTAGCCAGCCCTTCAGTGATTTGAATCCCGCGCGCCAAAATGAATCAAATATCTGAAAAAGAAAAAGAAAAAACACCGAGAGAGCCGGCTATACTAGCAGGCTAGGGACATAGATATCGGGCTTCCTGTGTGTATCTTTGGCCTTGTTACCAGTCCCCGTGTGAAGTCCGCTGACCAATAAAATACACTCGCGATTTGGAAATCGTGAAGATTTCTGTTTAGAAAAACTCACGAAACACATTATATTTCTGTAAATTAGTGATTTTTGACGCCAGTTAGTTGTTGCTAAGGTATCAGAGGACAACATGGCGAAAGTGAAGCGGAATGCGAAGGCGAAAACTCCAACTAAGAAGTCGGCGAACAGTACGAATCCAGGTGAGTGTGTTTTCGCACGTGTGTTTTTATGACTCCACACGTTATATAAAATAACTTGCAAAATTCAAAACACAGTTTTCGTGTTCTAGTCTCTCATGACCCTGTGTTCGTGAGTATGGAGCCAAATGAAATCATACTATTTTCCAAAGGAAAACGCTATATTTGTATGGAAAATAAGTTCTTAACCCTACCTCCCGTTCTGACACACGAGACAATTCTGGTGCGGTAGTGCCTGTTCATACGGTACGGGCACAATTCTGGTACGTTTTGCAAAATTGTTCACATGGGACCCTGCATGCCTGGTACCACAGGTCCCATGTGAACACACAACGGTACCATACCAGAATTATACCGGTCTGGTTTTGTACCAGTCTCATGTGGACAGGGTCTTACCGGTAAATTGCCCCCCCCCCCCCTCCCCAATTCACTCTGTGGTGGGCCCTCAAATTCATTCTGTGGTGGGATATGAATTGTTTTGGGATTTACAAATTGGAATAACTGTGTGATATCTAGATTCATTTGGCTATTTCATGCGCATTGTATCTGTCAGATCGACCAAAACCAGCAGCCAATTCTAACATGAGGGACAAGACAACAGTGAAAAGGTTGCAGATGTACAAGTCAGGTGGAAAAGCCATCAGGTAAGGCAGTTTGGTGAGTTTTGTTTATTGGTACAATGTGGGTTGAACTAAGGTTCTCTTTGCTGTGAGTAGAGGCCTCATTTCCTTTGTATTTGCTGGCGAACCCAGAGCTCTGAGGCTCTGGTGACAGCCATTGACGCATGTACAAGATTTGATACAGAGCCGTTGAGAGAAACAACTTTCTGCGCATGCCCTAACATTCACAATCAGGCAATTAGCGAAGGCCCTCAAATGGATGTCCCCAGAGCCTCCCCTGTGAGCAGACGAGCCAGGGAGCTCTGGTACGAGAATAAGTGTGCTGACTGTCCCTCTTGTCATTAGCAGAGCTATCTAAGGGAGTATCTATTCATAAGTTCTGGGTCAAAATGAGTTCTGCTGAGCATGCGTTGTGGTTTCTTAGTAACTGCAATATCACATTATCAAATTGGAGTGTTGGCTAAAATAACTTAAGCAGATAACCTCAATAGATATGTTTTAATTCCTGTGTTCTTCAACTATCACTTACCAGGAATGCTGCTGGAAAAGTCGTCAAGGCAGCTCCATTCCAACAGAGAGTGATCTCTGGTGAAGTAGCTAGAGTTGCACCAAACAGAAAATGGTTTGGTGAGTAATGTAAAATAAATGAGAAAAGTACCATAGAGCTCTTTGTTTTTCTTTTGTTGTTGTTGCAAGCAAAAGTCCACTAACTTGAACAAAGAAGAAACAAAATTTTGTACTTGATAGAAATGGTAAAACATGCCATATAATTTTAACAACATGGATTTTTGAGGAAAAAACTAATGCTTAGGTGACATTTTAGCCTGCATAAGCAAGCGTTTCCATGGAGGTCAGAGGATGAAGTACACAAGGTTTTTCGATGACTTGGTCACATGAAATATTGGACGAGGGGGAGAGGTGCCTTCGCCCTGCTCTCACATTTCACTGACCTCTGAAACCCTCGGGATCGCTTGCAACGCAGGCTAGTGAAATTTAAAATTCAACTACCAATATGCTTATGCTACAAGTAAAGAACACAATTTAAAAATATATACAAGCACAGTACTTACTGTAGTACCATTTAGGCAAGAAGAAACTGATGATGCTTGAATCATGGAGTTATTTTGTCCATTATGCTTGAATCTAGACAAAAGCAAACACACAGGAGAATACTTTTTGGACTCAATAGGATTGACAATGTTTCCAACTTTTCTGGCTTCAATTTGAGGTTCAGACATATTTATTTGCCTCTGATGTGTATTCAGCACTTGAGCTAGCGATTTTGAAATGGGACTGTTATTCTAATTTTTATATTATATCATTTCACTATAAAATTTATTTCCACAGGAAATACCAGAGTTATAACCCAGAATGCTTTGCAGACATTTCAGGATGAGATGGGAAAAGTAATGAAAGACCCATATAAGGTAATGTGGTCTACATATGTACTAGTTATACAATGTTTTTGAGTGGCATAGTTTGTAGGTTATGTGTTTATAAAGTAAAATCTTATCAGAGTCATCATAAAACCAACCTTTTATTATTGGTGAGCTATCTCTGAACTGCTGCCCTGAATATTTTATATCAAATTCTTGCAGGTTGTCATGAGGCAATCCAAGCTTCCTCTCTCTCTATTGGACGAAAGAGCTCAGGTAAACACAGCAGTACAATTGTTCTCCTAATCCATTTGGAATGTTCATTTGTTAGGGTCCAGTAGGTGAAATATAAAATTGTATTTTACTATTGTACTATTGTATTTGAGTAAGTTTCAGGTAGGAACAAAAGGAAGGGAGGCAGGGGCCAAGGATAAAATATGAATAAATAAGTATTCTCTACTTGAAAATAATATGCAAGGGGCATAGGCCGGCTAGCAGCCCCTCCCTCCTAACTGGTCGTGAGTAACTCAGCAATTATCAGAAGCATGCTTTATTCCAATTTAGACTTCCAGGGTTCATATTCTGGATACAGAGACTTTTGGGACAACATTTGGCCCAAAGGCTCAGAGGAAACGTCCAAATATCAAGGCATCGGACATGCAGGTTAGTGGTGTTTTTTATTAAGGTCACCATCTCCCACAGGAGATGGGGGAGGGACACCACTTTTAAGACTTGTTTATTCTATCCAAACAAGTTCAATAGGTAGCGCAGTAAACAGAGCTTCGTTTTTCCTTGAAAATCCTGGGAGTGCAAAGCATCCAAACCAACCCGAGGGCAACTCACAACTCTCAAATCTAACTGAAAAACTAATACGTCATTTACATCATCATTTGCACGCTCTATCTTCTGTAACTTCTCGTGCACTAGAACTCTCTACAAACATGTAGCTCTTCACAATAACACCTTTCCCTCCTAATGAAAGAACTATTTTCCATGTCACTACATTATATCCTAATTGATCTTCATCTTGCACAGTCCATGGTGATGGCATAGAATGCACTGTATGTACAAGTAAAACATATCATGACTGCAATTATACAATTTGTTTTTTTCAACAGGGACTAATGGAAGTTGTCAGTTCCTCGAATGGTAAGGGCAGAGTGATACAACAGAGCTGGTATAAAAAATAGCTTGTTTTACCGGTACCTATACATACTGTAGCTATTGAAAGCTGTTTTGTAAATAATGCTTAAAGTTCCCCTATAAATGTTGCATCAAAAAATACATGAATAACATTTTAAGCAGTTTTTCTTCTTTGTAGGTATAAAATTTTTCCTCTTTGACAACCGTTTTAAGCTTATCATTGGACATTTGTTATTGTTTGTGTGAATTGGATGAAGCATATAAATGCTCAAAATCATTTTTAAAAACTACTTGAAATCTGAGTCTGGGCAGCAAGGGATAGATGGATAAAGAAATCTGACCTGGTGATTACAGGTGTTTCCTCTCGTAAATAGAGGGAAGTCGGGGTTGTAATTCAGGCTACTATTAAAGTAATAAAATAATAATGATATAATGCCAGCATATCCCCGAGGAGGCTCTTCATCTGGCATTAGAGCTACCGTAAATAGAACTACTATTATTAAAATATATATTCAAATTCAGATTCACTACAACAACAACAACGAAAGTTTAAAATGTTTACACTTGCTAGTAATCTCTGACATAGTTCTTAATTAGATAAATAGAAATAAATAAGAAGTGGCAGTCATGAAATGGCACGGGCCTTCAAGATTAGCTTGAAGCTACAGTAATAACTAAAATCATTGTTATTGGGAATATTGGGAGGGAGGTCATTAAATAGCTTGGCAGCACTGTCTTGGAAAGTGCCTGTTCCAAGCCACACTAAAACGCAGATTGCGGGTGTGGCTCACCTCTTTAAGTTTGAGGTAAGAAGACCACAAAGGAAAATGAAGGGATTTAAAACCTAGTTTAAAAAGTGGAGAAATGTTGATGTTCCCGTATTGGTAGCCAGCCAATTTTGGAGTTTAAGTGTCTCTGGTCAACATAATGTCTGCTCACAAAGCTAGCTGCGGAAAATTGCAGGTGTTGCAGTCTTTTAATAAGGAAGTCTGGTAGTGAGAAGAAAACAGTTAAAGTATGTATAACCGTTCCCAGAAATAAAATCTTTACTTCTCAAAGTTCACAATGTGTTATTATTTTTTACAGAAAAATACAGCGAAGAAAATGACAAGGATCTACATAGAGATGAGGAAGGAGAAAGGTAGGTGATAACACCACCATCATCATTCTCATCATCATCAGTCGTCTCCATGGGAACAGCTTGAGATGGCCTGCCAGATGATGGTCTGTGGTCTTATTTCCTCACCAGACTGCATACTGATATTCCTCCTGAGTTGGTTCAGAGTAGGTTTATAGCTTTTGCGCCCACCCCAAGGAGCTCAACCATGATTGGGTTCCCACAGCACGAGTATGAGTCAATATCTAGCTGAGAACTGTGGCTCCTTTGAGGCTAGAAGAGGATATCACAAAGGAGTTCTTGTTTTTATTTTATTCAGGCCAGAAGCCAAAGAATCGCTGTACAACAAGGGGCAGTCTAAGCGCATTTGGAATGAGCTCTATAAGGTACTGCAGACATCATTGACGTTGTGACCACTTTTTGCTTTCCATTACTGGAGCGTCCACGTCCACTTTCAAATTGAATGGTCGCCCATTTGCATGCGGCCAGTCTACCATCAACAGGAATGTTTAAACCAGTTTCTACTGTTTGTCGTTGGCACTGAGTGCAAAAATGTGCATGTATAGCCTTAGAACTTGTAGATTCTAAAGCCACATAGCCTGCAAAACCTGACACCACTTACATGTAGCCGAGCAAAACATTTCATACTGATGATGTATTTTGACCCAGATCTGGTCAAAAGAATTACATGGCTAGTTAGAGGATCACATGATGCATTACCATCAGACCTAATATTGTAAAGGAATTTTCTTGTCCCCCAGAGAAGTGCGCAGCTAGCAGCCCCTACGTTGGCGCGTCCCCCAGAGAAGTGCGCTGCTAGCAGCCCCTACGTTGGCGCGTCCCCCAGAGAAGTGCGCTGCTAGCAGCCCCTACGTTGGCGCATCCCCCAGAGAAGTGCGCTGCTAGCATCCCCTACGTTGGCGCATCCCCCAGAGAAGTGCGCTGCTAGCAGCCCCTACGTTGGCGGGTTCAACAGTGAAGTGCGCTGCTAGCAGCAACTACGTTGGCGCGTCCAACAGTGAAGTGCGCTGCTAGCAGCCCCTACATTGGCGCGTCCAACAGTGAAGCGCGCTGCTAGCAGCCCCTACATTGGCGCGTCCAACAGTGAAGCGCGCTGCTAGCAGCCCCTACGTTGGCGCGTCCAACAGTGAAGCGCGCTGCTAGCAGCCCCTACATTGGCGGGTCCAACAGTGAAGTGCGCTGCTAGCTGCCCCTACATTGGCGCGTCCAACAGTGAAGGGCGCTGCTAGCAGCCCCTACGTTGGCGCGTCCAACAGTGAAGTGCGCTGCTAGCAGCCTCTACATTGGCGCGTCCAACAGTGAAGTGCGCTGCTAGCAGCCCCTACGTTGGCTCGTCCAACAGTGAAGTGCGCTGCTAGCAGCCCCTACATTGGCGCGTCCAACAGTGAAGCGCGCTGCTAGCAGCCCCTACATTGGCGCGTCCAACAGTGAAGTGCGCTGCTAGCAGCCCCTACATTGGCGCGTCCAACAGTGAAGTGCGCTGCTAGCAGCCCCTACATTGGCGCGTCCAACAGTGAAGCGCGCTGCTAGCAGCCCCTACATTGGCGCGTCCAACAGTGAAGCGCGCTGCTAGCAGCTTTTACATTGGCGCGTCCAACAGTGAAGCGCGCTGCTAGCAGCCCCTACTGCTTCTCTCTTTCTTCATGAAAGTTGTTCTTTTGTTCCAGGTGATCGACTCCTCAGACGTCATTTTGCAGGTATGGTTTTCCATTTTACTGTCAGACATTGTGATCCAAACAGACACAAGTGTTGCGGCAACCAAAGCGCAAACGATTCGTGCCGGCCAATATGCACCGGCTTTCTTACCCTGAAAAATCGTATTTTATTTTATTATTTAGAAGTCACGTGTTTTCCCATGGACGCCATTGCATTGACTAAGATTTGACGCGATGTCTTTTTACGTCACGCAAGTGAATGAGTGTTGTTGTATCTAGCTTTGAAAGCAGGCTCAAATGTCCCACAATGAATAATTATTAAATTTGCCTGGCAGGTTCTGGATGCCAGAGACCCTATGGGTACTCGTTCTAAGTACATCGAAGCTTTTATCAAGAAAGAGAAAGCACACAAGCATTTGATCTTCGTGTTGAACAAATGTGATCTGGTACCAACCTGGGTTACGGTAAGTGTAGACTTATCTTGTGCAGCCAATTAGGGCAATGTTTCGTGCAGCCAATCAGAGCAATGCTTTACCTCATTCAGCAAATCAGAGCAGAGTTCTTTAAGGGGCACTCGCACGCTTAATTTTTGTACCACCTGTCAAAAAATAAGTCTAATTCTCATCATCAAAAATACATTTATTTTTACCGGGAAAAACCAAAATAACAGTCCAGGTTTGTTAAATAACCTTTTAACTGTTAAATCAATACAAATCTATAGTGTTTTTATCTATTAACAAGAGGATGGAAATGGATTGCGATTTGAATTATTTGCTTGTCAGGCAAGCGTGCGAGTGCCCCTTTAAAGAGCTCTGTGTTTATGAATGGCTGAAATCGGACCTGAAGCTGTAAAACCATCTTTCGCCCAGTATTATAACAATACAATAGGCTTGTTCGGAAATGAGCAACGCGCAAATGCTGCTCATTTCTTCGACGAAAACTTTAAATGTTTTATGTCGTATCTTTTTAGCAACAATGGGTGACGCTCCTCTCTGGTGACTTCCCGACTCTGGCCTTCCATGCGAGTGTGACCAACCCGTTTGGCAAGGGCGCGCTCATCAATATACTTCGACAGTTCTCCAAGGTAAGGAGGCCGTTATTACATTGAAAAAAGTGTTTTAAGGACCAGCTAGTCGAAATTCTAGGTAGTGCTTTCCAGTACTAGTAATGGTGTTTCGCTAGCTTGCCCGCGTGCGAAGGTTGAAGATTTTGTGACGTCACGATGCGCCCACCTGTTCCTTTGTATACCAAATTGGTCTCCAACTCGAATAGGATGAGTCATCCAGAAATGTAAAGCACTTAGAGCTTTGAGGATAAGCGCTATATAAGCACTTATTTATTTTTATGATTATCACTAAATGTTAATCACCTTTGAATTGATGATTATCATAAATCTGGTGACATGGATATTTGGCATGCGCTAGTGTCCCATGTGGCTCTAGGTTGAAGTGTATACTTGTATCAAGCGCTCTCAAAGGGTGCTTTGGTTGGGAGTTTTTTTTTTTTTTTTGGGGGGGGGGGGTACTATCTTGGATCATGTTCATTTATACAAATGCTTCGTTCTATTAATGTCCCCAAATGATGAAAGTCATAATTTTAAGGCCATTTAACAATTGATGATAATCGCCATTTTAAGTTCGCGATCATGTTGTGTAAACCGCCACTCAGTCAGCCTTCACACTTGTTTTGTTGTTTTAAATCGACAGCTCCACAGTGACAAGAAACAAATCAGGTGTGTGACGAACAATTATGTTGTTCTCATTGCTGAATTCTTACACGCGCGTTGATTGGCTAAAGACGAGTGAGATTTAACGTGGAATTCAATGGTTGAAAGCTGAATTCGACAAAACACAGGTTGTAAACCGGCGCAAAGAAAGTTCAAAGCTCGAAACATTTCACTAAAATAATATCAAATCTTTTATACGGGATTCAAGAAAAATTCATCACTCGACTCATTTCACTTTAAAAACGATATCGCACTCGTGGAATTCACTACCCTGCAAGCAGCGACTTCCTCCTCTCTAAGCCCGGCGGCTCGCCATGTGATGAATTTATCTCAAGAATCATATGATATCTTTTTTTTGTGGAAATTGAGGACGAGATATCATACGATTCAAAGTATATTCAAAGCGTTCAGTCGCTAGATTCCGCGGAAAATAGCACTCATCGCTTTTTTCGTGCTATAGCGCTGTTCACGCTGACGTCATCCATTGTTATTAATGTGCCAACCAGAGATCGATTGGTTCACAGAACAAAGGACGCTATTCAATCTACGGTTGGCACATTAGCATTAGAATAGAAATGTTGATAAACAGTGAATAGCGCTATTTTCTTAGCGGAATCTAGCCTCCTGAAGCTTTGAATAATCCTATACTAGAAATATCTGAAAGATATGGGAATGCTCGGAGCTATGGCAGTAAAATCAGACAATGAGGTATCGTTGAAATGTTGTAGATTGTAAAAGTGCAGTTTCTTTAGCCGGAAATGTTTTTTTTCTACAAATATTGAATTTCTCTCGGGCGCCTAGATCTAGTTCAGAACGGTTTGGTTGACAGCTGTAAGAGCTGGGTTTCGTTGTAAGCTAATAGAATATGACGGTAAGTTCACTTGCTCAGCTAAGTTATCGGTCTCACAAATTTACGGGCATCACTTTGAGTGGTCTCGAGAGGTTTGGATAAAAGCTAAATCTTGCATTGACTAGGTGTAGCTCCCGCTAAGTGCCAACGTCAGCATGAACAGAAATGTAAGCAAAGTATCTCAAAGTAAGACTTCAATATTTCTTGACCTACTATGGACTAGCGCTAACACAAATTGTGAACCTTGTCCTTTAATGATTTTAACAATTTTCACTTGTTTGCTTGACCAACTGGAAACCGCGAGCCTAATGAACACCCTAGCTGAATTCTGATAAACATTGCTCGACCGTAATTAAAACTACGTGTCAGTTATCGAAAACGCGAACCTAGGTCAAATGTCATTTGAACAACGTCAAGAATGCATATGGACATGAACATTGCTACCGGGACATGAAAATTGTCTATACTAACATCTCGCGCATGTACGGCGCATATATTGACCGCTGACCACTTTTGAGAGGGGGTAGATGATTTTGTGGACATGAAAAAGACATGAAAAATCACCTCTCACGCATGTAATGGCAAGAATAGACTTGCTCTCCGCTCGCTACGCTCGCTCCGAGCAATTAGTATATACTACACGGGAACCTCCATAGATTGCGCGTTTTGATTGGTTCGCTATCGCAATATTCCGAGATCGGACTCCTCAATCTCGGGATAATGCTTTCGAATTGTATGAATTCGCCGGTGGCGCTCAACCAATCAGATGCGGGGAAATATGTTGAATGAATAATAATACGACTTACCAACGTGTAATACGGCTTTTGGTGTGCAATACGGCTGCGTGTATCTGCTCTAAATTTTGAACTTATATGGTAAATTGACGTCACAACTTCGTATAATAAAACATCACTCTCATCCAATGGAGATTAGTCAAATTAAGCGTTGCATACTATAATTTGAAATTTCTTGTGATGACCAGGTGTTCCGTATTTCCCAATTACTAAAAAGCTAAAAAGCCGAAGACTTACCAATGATGGGTTTTGATCAGTTTTTTGACCAAGCCTGGAAAGTGTTTTTGTTTTCTATGATTGGCGGTGTAACAGGGAAATCTTTTTGGGGAAATAAGCTTTTTTCGATCTCATTTTTAATTACTTAAATTCAGATAATGGGAAAATCGACTAGCATTGAGTGGGTTTCTACGGACGTTTCCTGTTTTTCTCAATTGGGTAATCGGCGTAGGGCACGTTCGAAACACAGCTGTTATAGCCTAGTGTTTAAGCAGGGTTAAGAAGCCCAAACGCCATTGTCATGTAAACTTTGGTTCTTATCAAAAGCGCAAAATTAACGCAGATCACCGGCGGTATGTTTCCAGACTATTAAAACATTTTCAGGGTGTGTGCAAGTGGGAGTAAAATTCCGCCGCTAAAATACCACTCTTCCTATACTCTTGCACATAGAATACGTCGTTTCAGCTGGTACACCAGCGCAATAAACAAGTAATTCACATTTTCACTGATTTTCACTCTTTCAGCTTTGTAGCCATCTGTGATGCGATATCCAATGATAATTATACCGGAGTGGGCAATCAAAATACGTTTATTTCTGTGGGACATCTCCGTCTAATAAGTTTGTAACTGTACAATGCGTTTGTCTGCGGGATATTGATTCTGTTTTATTACCTGAAGTTAGACACCTGTGTTTTAGTCATTTGATATTTCACCCCATAGTAAATTCCACCAACTAACCAATATCTGGCTTCCTTGTATTCGTTGAATCGGGACACCTGTTTCCTTTCCAACGCTTTCTTCTGTTGTTATACAAATGCAATTCAGTATCGGAATATCTGCCATATGTAGTTTAAAGCTTGCTTTGGGTCGCACAACTCTTGGACAACACTTGTGTCATTTCCTATACACCTTTTCGATAAGGATTTGTGTAGTTGCTCTTTCTATACGAAGTATAGTCGACTGAAAGAAATGCCGTATCAGTTTCATTTCTCGAACTTTTTAATTTTTGCCTTTTTTAATCGTTCTTTTAGAATGTGAAATTACGGAAGAGACACTCTGTGGCAATTGTCACACGAGTTTTGTAATCTCCAAGATGATTTCTATCCGTTTTGTTTTCCGGAATGAGCATTACAAATGAATGCAACCAGCGTATTCTCGGCATCTTGTACGGAGGTATTCTCGTCGGGTCTCTTGCATTCTCGCTACGTTAGCCGACCAGATTTGTACACCATATCGGTAGTTGTATGCGTGTTCAACGGCTTACTATGTCCTATAACAGTGGTAACAAACATTCTTGTATACGTAGCTATCTTGAGGAAAGATTGTCTACGTACCGCTGCTAATACCTCCCTGCTCTACCTCGCGGCTACAGATCTGGCAGTTGGGCTTGTGGCGCAGCCTGCGTTTGTCGCCGCTTATGCGACAAAACTGTGGCACCCTCTCGAAGGTTATTGCCTGGAATTGATTATTTCATCGTTTGCGAGGACCGTCTTTGTGGGCTGTTCGTTCTTGACACTCGCCCTTATGACGGTGGAGAGGTACGTTGCCGTGTTCTATCCATTCTGGTACCGTGAGCGTGTAACATCGTGGCGCGTGGTTGCGTGCGCGTGTACCTGCTCGGCCCTCTGGACGCTCATTATACTGACGCTACAGTTCCTCGACAACGGCAACAATGTAAGGAACATCCTTGTCGCACTGCTGATTCTCCTCGATTTCGTTTTCACTTCCATAGTATACTTCAGGATCTTCAAGCTTGCCAAAGCCGCACAGAGCACCCTTAACACAGCGGAGGTGCGCGCTAAGGCTCGCGAAACCAAGGCCGCTCGTACCGTTGTCATAGTAACAGCCGCCCAATTGGTATGCTACTTGCCGTCGGGGTTGACGATACTGTTGAGCATGACCAATATGGTCGATAAGGTGATCATCTACCACGGTTTTGTTCCGCTTAGCGAGACAGCAATGTTCGTTAACAGTACCCTTAACAGCGTTATCTACGTGTGGAGGAGCGAGGAGCTGAGGGCTTCCATGTGGGAGGCCGTGCGCATGCGTAGTCGGGTTCATCCGGCGCCTTCCGGCAATAATCCATGACAATGAATATTCTCACCGATATATCTTCACAAGTTGTTTAATTAAGATATTAAGACATGTTATTTTACAACTTCGAGCAACGTTTGGCCAGAAATAGTGTTACTCAATGATTTCTATCCTAATTTGTAGATTTATGGTCCACATTTAGAGGACTGGATTCGCGCCGCCACAGAAATAAGAGGTCAAAAATGGAAAAATTGTATAGAATCTATATAGATAATATATGTAAAAACTAAAATGTATTTTCTCAGCTTCCTCTGGAATTTTTTTACGGGGACGATGATACACGAACACTACCATGAAGAATTTTGAAATGAGACTAAATTCAAAGCAACAATTTTTATTTTATTTCGAGTAACAGGATTTTTTGCCGCTTTCTGGCAAAATTGCTCAAAGTTGTGAAAAAAATCTGTCTTCATTATGTTTTTGTTACGTAGTATTGTTGTTTTTGTTAACTACAGTATTGTTAATTGTAAGGTAGGATTTTTCAGGCGGTGTAGCGTTGAATCGCCCCAGACCACACGCGCTCCAAAATCCAAGATGGCGGCGTTAGTCTCGAGTTTCTCGCCGTAAACACAATGCTTCACCGCCTGCAAACCACCTGTAAGCAAGCGACCGCCAATCAAACTATCTGAGCCAATGAAACTCTTGCCCTGTTTCGCCAACTGACTTCCCTCCGAACTAAAACCGGACAACGTCGCAACGGAAAGCCAGGTGACTGCACTTAGCGAAGCAAGAATATGATTGGCTCATAAGATTTTTGACTGGCGGAACAGCAAAACGAATTGATGTTTTGAAAACGCAAATCGCGATGCAACGATTTTAGCTGTAAAGCTTTATTGGAGAACCTCTGTAAGGAAATTTCTGATTTTTCAGATTTTTAGTATTTTTTTAAACCTAATCCAGAAATCACTTACATCTGACACTTATGTTATTGCGGGATCCAAACATCAAAACATCTGGCACGCTTAGAGGTATTTGGTTTTGTAGAAGTCAATATTAGATTACTTGTCACAAAGCTTATAAATATACTCACACTTTATCTGCCTTATTTGGCGCAGTGTTTATTATATTATGTCAAGTAAGCTTGGGCAGTCACCAGCGCTACGTCTATTGAATTTGCTCTCGCTCTTAACATCCTTTGACGCAAAAGGACGAAGCAACGGCTGATTATTGGTGTTCAAATTTGCGATAAATTGTTCAAGCGCTCGGAAACGAAATACCAGTAACAACTTCATAAACTGATACCATGAACGTGTCGAGTGAATTTTGGATATCATGCAACGATGTGTTTCCACCTGGTCTTTGGATTGCCCGCTACGTTAGCAAAGCAGAAGTTCACGCTATAACGATTGTGCTGTTTGTGTTTAACAGTTTCCTTTGCCCTATAACTGTGCTCACTAACGTTCTAGTTTACGTAGCTATCCTAAGGAAATCGCACCTGCGTACCGCTGCTAACACCTCTATGCTGTGCCTGGCGGCGACAGATCTGATAATCGGGCTTGTTGTGCAGCCAGCTCTTGTCGGACAATATGCGACAAAGCTTCTGAACTCTCTCAACCTTCCTTGTATGGAATACCTTGTGTTTTCGTCCGTTGAGATCACCTGTGTCGGGTGTTCATTCCTCACGCTGATTCTGATGACGGTAGAGAGATTCATCGCCGTATTCTATCCGTTCTGGTACCGCGAACGAGTTACCTCGTCCCGTGTAGTGGCGTGCGCATTTTTGTGTTGGACTCTCTGGGCGCTAACTATACTCGTGCTACGGCTCCGTCTAGGCGTCCACAGCCAGTTTGAGCTGGCGTTCGTGCTCGTGCTCATTGCATTGAGTTTCATTTTAACTGCTTTAGTGTACATTAAGATCTTCAGGCTAACGAAAAACATGAACGCCGCGAACACTTCTGCGGCGCAGGCCAAGGATCGAGAAACTAAGGCTGCGCGCACGGTATCCATGGTAACAGCAGCCCAGCTGTTCAGCTACACACCGATGGGAATAACAATATTGCTGAAAATTACCCATGGGGTTGATGAGATGTTACTTTACCACGGTATTTATCCGCTTAGCGAGACTGCAGCGATCCTTAACAGCACCCTTAATAGTTTGATATATGTGTGGAGGAGCAAGGAGATCAGGGCTTCCATGTGGGAGGCCGTACGCATGCGCACTCGAATCCTGCCTCTGAATGGCTGATTGCATTTTAAACCGCACCAGGGGGTTGAGGACCTACGGAAATTTTTGAGGGGGTTGTATTGGACTCTGGAAATTCCACGGGAGGATGTGTGTCTGGAGACTGGGAATTCGAAGGGGGAGGGGTAAAAAAGGTGGCTTTCCAGTATTTTGCCAGAAAAAATGGAAATTCCATGGGAGGGGGTCCTTTATGAGGTTGGAAATTCCAGGGGAGGGGGTCTGTTTCACAAGTGGAAATTCCAGGGGAGAGGGTCTTTTTACAGGAGGTCCTCAATCCCCCCGGTGCGGTTTTAAAAATGCAATCAGCCAATGGCAGTAGCTGTCATCGTGACACGACAAATGGACATTCCCAACGGTCGGGACACGTATGAGTAAGGTTTGACCATGCATCTCAATTTCAGGATAAGTTGTCTAGTGCCAGTAAGTGGCTGTGTGAGGTCAGCGAACGGTGAATTGACTAAATTAGAAGCTCCTAGACTAAATGATAAATATTTACATTACGAGTGCTAGTCTTGAAGATCCCAACCTACTTGTCCTTTCCTATAAAAGTTCTGATTAATGACTCGATAGTTAAAAATGGCATCTGTTACCTAGGAGTGACGTGAATGACTGCATTTATGCTGAAAGCTCGGTGGACGCTCTCTCCTTTTAGAATAATTACACCATTACTGCCTCCGATGACGGAGCTTCACTCCTGGACGCTTTATTTCGGCAGCTTTCTTAATATATAGATTTAGCCACTGGCTAAAAGCGGAGCTCCCTCTTATTAGCCCAAATGAAATGCACGTCTTGAGAGAGAAAGAGCAAATAGCATCCGTAACGAACATGTCTCAACAAGTTCCACACGCTGAGTGGCTAGCTAGCAAATACGTAAAGCTAGCATTATACTATGTTGTCTGTGTTTGTCTATGTTGCTTTTTCTGCTACAAGTGTACCATAGATTGTGAAAATACGATAATGGGAAGGAAGAAAAAGGAAAATAAAAAAACATGTTTAAGAGAAAAATAGCAGCAACATCAAGAAAACGATGTTTTTCGTAACTTTGTGTAAATTTATTGTACTGTTTTCATTAATAAAAATAAATAAGTCTCATTCGAAAGACGTGATTCAAAGGCGCAATAACGAATCACTTCATGGTCGGAACAGCAGAAAAAAATCCCTCATTGTGTAGTTTTCCAGCCAAGACACCTGCAATATTTGTTTGTGTCCGTGTAGCCGAGCGCTTTTGACGGATGCAGTAGGTAGTGATGTGTACTGTCAGAATATGCGTGGCCAGAAACATATTAAGTGAGTTGAAACGTGTAACACACATACATTGCTTTAGTGCCAAGCTGCGGAATATTCGCAGAATAAACAGTTGAACAGATTTTTAAAATAATATTGTTGAAAGGCTTCAAGTTGTTAAATGTTAGTATATTATCACTGACTGTTGCTCTACTTTATTTAAGCGTAAAATGAGATATTATGAAGATAAAACCTGCTTGGGTTAGCAGTGGAGAGTTCATTATTGACCAAATATGGTCATAAACTCGATACGAATAATCCACAGCTTGGTTCACCGTTAATGTTTCAACTAAGTTATATGTTTCTGGCGTGGCTCAATACGTTTCTGTTTCAAGTAGAAAGTAAAACTACTGAATTTTATTGAAATCTTTAACTGACCAAGATACGATGAATTCAAATCATCAAAGCACGTTGGTCAGTTGCAGCATGGAGGGGAGAGAAATGGAGACGTAATTGCATAAATTAACGATTTTCATGTTTACTCGGGAGACCATAAGGCTCGAGCGTCGCTTCACTACAGAAAACTGGTCCCCTCTGGTCCCCAGGAAAGTGATCTTTCTGGATCTTTCACACTGTTAAAAAAAGTTATTTACCGGCTTTAGATCGGTCCCTATAGGGAAAAAGTGGCTGAGGGCTGACGTCACAGTTTTTCCCTGTACGGACCGACATTAAGCCGCTAAATAACTTAAATAACTTTTTCCCAACTCTAAAATTTGACTTTTTTAATGAAAACAAGCGCCCGCAAACGTTTGCCATGACCTAGGTCAGAGATAGTGAGAGATCTGTTGGTGCTTCAGATCAATCTTTTATGTGAAGCAAACAGGGCAACAGCGCCACGATTACCCTGCGACCTACGGCGAGCGAGGGAGAGAGGAGGAAACCACTGCTCGTAGGGTGCGCCACGATAGATCAAACCAACACAGCCAATCAAACCGCTCGATTTACCTTAATTATATGCAGTTCCGCCTCCTTCTCTCTCGTCTCCCTGTTGTAGTGAATACATCGGGCACCATGGTCACTGCCCTTTGTTGTAAGTGTTCTGTCCAACCTGGAAATTCCAACCCTTTGTACTATTACTACAACCTTTACCGGTGCCGATCCAGAACGTCGTTAAATCTACTATCTTTGAATCCGAGTTCCACTGGGATGGATAGTATTAGATTTATGTATACCGACCAATGTTATTTTTAACAATTCGTTTCTGTTTTTGGCAGTGTTGGTCTCATAGGCTACCCTAATGTAGGAAAGAGTTCCATAATCAACACTTTAAAGGCCAAGAAAGTCTGTAAAGTAGCACCAATCGCCGGCGAAACCAAGGTATGTTGTATGCAAGTTCAGCCTCGTTAAAGGTGGGAGGGGATCTGGGAGTACAGTAGACGGAGGGCAGCGGGAGGCAAGGAGCCAGGGAGCGATGGAAAAGAATAGGCAAGAGGGAAGGTGTAAGGGCTGAAAGAAGGGAACAGGAGAGGTAAGACGGAGAGAGCAGGAAAGGAGACAACGAGAGGTTAGAGGGATAAATGATGGTAAAAAGTAGAAGCAATCGGTTTTTCAATGCCCATTTCCCCATGCTCAAGTAAGGGATGTTCAATGTTATTGCATGGATGTGTTGCTCTCACTATAATGAAGACGGTGCCGAGGCAATCTTTTACATTCATTTATTATTTTACGAGATATTCGCAGTTAAAAATGGCCATTTTTTCCTAAAAGAAGGTTGGCTACGGCATACACCACCCCACCGGGTCCCACTCGAGTATAGCTGTTCTGGCCGCTTCCCTTGTATATTTGTATTTTCTAGGTCTGGCAGTATATTACTCTAATGCGGCGCATCTATCTGGTTGATTGTCCCGGGGTGGTCTACCCGACTGGAGACACGGAAACAGACATCATACTGAAGGGCGTGGTTAGTATCTTGTACCCCTCCCAGGCTGAGCTACCTAAAACTCTTGACCACCAAGATTTAAAGGGGTATAGATCCATATCACGTTAATATGGATTAATGATATCTTAAAGTTATCCCCAAGAAATGTATTGTGAAGCTTATAACTTCATTTTCATCAGGTTCGAGTTGAGAATGTGAAGGAGGCAGCCGAACATATCCCTGTGGTACTAGAGAGAGTGAAGCCCGAATACCTGGCCAAAACCTACCGCGTCAGTACCTGGACGGACACGATTGACTTCTTGGAGCAGCTCGCCAGAAGGACAGGGAAGCTCTTGAAGGTAGGAACATGATGACTGGAAATGAAATGACACCAGATCCTGTCACCTTTTGGACGAAGTCTTGCTCCTGAAAGATCATGGGAGCCTACAGCCTCCAGTTTTTCCGTCGCAGCAGGACTACGCCCAATTCGGGAAATATTTTCTCCAACTGGTCGATATTTTGTGGTGTTGCCGTCCAAATTCGTATTTAGTTTATACAATGTCACATGAAAGCCAAGGGTTGTGGGTTCAAATCCCACTGAAATTCCCATAATTTATTTTGTTCTTGAGCCACCATAAAGATAGACTGATCAGAAGCCTGGTAAGAAGAATTTTTTAAAGGGCTTTGAGAATGTCTGAATAAACCGTTTATGCTCAGCAAATCTGTTACGAACACTTAAAATGAGTGTTGTGTTTTTAGGGTGGCGAACCAGACCTGAACACCGTCGCTAAGATGATATTAAATGATTTCCAGAGAGGAAAACTACCGTACTTCGTGGCGCCGCCCAAACAGGTAGGTTATCACGAGTAATAAGTATTCAAGTTGTATTCTGCTTACAAGAAGAATGATCTTGAAAAGTCGGAGTAAACATCATAAATGCGCGCTTACTTTGATGGCCTGGTTGACAGGGTCCGTACGCTCCTGGAAAACCGGGAAATTCCTGGAACTCTTTAGGAGACTCAACCTGGAGAACTCTTGGAACATGCTAAAAGAAATTTTGCCAAGACAAAACTAGTACAAATCAGGCTCTTTAAGTTGTTTCTTCAATGTAGAAACGTTCTGAGAACTTAGGGAAAACTTCTTCAAGATATCTGGGGTGCTTACCATTATGTCAAAATTCCCGGAAATTCCGGTTGATACTGGCAATTTTCGGGGATTTCGGTTGGTACGAACGGGTTAGGTTGTCCCGCCATATCGTTTGGCACGAACCGATCGGAATGGTTTGTACCATTTGCACTCCACCGGTTTAATGACCAAAAACGTAACCGATGCGAACCGAAATAGAAATGGGCAAATTGAAGCGCCATTCCACTCGGTACTTCATCCCTACCGGAATGTTTTGCACCATTTAGCACCGAACAAACCAACCGGTAAAACCGGCTTTCTTGAAAAATGGTAAGGACCCCTGGTCAACCTTCTTGAAAACAATCTTGTATCCACATCCCGTGCATCTTTGAGTCAGCGGCTGGCGTAAACGATACGCGGGCTTTGGGAACGAGATTGCCCTGAAAAACCCTGTATTTCTAAAAGGTTCTGGGCGCACGAACCCTAGCTTAAACCTAGATTTTTTTGGTTTCGCGAGTGCACCTTTTTTGCTACGTGTACAGCAAAAATCCTTCCTGGAATGATAAGGTTCCACACGAAATGGTTCCACTTTCGCTTATCAAACTTCTTTGCGATCTGTGACATGAGCCCACTTCTCCCGAACGTAGTGTTTAAACTAGCAGTGCGGTGCGGTTATGGTGACGGCCCTGGGCTACTCCATCTCTAGAGCCATACGTTTGCTAAATTATGTTGCAGGATGAAGACGACAAGGCGGTTGAACAGTCTAAACGCGTCCCTCCTCTGTTGAACAGCTTTGTCAAGACATCTGACAAGAGTGACGTGCAAGACGAAACGCCGGCTCAGGTATCCCATTTACATTTGAAGAGCACAGGGATTCCACTCTTAGTAAGAGTCCATGACTAAGATTGTTCGTTGATCTGCTACTACTTCGTTGATCTGTTCGTTGATCTGCTACTACTAAGTTTGTCGCCGCGTTTCGCTAAACAATATAGCACTGAAATCTCATGAATAATAACGACGATTGCTTTAAGTTGATGTTCTTTATCTCAAGCCGTGTGTAGTGCTGCTTTTGTATTGTACTAATCACCATTGTTCCTGTAGGAAACCAGCAATGTGGAAAGCGCAGAAACCGAACCTATACTAAACACCGAAAAAGTGTCTCAATCTGCAATGGAAAATACAAATGACGAGAAAATGAACAGTGCAGAGTCGAAGACAGATAAAATGCCAAATCAAGTAGACAATTCAAAGCAGACTAATACAGATAAACACTCTGACGAACACATTCCAGCTACAAGCGCGGAGAAGGCATCTGATGAACAGTGTAACGTGAATCCTAAAGTCACCGATAACTCTAAAGAAAATGACGATAGCCAGTCATCGAAGGATCACGATTGTAATGAAAATGCAAAACTTCATGTCAGACAGGACTTCAGTGCTATTCACGTGGCTCCGGAATTCGCGGGTGATGACTTGAGACCGCTAGAAAAAATGGCGTCGAGCGAAGATACAATGGATGAAGTTGGTTCTGACGGCGAGAGTGACAATGAAGATGAGGAGGATGAAGACGAGGAGGAGGAGGCGGAGGAGAACGAGGCGGAGGAGAACGAGGCGGAAGAGGTGACGGTGATAAGTGAAGAAGAGGTCGAAGAGGCGAGTAAGGAGAGGACATGCGACAATGAAGCAAATGATGAAACTGTTGACTCGGATGAGGAGATACCTGTTCTGATACCAATACCTGGAAGGTCAGTGTTAAATTAGTAGCGAACCTGTTTTACCTGACTCTTTGCTATTGCCCTTGCATACTTTTGTCATTAAATTTGTATCGCTAAAGTCAGTTTTACCACATCCTTTTGAACATATCAACGTATGAATAGAGTCGCCGGCTATACTACAATACGAAGTCAAATTCAGACCAAAACGACGTACCCTACTGTTTGCAGAGACAACTTTTGCGTAGTTGAAAAACGACAAAAAAGGGAGAAAACAGAAACGTAAAAGTAAGCATAGAGAGAAGAGTAGCTTCTTTTGGGTTCGTACGCCTCCTAGAAAACCAGGAAAGTCCTGGATTTTTATTTTGCTCCTGGAAAGTCCATGAAACTCCTGGAATTTCGGACAAAGTCCTAGAAAACTCCTGGAAAAATGAAACGAATTTCATCATCGTTTCATACAAGATTGAAACGTTATCGAAAATGGACTGACAAGGCTGAAAATTATCCTGGAAAACTCCTGGAAAAATTCCGAAACAGCTCCTTAAAACACCTGGATTTTGTCCAATTTCTGAGCGTACGGACCCTGCTAGATGTAAAGTGAATGTCCTGATTCAGTATCGTGATTCCTCGCTACCCTAGCGTCGCCTAAACAAATGCCTTCTTCGTTTACTCTGGTGCACTGTTCCTCGGGGTGTTGATGACTGTTGATCTTTTACAATATAGTGACATTGCTAATGGCGCAGCAGAGGGCAGCGAAGAGACGACGAAAGGTCTATTCGATGTGTCAGAATGGGAGGAGCTGAGAGAGGCCATGGAAAACGAAGATGAATTTGAGGAGGACGAGGAAGAGGAGGAAGAAGCGCAGCCTGATTTTGATGAGGAAATTAATGAAGATGACGACGAAGACCTTGAAGAAGACGACGACAACATTTGTGATCACCAGGAGGAAGATGTCTCAAAACTTAATGGTAGGAACAAGGACTCACATTACGCCTGATGAAAAACGTTGTAAGATCGCAAAGATTTTGAAAGATCTATTGAAAAATCTTTTTGTGTGATCCGACATCTGGATCAGATCCTCTGCAACGAGGATTTCAATGTTTTTCAATTGGTGGCCTCAATTGGCTGTGCGTGATCTCCTGGCGCCCGTTTCTCGAAACGCCCGAGAACTTTGCTTTGAATTTTTTATGGTTTATCAAAATGTTTTTCGTTTCTTTTCTAACCTGCTGATTTGAATAGTCTTTAACTCCGTTTTCGTGGTTATTTCTATTCTATAGTATTTATAGAATTACTTTTTGGGAAAGTTTTCGGGAGCAACTGACCTGAACTGTGATTTTTCTTCGATTTGAGAGTTTAAATGAAATCGAAAATTTGTTTTTTGAAACGTAAACAGTAATTCACGGATAGGAAGTTGTAGAATATTTAAATCATCAGGGTAGAAAAGAAACGAAAAACTTGGGGATCAATTTATTAAAATGTCAAAACAGACTTTTCGGGCCCGAGAATTCTCGGGCGTTTCGAGAAGCGGCCCCCTGGAAATGTTTACATAACTTGAAAACTAACCCTAGCCTGCTTCGGAAAAGCCAGGGTGTTGGCCTATAACAAAGGGGAAGGGGGAGGATGGGTGGGCATTCGGGTGGGGCTGGGTGGCTCTCTAAGGATTCTCGCCATCCATTCCTTGCACAGACACATCGCAAATTAATAGTATAGATAAGTCCGTTGCAACTGACCGTTTTCCTTCGACTACAACTTCCGTTTTCTCCCATAATCATTTGTCTTAAAATAATTTGTTATGATGTAGATCCAAAGCTGAGCACGCCTGTGCGAGTGAACGAGAAAGCCTGGACCACCCCATCTAGCCATCGGTACTCGGTCAGCGTGAGCCCTTATGTGGCATGCGTGGAAGCACTAAGTGAAGACCAGGAGCAAACGGAACAGAGTGACGAAGACAATAAAACTAGCAGAATATCGAGAAGTAAAGGTACAGCTATTTAACCCATTATCCTGCGAGATTGCGCAGAATATCGTCTGCTACTTAGGGGACGAAGTCCCGAGTTGGCTAAAATCAGACGATATTCTGCAAAATCGAGCAGGATAATGGTTTTATTATTCAGCACATCGATAGCAGCACCCCCCCCCCCCCGAAAAGCATGACTTTTGTGTATTATTTACGAGCTCAAAACATCATATTTCCCTCAGAGACGGATATCGCAGGATAGCTGTCATGTACAGAAGACAGCTATTGGCGTTCCAATGACCATATTTGGGCAGTGCATCGATGTGCTGAATAATAGTAATATCTAGCACTACTACGGAGATCT
Source organism: Scolanthus callimorphus (assembly GCA_033964015.1). Classification (NCBI taxonomy): domain Eukaryota; kingdom Metazoa; phylum Cnidaria; class Anthozoa; order Actiniaria; family Edwardsiidae; genus Scolanthus; species Scolanthus callimorphus. Next base: position 10,548,334 of record CM066919.1, read on the forward strand.
TTTTGTCCTGTTGTGCTAGTTGCTCGTCGGTCGGTGACACAAAGTCATCGTTATTCATTAAAGAAGCATCTTTAATTTGACAAGTTTATGTCCCCATTTTGAGTACTTTCGGCTCGAGATATCAACAAAATGCATCACAAGGCTTTTGGTCGTGCGTTGATACACTGAGACTTCGTCCACACTACACCGTTTTCAAACGAAAACAGATACTTTTTGCTCCGTTTTCAAAATGATTTGCGTCCACACTTATCGTTTTCGTATCGTTTTCGCCCGTCCACACTACAACGCGTATTCGTACGCAAACGCTCTTATGCATTCAGTGGGCATGCTCAAACAAGCTCAACGCATGCGCATTTCGATCTGTTGGCCCGCGAAATTGGTCGGGTTTGCTGTGGTGACGTCATCGTTTTCGCATAGCAGCGTTTTCACCCGTCCACACTAGAAAACAGCGCTTTCAAACAGCTCCGTTTTCAAATTGATCCACTCTGGAGAGCGTTTTCGGATTGATCCGTTTTCGGTGATCGTTTTCGGCGTTGTAGTGTGGACGATAGTCGTATCCGGAGCAAAACGTATCCGTTTTCGTTTGAAAACGGAGTAGTGTGGACGTGGTCTGATATACCAGTGGACGATCCAGGCACTTTTTGTCCCCAACTTACTATACCCTCTAATAGAAACTCAAGCCAGGACATAAAGCCACATAGGCTCTTGTTATTATGAAACTGATTCCTGTATAGTAGCAAATGGCCAACCAGCTCGATTTGTAATCTACAGGGTCACATACCAACAAGTCAAGTAAACAAGCAAAAGGAAAGGAGGTGAAGACGAGGAATCGCCCAAACAAAAGGTGAGTTGTCTTGCGAGACATTCCATGCACTCCCAAAAAGATCCTTTAGATATTTGGCGTCTCCAATGAACAGTCGCAAAAAATACGCACCCCCCTATTGAGGATCGTAGATCCTTCATATATGGTACACTATAGTGTCCTGTATATCCTCGTTCTGTAAGACATGGGAGATACTTACACGGAGGGCACTATAGTGTACCATATATGAAGGATCTATCTTGAGGATCCCAGTTGCTGCTAACCACCCTGGAAATTCATGGATGCCCCTACCTACCCTGGAATTCCAGCGACTTGTCTCATGACCACCCTGGGAATTGTGTTTACCCATCCGGGAATTTCAAATTTTGGTACGTGTTTCCTGGAATTTGGCTCTAGCAGTAGGGTACCAACCCCGGAATTCCAGGCTGCTCTAAGAACACCCACCCTGGAATGGCTGATTGTATTTTTAAACCGCACCGGCAGGGCTGTGGACCTCCCTTCAAAATTGACCCCCTCCCCTGGAATTTCCATTCTTTCTGGCAAAATACCCCTAAACAATCTATATGGGATAAAATGTCTTTCTGCTTTTGTCATGTAATAGATTCATCTTTTCATTTAGTTTTTTTCTCTTTGAAATTTCCCTTCTATTTAAAATATTTCTCTTTTTGCTTTCACTTTTTCTATAGTACTTAAATATTTTCAACATACCCTGCCTTGACTAGATTTGCTATTTGCAGGGCATCCTATGTAATAGTCTTCTTTTTTTAGAATAAATTGATTGATTGCCCCTGGAAAGTCACCTTTTTTACCCCTCCCCTGGGAATTTCCAAGCGCCAGACAACCCCTCCCTTGGAATATTCAGAGTCCAATACACCTACCCTGGAAAATGTTCTGTAGGTCCTCAAGCCCCCCGATCCGGTTTAAAAATGCAATGAGCCAATAACAGAGGTCTTCTTTATTAGGCACTTCTGATTTTTTTTTTGCGACTTCTTTTTTTTTCTCGGTTTGGTTTCAGAAGAAACGAATGACAACCAACAAGCAAAAAACCGGATCAAGATACTATGAAACGGCGAATGTGAAAAACAAAAACAGAAATAGAGTTCACGACAAATCTGATCGAAAGAAAAGAAAAGGGAAGAATAAGTGAGAATATAATACATCGTAATAACTCAAGTAAATACTATTTTAATGTTCATGGCGAGCTGTGTTGGAAGGGCAAACACAATGGTCAACTCACAACCGTATGTCTTTGATGAATGAAAGGTTTGCGACAGTGTGAAGCAAGAATCGACGTAGCAGATTTCGTATGACGGAAGGTACGGAATGAAATCGCGTAGTCGCGGCACGGTCACGGTCGCGCTCGGCACAACTTTGTCTCGGCACTTCTCACAGTCAGCAAAGAGATTGAATAGGCTAAAGCCCTGGCTAAACTAGGACACATGTAGCGCGCAACATTGTAGCCGGACGCGTTTCCTCTATGTTTCCCAGTTAGCCACGCGAGAAACATTGTTGCGCGCGACAAATTGTGTAGCCGGGACACAAAGAAATGTTTATTCGCAAGACAAGAAACATTTCATGTGTCCGAGACACGCGTGCGATGTTTCCTAGCTTAGCCACCCGGGGAAACATGCAGGGCACAAATGTTGCGCGCTACATGTTTCCTAGTTTAGCCACCCGGGGAAACATGCAGGACACAAATGTTGCGCGCTACATGTGTCCTAGTTTAGCCACCCGGGGAAACATGCAGGACACAAATGTTGCGCGCTACATGTGTCCTAGTTTAGCCACTCGGGGAAACATGCAGGACACAAATGTTGCGCGCTACATGTGTCCTAGTTTAGCCACTCGGGAAAACATGCAGGGCACAAATGTTGCGCGCTACATGTGTCCTAGTTTAGCCAATCGGGGAAACATGCAGGGCACAAATGTTGCGCGCTACATGTGTCCCAGTTTAGCCACTCGGGGAAACATGCAGGACACAAATGTTGCGCGCTACATGTGTCCTAGTTTAGCCACTCGGGGAAACATGCAGGACATAAATGTTGCGCGCTACATGTGTCCTAGTTTAGACACTCGGGGAAACATGCAGGACACTAATGTTGCGCGCTACATGTGTCCTAGTTTAGCCACTCGGGGAAACATGCAGGACACAAATGTTGTGTCCTATAGTTTAGCCGTAGCTTAACGGTGCGTATCTCTTGTTGCCACCCTATTCATATCTTGTCAATGAAACATTTTGGATGATACAATTGCACAATTTCTCATACGCGACCGAGTGCATGCAATTGTGTACAAATTTGACAATGTTAACCTCCCAAATGATTCTTCAAATTTGACAATGTTAACATCCCAAAGTGATTCTTCACATGAAATTAATCATGTGGCAATAAGAGTGTTGGCCGATTGTGTCTTCAGTACTTAATATACCGTACCTTTTATGGCTACAAAAGTGAATAAACTGTGAAAAAACTGTTTATTTATGTTACTGCCATTGCTATTGCCTGAGTTAATAGACGCCCACTCAAAGTCAAACGGTTTAAGTGAGACGTCTGAGCTATATGGCCAGATGTCACGTACTGGGTGGCGTGACACTGCATAGATCTGGGTAGTGATTGTGATTGGTCGGTGCGTTTTGCCAGTGTCGCGTTTGTTTGTGAGTTCAAGATGGCTTCGACAGCAAGCAAAGCTGTAGATCGGTTGAGATTACTAATTCCTATCGTATACCTGAATTGAACTAATTGAACTGCATGCAAAATTGTATATAAAATCACCTTCAGAGGCGCCATGAACTCGTGATCACTAAATACAGAGCTGTGTGCTGCAAAATATGATTGGCTGATAAAAAAGAGGCACCATGAGAATGCAAAGTACACGCAAATACATATATCTTACTGAGATCTTTTTTCAGTAATACGGGCGGATATTTTACGAGTTGCGGACGTAATTTTCCGAGCCCCGCAGGCCCCCGCATGAAAAAACATCTAATGATACGACGAACAGAAATATTTTCTTTTCTTGTCAAGATTCACTAGAAAACGTACGTGATTTGTCTAAGCACACGATCGGGAAGCCATTCAAGTGCGCGCGCAAAACCGGTTTGTTACAGTGTAATACGGCTCTCAACCGTGTAATACGGCTTTTGCCGTGTAATACTGCTCCATATCTGCACTCAATTTGACCTTATACGGTAAAATGACGTCACAGTCGTATAATAAAAATAAGTTTTCACCATCTGAAGCCAAGCAGTTTGTGGCTGAATCAAGACCGACCTTGGACTCAGCTTTAGCCAAGGACGTCTGTGCGGCTAGCGCAGCATGCAACTAAATTGGACGATCCCGTATCGATTTTTCCTGATTGGTCAGAGTGTCAACGAGCAGTGAATTAAGACAAATTTTACCAGGATTTATAGCAATTTTGACAAAAAGTAGCCAAAAATATCCAGTTACTCAAAAGTTTAGAACCCCTTGACTTGATTTTGGTTTGCTTTGGAAGAACTACATATAAAGAATAACTGGGTCTCGTCCCGCCATGAAATTCGCACGGAAAGCGGAGAAATTAAATTTCATTGTTTACCACCTGGGTCCAGTTGCTCGAAAGTAGTTTGGCACTAATCCAGGATTAATTACCATGGTGACTCGATGGTTTTGTTCAAACTAAACATGGTTTAAATTTAATCCACTTTTGAACAACCCGCTTGTGGAGTACAATAATAGGAAAACTCGATGTCAAGCGCAATTCCTTCCAAATCCCTATACCATTATATATGAACTTTGAAGTGTATTTTCATAGGTTCCCTTCAAGATTTCTTGATGAAACTAACGCGAATTGCTTCTTGCGTGCAAACCTTACAAAAGATGCTAATCTAAAGCCAGTAGGTTTGCACTTTCTAGTAACCTGATTTTTGGTAACACGTTGCTCGAATCACTAAAAACAATCTGTCTCAATTAGGCTATGGTATATTTAGGGTAGATTCTGATTGATCCGCTGCCACATTTGGCAAACACAGCAATACCAGCCTCTTTAGCGTCTGCTTCGCGTCTCTGCGTCAGCTTGCGACAGCGAGTGCTTCCAGGGTTAGCATACCAGAAATGGTTCGTACCACACCCGGACAACTTGCCTGTGAATTCGCGCGTGCGTGAGAAAAATGAAATACTGGTTAGCTTACTTTGCCCAATCTGATGCCCAGGTTTCATGAGCCGGGGGAAGCCAAGGTGACCGAGGGGTTATACTGTCTCCTTTACAGTTACGCTGTTCTTGTATACATATCTTATTAGATGTTTTTTCATGTAAAACGGGCTGTTATTTTACGAGTTTCGGACGTAGCTCAGCCCCGCAGGGGTGAAGAAATATGCGAACAACGAGTAAAATGTCCGCCAGTATTACATGAAAAAACATCTAATGAGATATTTATTATACGACGAACAAAACTTTTTTCTTTTCTTTTCAAGATTCACTAGAAAACGTACGTGATTTGACTAGCACACGACCGGGAAGCCATTCAAGTGCGCGCGCAAAACTGGTTTGTAACTGGTTTGGTACCATTCTCGAACCCAGAGCTCCCCGGCTCGTCGCCTCGCAGGGGAGGCTCTGGTGACATCCATTTCAGGGCCTTCGCTCTTTGGCTGAAATGGCGCGCACGCGTACATAAAAGTAGCTTTATCTCGCTTTATAAAAACGTATCTGTCAAAATAACACTAACATTCGTTTCCTAGTCGTCTTTTCAACCTATGCACTCGACTTGAACGACGCTCTAAAAGTAATTGTTAGGCATACCATCATTTTCTTCTGAGCATGCGTCGATGGCTGTCACCAGAGCCTCCCCCGCGAGGTGACGAGCCGGGGAGCTCTGGATACGAGAATGGTTTGGTACAGTAATACGACTTTTAACCGCGTACGTCTTTTGGCGTGTAATATGGCTGCATATCTGGTCTCAATGTTGACCTTTTATGGTAAAATGACGTCACAGTCGTATAACAACTCTCCATACTTACCCGAGTCGCCGCCCATGTATTTTTCATCAATCACTACGTCATGTGCTTCGTCCCAAGGTACCAGGCCTCCAGCACTTGATAACGACGAGCCTTCCAATCTGTATACCAGAAACATCATTACACCAGGCAATTAGAGCGGTTTTCACATGACTGTCGTGAAAACAATTGCAATTAATCATTCATCTAGCCAAACAGAATCGAGAGAAATCACGACTTGCTCCTAAATGGCTTTTTTCTCAGCCAATTGCCAGCCCAACCACTTACTGAGTAATTACACAATTGTATTTACTACAGAACTTGATTCGCTGAGAAAAACGAGTAGCCAATAATAACGCAAAGCAATCGCCATTACATAACAAGTCTTCACAGTCATGTGAAATCCGCTCTAAGAGTGCAATTGCCAAGGAACCTGCAAACTTGCAAATGTCTCAAAGCTCGCGTATAGGCCATCCTTGGTGACGTCATTGTTTACATTGTTTAAATTTTAAAACGCTGTATCTATCTTTGAAAATGCAACGAAAAGCTCAAAATAAATTCTTGGAAAAGTATTGACCTGTTTCAAGAGTGGATTAACAAGAGTTAGAATCTTTCCCTACTGTATTTGTCCACATCACAGTCAGAAAAGTGTCAATTTTTAGATTTGAGTTTCGCGCGCGAAAGTATTCGAATGCTCAGGCTCGAATGCTCGTATACCCAATACACAACAAAATAGAGAGTATCCTACCTTATCTTTGCGATTTTAACGGTTTTTCCATTGATCTGCGTTCCCAGGGCCTTCTGGGTAATTTTCAAGATGGCGGATCAATGGGAAGAGGACCCTGGCAATGGCTGGGGCCTTTGCACAGGGAAACTGCCTAAGAAAAAAAATTAAGTTAAAATCAGATATGGCGGGCCGACAGCCGGGAAAATGACGTAAATCATTAAAACAAACTCTCTTCAAAGCTGTCGGCCCGCCATATCTGGTTTTTCTTAGGCGGTCTCCCTGTGGAAAGGCACCAGCCTTTGTCAGGGTCTATACTTCCGAGTGACCCGCCATCTTGAAAATTACCCAGAATACATTGGGAATGAGGTTGGCCAGCAATGGACGCATGCGCGAGATATGAGCCGTTAAGAGAAACAACTCATATCAAAAATAAGCCGTCGTTTTTGCAAAATGCCTATAAGGGGACTGGGGCGAGCCGCGCGGGTTCCCTGTGGATGCTCAAAATAGATCAGGCCTGGCTGCTAAGCTAGATCCAACATGGAGGGTGCTTTGAAAGGTCGAGTCGCTAAAATGCCTGGAAGTTCTCGCTCAAAATTCAGTGTTTTTCTGGCAAATGTCGCCGAAATTCTTATAGAAGGGGATCTACCGTCACTTCCAAATAAGGTAAATACTTCCAAATAAGGTAAATACTTCCAAATAAGGTTTTGGCCGTGAGTGTTTCAAAAACGACGGTTTTGATCAGGGTATTTTTGATATGTTCTGCGCAAGCCCAACGTTCAAAATCAGCCAATCAGCGAAGGCCCTCAAGTGGATGTCCCCAGAGCCTCCCCTGGAAGCAGACGAGCCGTGAAGCTCGACTGGGTTCGAGAATGCTGTAAAGCATATTGGTCCTTCAAACCCCTTGTTTAGTGGTCACACAAGAGAGTATCATGTTGCTTTCCGTGCTTCAACGACAAAAGCCCAAACCAATCTTATGAATTAACCTTCAATTAGGTGCATAAACAGAAGCCAGGTTCCGCCCGCGTATTTATGCTCTGTAAACTAACTTACCTCCCCCAAACACCCCAAAGCACTCAAATTGCCCCTCGAAACAGATCTTGTACTTGATCTTTCTCCACTCCCCCGTTACCAAGACAAACAGGGCCGCTGGTTTGGTCTCAAGATCGCAGCTCCGCGTCATGCTTGCGCTGATTTCCGGTTTAACTTCCCCGGTTGAATTGATGCTAACGTCAACTGAGTCGTTTCGCAACTGGACTGACGCCTTTGCGATTTCCACCCAACCACCTGACATAAAGAAAAACATGCCAAGAATCGAGACTTCCTTGTTGCCGCTTTTCCAATCACTATCACCTGCCAAACGCGATTTCAGGTGCTATTTGAGTCGCGATTTCTGTAACGATCTTATGGAGATGTAATGTCATATCGCGCGGTGTAACGGCCGGCGATCTTATGGCGATTTCACTTGCGATGTCGCCGCGACGTCGCAGGCGTTTTGAACCAACCCCGTTCCCAGGGTCATCTGGGTAATTTTCAAGATGGCGGGGTCACTCCGAAGAAGAACCTGGCAAAGGCTGGGGCCTTTCCACAGGGAGACCGCCTAAGAAAAGAAAACGATATGTCGGGCGGACAGCCGGGAAGAGAGGGCGAAAATATTTCCGGCTGTCCGCCCGCCATATCGGATTAATTTTAACTGTTTTTCTTGGGCGGTCTCCCTGTGGAAAGGCCCCAACCTTTGCCAGGGTCTTCTTCCGAGTGACCCGCCATCTTGAAAATTACCCAGAAGACCCTGGGAACGAGGTTGGTTTCGAACATTCCACTCAAATTCCACTGCTATGCGGGTATTATTTCTTTAGATCGCCAACAAACGAACAAATATCACAGAGCAAAATCGCCGCCCGTTCACACCGCGATATATATTAACGTCCACGATCGCCGCAAAAATCGCACCTCAAATCGCAGCTAAGAATCAAGAAGCGAATCAAGAAGATTGCTTCATAAATCTACTTTTTGAAGTAATTTTTTAGTGCTATCGTATTTAACAATTAGATTACGAGCTCGAGAATTCTATGAGCTGATAGTTGACAAGCAAGCTCATAGAAATCGAGAGCGAGTAATCTAATTGTTTTAGTAAAATCACTTTCGCACACTACCTTCGAATAATGAAACTTTTTAGAGGCCGCCATTGTTTTTGTTTTTCTTCAAAACGCCGGCCTTTTCAAAACTCACTATCTATGACTCAATAGACAGTGAGTTTTGACTGCAGGATTCGTGATAGTGTGTGAGTGTGATTTTACTAATAGCTTTTAGTAAAATCGGATTTGAAAGCCAGAAAATGGCAAATGTCCAGAACAAAAACATTTTTTGGGCAAAACAAATTGACCTACTAGTGTCATTTGACCCTCTCGCCCTCATGGCCTCTGAGTCAATAGCCCGCATTCGGCCTTCGGCCTCATGGGCTATTGACTCAGAGCCCATTCGGGCTCGAGGAATAATTGTTCAAGCAAGCAAGTGTATTAGGAACCCGTTAAACTTCGAGTCGAAAGCCAGCCTACTGATTAACTAGACGAAACAGGACAAGAATCTCATTGGTTTATGTGACAAACCAACAAATCCCCCAAAAAGAGTCCTAAAGTGATGATGTCACAAAAAGAAATTTTCGATTTAGCATTATTTGTCCCTTCATTTCGAAAGGCAAATCGGTTGCAGCGCGACCAAGATATGGCCCGCTGCGCACAATATTCTTAAACAAATCACTGTATTTTTGGTTCAGTTTACGTAATATTTATTTGCAAACAACGTTCTTGGGAGTTGTTGTTTCATTATTCGTGGACAAAAATCTGACATTCGAAATTTTTCAAATAATGTAACGTCACAATTTAGGACTCTTTACAGCCGAATTCGATGTATCGCGATGCTTCAATTCCAAGAATCGGTTTTTTCTTTGGACAATTCTGCGCTGTCACTCAAAAATGGGGCGGGGCTATGCAAATTAACATGAACTCGACGGGCCTCGACGGAACCCACTTGTGATTTGCATAGCCCCGCTCCCATTTTTGAGTGACAGCGCAGAATTGCCCAAACAAAAAACCGATTCTTGGAATTGGAGCATCGCGATACATCGAATTCGGCTGTAAGTCTATGTTTCAAAAACGTGGCTCGCGATTCTTTTTACGGTTTTAGCTGTAAGGATTCAAACCATTGTTTAGTTTTAACAGTTGGTCTGGTTGAAACCGTGAAGGCTATAGAAACAGGAATAGAAGGATTTGGAATCAAACTAACCTCGTTTGACCTCGGTTAAGACGATTTTCTTGACTTTGCCGTGAATAAGGGTTATATTGTTATAATCCCAGAACCTTGGCCAGGGTAGCATGTTTGCATTGGTTACAAGAGTCCCTGTTTTATATTCAATATAGGCGTCGTTAAAACCTATGTCGTAAGACCAGATATTCAGTCTCGATATCCTGCCTACGAATGCCCTATTCGGATCCCGACCACTTCCGTCTGGTAGCATTTCCTGACCGACAATCACTCGGCTTTCTCTCGGAATTGTCCAGCCATATTTGAACCATTTCCCGTAGATCGTCCCGTCGGGCGTCTTGATGCGAAAGGTCCCTGCATCTGAATGCCATGTGACAACAACAAGACTCCAGATCCTGACGCCAACAGGTCTATGATTCTGCAAACTGAGAAGAGTAAACGACAACAGCAACAGTAGCAGTGCGACAAAACCAAACAGAGCCTATCAGCATATCAAGAAAATCTCGCCAAAATTAAAAGTGTTGACTTGCTTAGAAGGAAATCCCTTGGAAGGTCTGTGAAGCCCTGGTTAACATGAGCCTGTGTTTACAAGGGAATCCCGCTTGGAAGGTCTGTGAAGTCCTATGGGCCTGTGCTTACAAGGGAATCCCCCTTGGAAGGTCTGTGAAGCCCTGGTTAACATGAGCCTGTGCTTACAAGGGAATCCCGCTTGGAAGGTCTGTGAATCCCTATGGGCCTGTGCTTACAAGGAAATCCCGCTTGGAAGGTCTGTGAAGCCCTGGTTAACATGGGCCTGTGTTTACAAGGGAATCCCCCTTGGAAGGTCTGTGAAGTCCTGGTTAACATGAGCCTGTGTTTACAAGGGAATCCCCCTTGGAAGGTCTGTGAAGCCCTGGTTAACATGGGCCTGTGCTTACAAGGGAATCCCCCTTGGAAGGTCTGTGAAGCCCTGGTTAACATGAGCCTGTGTTTACAAGGGAATCCCCCTTGGAAGGTCTGTGAAGCCCTGGTTAACATGAGCCTGTGCTTACAAGGGAATCCCGCTTGAAAGGTCTGTGAAGCCCTGGTTAACATGAGCCTGTGTTTACAAGGGAATCCCCCTTGGAAGGTCTGTGAAGCCCTGGTTAACATGGCCCTGTGTTTACAAGGGAATCCCGCTTGAAAGGTCTGTGAAGCCCTGGTTAACATGAGCCTGTGTTTACAAGGGAATCCCGCTTGGAAGGTCTGTGAAGCCCTGGTTAACATGAGCCTGTGTTTACAAGGGAATCCCCCTTGGAAGGTCTGTGAAGTCCTGGTTAACATGGGCCTGTGTTTACAAGGGAATCCCCCTTGGAATGTCTGTGAAGCCCTGTTTAACATGAGCCTGTGTTTACAAGGGAATCCCGCTTGAAAAGTCTGTGAAGCCCTGGTTAACATGGGCCTGTGCTTACAAGGGAATCCCCCTTGGAAGGTCTGCGAAGCCCTGGTTAACATGAGCCTGTGTTTACAAGGGAATCCCCCTTGGAAGGTCTGTAAAGCCCTGGTTAAAATGGGCCTGTGTTTACAAGGGAATCCCGCTTGAAAGGTCTGTGAAGCCCTGGTTAACATGAGCCTGTGTTTAAAAGGGATTCCCCTTGAAAGGTCTGTGAAGCCCTGGTCAACATGGGCCTGTGCTTACAAGGGAATCCCCCTTGGAAGGTCTGTGAAGCCCTGGTTAACATGGGCCTGTGCTTACAAGGGAATCCCCCTTGGAAGGTCTGAGAAGCCCTGGTTAACATGGCCCTGTGTTTACAAGGGATTCCCTCTTGGAAGGTCTGTGAAGTCCTGGTTAATATGAGCCTGTGCTTACAAGGGAATCCCCCTTGGAAGTGAAGCCCTTGTTAATATGAGCCTGTGCTTACAAGGGAATCCCCCTTGGAAGGTCTGTGAAGCCCTGGTTAATATGAGCCTGTGCTTACAAGGGAATCCCCCTTGGAAGGTCTGTGAAGCCCTGGTTAATATGGGCCTGTGCTTACAAGGGAATCCCGCTTGGAAGGTCTGTGAAGCCCTGGTTAACATGAGCCTGTGCTTACAAGGGATTCCCTCTTGGAAGGTCTGTGAAGTCCTGGTTAATATGAGCCTGTGCTTACAAGGGAATCCCCCTTGGAAGTGAAGCCCTGGTTAATATGAGCCTGTGCTTACAAGGGAATCCCCCTTGGAAGGTCTGTGAAGCCCTGGTTAATATGAGCCTGTGCTTACAAGGGAATCCCGCTTGGAATGTCTGTGAAGCCCTGGTTAACATGAGCCTGTGCTTACAAAGGAATCCTCCTTGGAAGGTCTGTGAAGCCCTGGTTAGTATGAGCCTGTGCTTACAAGGGAATCCCCCTTGGAAGTTCTGTGAAGCCCTGGTTAATATGAGCCTGTGCTAAAAAGGGAATCCCGCTTGGAATGTCTGTGAAGCTCTGGTTACATGAGCCTGTGCTTACAAGGGAATCCCCCTTGGAAGGTCTGTGAAGCCCTGGTTAACATGGGCCTGTGCTTACAAGGGAATTCCACTTGGAAGGTCTGTGAAGCCCTGGTGATGGGCCTGTATAGGACACATGTAGCGCGCAACATTATAGCACATGTTTCCTTCATGTTTCCCTATTTAGCCACGCGAGAAACAATTTTGCGCGCGACAAATTTTGTAGCTGATACACAAATCCTATTCAAATTTGAAGTAAGTATTTCTCTAATCATAATGTTTAAGAATAAAAAAACATTGATTTCGTGTCATATGCTCTTAATTTAATAACTAAAACTTACTTTTCACCCCAGATTCCGGCATCCACAGATACTCTGCCTGTCACATTGATAGCTTCTTTAAGCCTGATATAAAAGACTGTCCTACTATCCCCAGGCCTCGCTATGCTCAGAACAGTCTGTTGGGAACTGGGTACTACCGGTACTCGAACCCAGACCACTACGGAAATGGCGTTGTAACTCGTTCTCGTGTCTGATTGATTGTTTGTCGTCAATCGCTGTTCGATGTAGTTCTCCGTGCTTCGAGTAGGAAACAACACGTCAAAGTCGCTGAGATTCCCTGGTTATAAAAGTTTCCATAAAGCAACGACAAATATAAAAAAAAAGAAAAAAGACGTGGTCAATTTTTGATTTCTATACATGCTGTATACATGGGTCCTTAAGTCAGAGCACTCTCAGCCAGGTAACGAATACTATACGTAATTTCAAAAATGTTGCTAAAGACCAATTATTATCAAAGAAAGCAGCATATACATTTGATTTGCTGTTGATATGGAAATACCAATTTCACCAAAAGTAGTCATATCAAAATAGTTCTCGTTGAAATGTTTCGTTTTCTAAAATTTCCTTATATGGAAGTTTCTACTTACCATTTTGAAGTTCCAGAAGTTTCCTAGCTTATTTCTTACCCTAAATTGTCAAAACGTTCGGCACAAACTTGCAGATTTTGGAGAGAAACGTTATTCGTGTAGGCCGCCATCTTTATTTTGGTCCCCCGGAGCTCGGAAATACCTACACAGGTAGCCCACGTCACGCACGGGTTGGCATTGACAAAAGCGACACATTTATCTTGATATGCAAAAGTGTGTAAGAGTGGCATACTAATTTCAGAGCAGAACGCTTATTAGCCCAAGGAGGCCTGCACCTATAAGTATTGTACTTTCCTCATGATCATGCTTGATGATGCTCATGTAAAACGCCATATAAATAAACACAAAGAATATAAAGAAAATACATGCAACAAGCGATAAATATTCACGCGTCGAATACAATGGGTCGTGCCATTATATGTGGCTGCCGACATTTTGACGTATGAATGAGAGATATTTGAATCTTTTCTCATAATCGAAACTACTAATTCATCAACTAACGACGCCCTAATCGTACTGCAGTACCTTTCCATATTTCACAGACTTGACCACTGTTCGTTGGTAGACAATTACACTTGAATCTTTTCGCGTCGCAAGTATCGATACATGTTCCGTTGTTGAGGCACCTTTCTATGCTACAAACTCCATCACTGTCACTATTATGCTACAAAAACAAAACAAATGCAAGCAGCTGTAGGTCGATCAATTTTTTAGCCCGCGTAAAGAAGACCTTTTCAGTAAAACTGCTTCAAGACAACCCCAAGATAATCCCTTTAAAAAGTGTATTAATTGTAAAGATGAAATGCTAATGGCGACTTTACAACCTCTGTAAGTATTTTCCGGCAATGCTGTCTCAAGAGAAATACTACCGAGTCACCACGGAGCCACAGGAATTAGTTCCTTCGTAATTTACAAAGCAAACCTAATTTTTTCCAGTGAAGGTGACAACAATATTTTCCAGCAGGAGGTCTTTTTAAGAGGAGGTCGTTGTTTATCACTGATGCTACTGTATTTTCTGTGTCGTACTTGCCTGCAAAGTGTCATGTTCAATAAACAGTTGGTAATGCGCGGTGTTGACATTCGGAAGGTACTGGCAATTTGTAGACCCTCGGGCGGCATTCTTTAGCGTACACTGCCCTCGCTCTTGTCCCTTCGTGCCGTAAGAGAACGACTTGCAAAAGGGATGTTGCGTGCATCGTGTAGCGCATGTCATAACATCGGTCGAGAATGGGTCAATCAGGTTACAGTTTTGAAGATAGTACCCTGGTGAGGATTCAAAGAGTTTCAGTACTGCTATTTTTATAATTCTGCGAACTCTACACCGACCAGCAAACCGCGATTTGGCTTCCGTCAATCAAACGAGTGAACAACTCTGGGTGATTTCACGGAGGCTTTGATAGATCTTGTGAATTGATAAAAATTTTTCACTGTAAAGTGCAAACTAAACTCAGAAACATGCGTGGACTTGACTTAAAAGGTTTGATTGACGGACGCCAAAACGCAGTTTGTGTGTTTTCCCTTGTTGCTAAATTTTAACATTGTCATGATGTTGTAACATTGTTCTTTACAGAAACTTATAAATTACTTCCTGATCCATATTATATTTGTAAGGCGCATTAGAAAAAACAACTGAGAACTGTGAAGCTGAATTTGCGCGAGATATAATAATTAAGCAATAAAAGTACTTTCCGCGTGCTCTCTGGTTTCTTACAAACACGAGGGGATGTTGGGAGAACTGATCAAAACTGCTTTTAGAAAATAACGTGCACACGCGCGACATCGTTGCGTGACAATCGTGTTTCTCAGGTCTCTTACAAACACGCTTTTAACCAATCAGAATGCGCACATTCACAATACAACATAGGTGTTATTTTCTAAATGTTTTTAAAATATTTAACAATTAGTCGCCTAGGGCTCCGTAAATATCGGCGAATAGTCACCGAGACAAAGTCGAGCTGTGACTGTTCGCCGATATTTACGGAGCCTGAGGCGACTAATTGTTTTAGTATAATTACTCAAGCGACTTGTAAGATTTTTGACAAAAAAAAAATCGGGTTTAGGGGTATTGTTTTAGCTTCTCGTAATAAAGTGGGCGCGCGATCCCAAATGCTTTCAATGTTATATAGCAAAATATTCCAAATGTCTCGACCAATCATCGCGCGGAATCGCTTGAGTAATTATACTTATACTTATTATTAAGATAATGGCACAAACCTTTTTCCGATACGAACGCTATTTGGCAGTGTCGAGCAGTTGTCATGACAACACATGTGAATGACAACATCGTGATTCCCATCCACCAGTCCATATCTTGGAAAGTACACCTGAATCATCAGTAGCAAAACATGATTTTTAAGTGCTAATAACATGGGGGCAGATGCAACGCGCATCGCCTTCTACAACAACGGCTTACTTTGCTGTTTCCAGCTGTTTTCTGTTTTCTAAATATGAGTTTAAACGTTGCTGGGCTGAAAATGTTTCTGTTTCTTTTTGCAGGGATCGAGGCACTGTGAGTAGGGTCCCGATTGTGCTGTTATTAAATGACTTTACGAGGTGATCATAAAGTAACAACGTTTGTCGAACGAAAACCTTTAATAAATTTATCAGTCAAGCATAGTTTCTAAAGCTTCTAATACTGAAAACGTTTGAAAGACAAAATATTGCACTTGAATTGTGAAACTCTTAGCTTTTTAATTTTTTTCTAGGCAGCATTATATCAAACGCATGTATCTTTGTTTCTCATTTTTATACAATGTTCAGTGTGATCTGTAAAAATCAAGATATTTGTTGTTGTTGTTATTACAACGATTAACATTTTTCTCAGGAAGCGAGAAAAGCACAGAAATTTCGCAATTAGGGCGTTTTACTCCCCGAAACTTTAAAATAATTTTCCAAGCAGAACTTTACTAGTTATTTACTCTTGGTATAATGTAATGCATTTTTTTTACTTGTGTGTCTTGCTTCGTTGTTTTACCTTGACCACGGTTTAAAGAACGTGTTGTTTCGCGCTACGGCAATTTCAAAGCGTCGCATATTTTTGTTTACAAGATTTTCTGTTCCAGACTTCGGGCTGAAATTTCTGCTTTACGAACTGAGGGATGAAATTTCTGCTTTACGGACCGAGCCTTAATGCTCCGCCAGTCAAATCTTAACCAATCAAGTCCTTGCCTTATTTCGCCTAGTGCAGTCGACTGGCTTTCTGTCGCGCTAAACCCATTCGACTGCACTAGACGAAACAGGATGCTTCGGAAAAGCAAAATCAAACTACATTTTGAAAATTAATTTTACAGCGGTTTTCGTGCAAAACAGAGCGATGTGAACTCATACATAAATAAATAATTCGCATAGATTCATCCCGTTTTTTAACAATAAAACGATTTATAATACCGTTCTTTGATCGTGAGAACTTTGGCCAAATCACAGGTGAAGATGAATTAACTTAATTCATAACATTGACAACGGGGGAGAGGCAAGTTAGTGTAAAAGTTCATCGTAAGCCTTAATTGAATTGGCGAAGTAGTCTTCTAAATTAGCAGGAAAGATCAAAGGCCCCCGTGAGTCTAAACAATTGGAAAATAACACTTGATAGATGTAGATGCGGGTAACTGCATTCCGAAATCATAACGATAACTGATATCAGTCAATTTTCTTACTCCTTGGAAGAGTTTCAATTTCCATAGCAATACATCCCGAATACATGCAGTGGTTACAGCCCTAGGACTTCAGAAATCGGGATTTCAGACGAAATGTATAAATATGAGAAAATTCCAAAATATACAGAAAATATATGGCAATGCAGAAACATTTTGCCCGGAGACGGGAGTGAAATCTTGACGCTGCCGGCAAAACCAAGAAGAGTTGACGTCCCTGTAATATGTGGCATAGGAATCGTGCTTGCTCATGAAAAACGATGCAGCCTTTTCGAATTGACTCAGGGCAGCAGTATGAATGAGGTCAACACCAATTTTAGAATTTTTCCCTGCTAGCAGAGGCCACTTCTATCTTCGTATCGGCTTGCTATGTCTTGTTCTGTGTTTTGAAGTAGCCTCTGCACACCTGCAAATGTCATTTGCGTGCAGAGGCTTTTGCGAATTTGAAATACATATGAAAGCAAATGCAGGAAGATAAGAATTAGTCTCTGCTCGCAGGGAATTTTGGGACTTACAGGGATAGTCAATCTCGTTGCGGCGCCAGCTCCAAGTTCGTCGCCAGTTCAAAATGCGGACCTGTTTATGTGCTCTAACAAAGCTAGTTATCCTTCTTCTCATCTACCGAGTTATCCCGTGGAGAAAATGACAATAGAATTGGAAAAAATAATATCGAAAATAATACTATATTGTTTGTATAAAAGCAGGGTCTAATGAAAGTTCCTAGGGCGCATAGGTAAAACCTCAAACACGATTTACTTTTGTGTTTTGTTTAGCGTAAATGAGTAGAAAAAGACGAAACAGAGCAGGGCAGGATTAAAACTGAAGTTTTGGGCAATTCTAGGAGTCTAATGAGAGTTCCTAGGGCGCATAGGTAAAACATCAAACACGATTTACTTTTGTGTTTTTGTTTAGCGTAAATGAGTAGAACCGAAGTTTCGGGCAATTCTGTCCTTCGTCAGTGCGGTTACAAGAGCCAGTTGCATGTCAAAACTATGATCCGCGCGCGATATAGTCGGAAATGTGAACGCGCATGTAGCACACACAGTAAAATGCAGACCTGTTTTTGTTACATTGTTACGTCTGCTGGCGCAGAAACGCGTTCAATTTACTGCGCCCTTGGTTGCACTCTGGATCTAGCCTGCTGAGTATCAGGCGAATTTTCGCCGTTTCGAGTGAAGCAAGCAAAACGGAGAGGGCTTACTCTCTGAGGTCGCAAAATATTCTCGCGGGATTTACATGTCGTTTAACAAGATATATGGATGTGAACTCTGACGCAGGCCGGAAGAGCGACGATCATTTTAGAGACAGAGTGGTTTTCGTCGTAACCAACTGTTATGTGTAATCGGTAATCACTTTGAAAACACAGCTCCTTTAGGTTTTATTCAGAATTGGTGTAATCACTTTATGATTGGTTTCACTACAGTCATATGAAATCCGCTCTATAACACCAAAGTTAAAGATACAAAGGAGTTGGGCGCGCTATATAGATTATTTCAAAAGAATATCACAATGCCATCCACAAAGATTGCACACGGAATAACTGGGTCATTTGTTGAACGTTTGCGCGCAACTGTGAACTCACCAAAACACACACGTCCCACATGGAATATGCTAAATCAACTACTAGACCTATAATACCTAGAGCGATGTATAGAGACCGTTTAATTGCTCACTACTCATTACAAGGGGCGTCTATTAAATGGTCTGGTGGCCGGGCGTTCCCTCACCTAGGTCCCTGGACCAAGTCCCTTAGTCGCTACTGAACCGTGGATAGCGACTTCTCGAACGCCCGAGAATTCTCGGGCCCGAGAACTTTGTTTTGCAATTTTATGGATTTATCAAAAAGATTTCGTTTTCTTTTCTATCCTGCTGATTTTAATAGTCTATAACTCCCTTTTCGTAGTTATTTCTATTCCATAGTACTTACGTGAGTTTAAACCGAACTTTTCGGGCGCCCGAAATACTCGGGTGAAAACAATGGAAAGTTTTCGGGAGCAACTGACCTCCCGAGACTTTTCGGGTGATTTTTCTTCGATTTGAGGGTTTCAATGAAATCGGAAATTTCTTTTTTGAGACGTAAACAGTATACATATTCACGGATAGGAAGTTCTAGACTACTTAAACCATCAGGGTAGAAAAGAAAACGAAAAACTTGGGGATCAATCTATTAAATTTCAAAACAAACTTTTCGGGCCCGAGAATTCTCGGGCGTTTCGAGAAACGGCCCCCAGGGCCGAAATCTCTGGCGTGGGCGTATAAGAACCGTACGGTCGCCGTACGATGCTTCAGCTCTTTGTCTGGAAGCTGTATGGTTCACGTACTTTTTGGTTAGCTCTTAAACAAACCAATGTCGGAAGGCTACCAAAAGTACACTCTTATTTGTTTTAGAACCAAAAAGCTGAGTTGCTTTTTTCTGCCTTGCCGGGTCATTTTGGAAACAAAATGGCGGCGCGTGACAAAGGCGAATTCAGTTCGGTGTGTTACAGATATTGACGACGAAATATTAATATAGGAGTTGAAAGAAACGTACAAAACTATTACAAATGTTATAACCATGGATGAATCAGGTATCATGCGGCAGGGCGTGCAATATGCAGGGCCTCTTGGCTAAAACAAATGGTGGGTTACCTGTGCTCTCGTTTCCAGCCCTCTCTCGCTGGACTTAGGAACGCCTGAACGTCTATCGTTTTCTTCCATTTCGGGGAAAGCGCGGAGAAGTACGCTTTTTTGTGTGTCTCGCTGTCTATTAGACGCTAATTTACGCTATTTGTGAACTGATTATTTTTGAAAAGGACCAGGAACAATGGCTCACGAAGGAAAAGGTGTGGGAACGTCATTTGGTACATTGGAATTTGGCAGAAAGGCAGATCTAGACGAGGTATTGCAAGCTTTCCGAAGGCGTAGCCAATCGATGAAATCAATAATCGATAAAAATCAATATCAATCGATATCAATCAGTATCAATTAATCGAGTGATATTGAAAATCGATAATCAATCGATGTTGGTTCTCTCTTATTGATTGATATTGGAAATCAATATCAATCGATCGATGAATAGCTGTAAATCGATTGAAATCGATTCCCCTTTTCTTTCTGGTAACATATTTTAACCATGCATACCTCAAATGAGCACTCATGGTATCATTTCACAATTTCACTTCATCAGTGTTAGCAGCCAGTCACCGCTATGGACTGATTGAGCCCCTTGTTCAGCGAACTCTGTAAATCGAGGGAAATGTTTTTTGACCTGCGGCATGTTTTCCCCGTGGCACGTCCCTCCCTTTCCTCAGTAACTCGACACTGTAAACAAATACCAAGCATGCCGTGGGAATAAACATTTTCTTTGATTTATGGACCTTCGCCGAACGCAGACAAAATCAACTGCAGAACTTCGCATATAACAGCGGGATTATATTAACGTGTCAATTAAGTGACTTATCGATCACCATCGATTACAATCGATCAATCCTATTCGTGTGACCTATCGATTGATCAATAACAATTAAGTAATTATATTGATTGATATCGATTGATCGATTGGTTTTGCGACCCTGGGTGCTTGCATTTGTCAAGAAAAAAAACGGTTGATTTATTCAGCATCTAAATTGTGACAAACACTCCAGTTGAATGGAAATCCCAACTGGAATGGTGCTTTCTATTTGCTAATTTCTATTTCAATTTGGATTAGGTTTCATTATTTGTCAGAAAATTTGGTTGGTAGTTTTACTTTACCATTTATTTCTCAAATAAATTTGTCAATTTTTCTGTTAACAATGAATATAAAACAATAAAAAGTGGCAAATAAAAAAATGAATACAAAATTGTCAAATTTGCATTTCAGTATCAATCTGGGGTGCTAATACCATTGGTGAATGTTTTCCAAAGGTTTGTAATTATGGATATACTATGGATTTTCTGTTTGTTTTAGTCAATAGCTATGGTGAAGACCTGTCTTGAGTATGGATGCTTTGAATTTGACACTGCTTTCATGTGAGTATCAGTAATGATTTATTTTTACAAATTCAGGGCCCGTGGTTTGATGCGAGATTTTTTCTGAAATTATGCGCTAAAAATACGAAATTATGCGCTAAAAATACGAAATTATGCGGGATTGCGCAATATTTTTCCTAGTGCTGTAGCATATTTTGCTCTTTTCAACTGTTTTGTTACATGAATATAGCTGCTATTTGACTTCAACAACTCTTGTTTGTTTATAAAAATGCTTTGTGATGAGTTCCAATTGCTACGCTTTACTAACGTAACGCTACGTTTCTTTCAGGTAGACATGTTTTCACTTTGTAATAAAGCTTTTCACTTTCTTACAAAATAGCGTTACCTTTTCCATACCACAAGGATCGTAACAACGCACTCCTATTAAGAAATGAACTGAATGGTCACGAGAGCTACACGCACACTATCAGAGCTATCGTTACTATCTCTTATGATAACAAAAAATCGTCGCACTTGTTTGCCGTCGTTCTGTGCGTAATGCTCAAATTACCTCCCTTCGCGAGAGCGATCTGCAATCGTCGGAAGTAGCCATGTTTCTGTCGTGTAAATGATCCATGAAAAAGCATAATGTGATGTGATTATAAAGTCGACTGTGTTTATCACATTAGCGTCCTCTCCCGCTTTTTTCTTTACTTTGCAAGACACAAACATGTGTTTTATTTCTTGTTGACATCAGTTCCCAGCGCGACGCGTTATAGAACGCTTTGTTATTTTCATTTCTGTCGAGTTGTTATGACGTTTGAACAGATAATTTCAGAATAAATGTATCACTTTTGTGAGAAACACCAAGTAATGATGCCTTTTTTTAATGATTTCCACAAAATTTTGGGAAATTATGTGCGATTGTGCGGGATTCGGCGGATAATGCGCATTATGCGGAAAAAGCCAAATTATGCGTTTCCGCACTCAGCGCATCAAACCACGGGCCCTGCAAATTAAAGGACCTCACTTCTTGTATGTAAATCTTCATAGCTCACATCCTGTTGGGAGGGTTCTGTATGCAGGAGTTTCTAAAACTTTTCTATTCTGTTTAGGATCCTAAAAATATCCTAAGTATATCTCGCACTTTGGCAGTACATTCTCAGCGAAAGTTTGATGAGCGATAATTCGGCGCGCGAAATATCGGTTCGAAAATCCCTCATTATAAAGATTTTATTTTACACTTTTTATACACCTACTTCATAAATGAATAAAAAAGGTTGCACATGTACTGTTAAATAGCTAATTATTCACATCAGTATTTTACATGCATTTCACAGATACAGTGTAGTGACCTAATATCCATGGAAAACTGTGCCCGGGGTGGGGGACTCCCCTATTTTTGGGGCAGTGGTGCTTGTCAGGAACTTTCAATTTGACCCCTAAAAGGTACCAACAAGTAATAGCCTGAAATTCAGACGTATTTTCCCTTGCAATTTTCTTTTGTATTTTCTTACGAGGGAAAATACGTCTGAAATTCAGGCTCCCAAATCCATTGTTGATTTATTTGCTATAACGGTCCCCTAACAGGTCTGAAAAAAATTAGTGTTTTCACTTGGGATTATGCAGGGCATACAGTAAAACATCATTACTGGGAGTGAATTTCCTTGGGAGGGGGACTCCCATATTTTGGGGCAGGGTTCATCTGGAACTTTCGATTTTACCCCAAAGGGTACCAAAAGGGTGTGGCTTGGTTGATTTTGACCCCTAAAAGGAACCAACAAGCTAGCTTGAATTTCAGACATATTTACCTTATGTAATTTTCTCTCGTATTTTTTTACAAGGGAAAATATGTCTGAAATTAAGGCTACTAACAAGTATGATATTGATAAACCATTGTTGATCTATTTGCTAGAATGGACCCCTAACAGGTACCTTTCTGGAAAATATTGCAAGTTTTATTGCAAATTGTACCCCCTAAAAGGTACCAGAGGCCTGATTTAAACCCTAAAAGGTATGACGAGCACCCTCACCCGAAAAATAGGGGATGCCCCTCTGGGAACTGTGCCTCAACCCTAAAGAAATTGCAACATAAGTTTTATTGTGATTCCAGAAATTATCCATACCCCTCCCACGGAACTGGTTTGAGATGTGAGCCCCCACCTCTCTGGAATTTCCTGTGAAAATACAGTGATGATATGAGAAACCATATGCTTTGGTAATTAAACCAATCAGGAATGAGCAAACCTATAGTC
Organism: Scolanthus callimorphus; assembly: GCA_033964015.1. NCBI lineage: Eukaryota > Metazoa > Cnidaria > Anthozoa > Actiniaria > Edwardsiidae > Scolanthus > Scolanthus callimorphus. The sequence goes on from CM066919.1 coordinate 10,571,294, forward strand.
CAGGGAATCTATTGCATCTTTAACACAACTGGATATTACCACAGGGCACAATAGAACAATAATGTGATTCCAGAAAAATACCTTTACCTCCCCAATGGAACAGATTTGGAAATTCTTCCAGAGCGGAATATATGCTTGTTGTAGAATGCACAAACTTGCTAGCTCTAAAGTAACTGGTAACGTACAGTAGGGAACACCAGGAAATCACTTTCACTCTTAAGGACCTCAGAATACAAGTGGGTTCCAGGGGTTACTAGTACCTCAGGCACTGGAAAGCCTTGCTATTGTCTTGCATGTGTTTCATTTAACAAGCCCTAATGTACCACAGAATATCAGCACCATGAACTATAAAAAAAGAATCAAATCAAACTAGGATATCTAGTACATGACAGCCTGAGTTGTTAGATTAGTAAGGCTTAGTAGATGTCTGGATTGTGAAACACCATGACTGAGGTCTTGAGGTAATATTTAAATGTCCCTTATCGGACTTGATCAGGGTCCAGTTGCTCTAAAGTGGTTTAGCACTAATCCAGGATTAATTACCATGGTGACTCGATGGTTTTGTTCAGAACTAAACCTGGTTTAAATTTAATCCACCTTTGAACAACCCGCACCAGGATTTCAAAGTCTGCATAACTGATCATTCATTGTTAATGAATTCATTATTCATTAGATACTTTAGCCAACATAAAGGAAAACAAAAGTGAAAACTAGCAAATACAGTTTATTGTTGGTGTATAAAAACCTGAAACTTGCTTTTTCATGTGACAAAGTGAAATTTGATTAAAAATAATGACATTTGATAAAATAATGACAATTTTAAGCGGTAACTCGACTTGGGACATGTATTGGTGGTGGATGCAAATCTATAACCCTAGCCTATTACAGGTAAAAGTAAATATTTTCAAGTGCATGAGCATGCCTCCCCCTTACATTGTACTTCAGAATCTTGTTAGGATATCTAAGGCAGTGATTACATGATACAGTAAAAACCCACATAAAAGAACAGGTGTTTTGGAGAATAGGCTGATTTTGTTCTTGTATATTGGGTGTTTTCTGCAAAATCAGCCTGAAAATGTTCTTAAGGTGTTCTTAAAGTTGTTTCTTAACATCAAATACTGCATACACTAGAAAGGTGACAGTCATTTAGTAACAACAATTAGTCAAGTCTAAAAAACAATTGCTAAATTACCCTGGAATTCCTGCTGTAGAACTGTGTGTGCATGGTCTAGCACATCATATTGATCTCCTGGGTACTCTACCACAAAGTGGGTTACTGTACTCGAATCTAACTGGCAGCAATTTTTTTATACAAGAACAATTTTCATTTTTCAGGCTGCATGTGTTCTTATGTATAAAGGTACCTTTTTGACCAAATTTCAGCCTGAGTGTTCTTAAACCACATGTTCTTTTATGCGGGTTTTACTGTACTGGTACAAACTCAGAGTGATCTGTGATCCACTTAAGTTTGTAGCGGTATTGGCTCTCATAAATTTATTTACATGCATATACATGAAATCAGTCTGGAAAAAAGTCCACACGTTCACAACGGCTTGCACACATTCATTTTGGTTGCTGACCAGACACGAACAACTTTTGAGTCCATACCGGTCTCACATAAACACAATCACAAAAGGTGATGATTACATGAGACCAATATCAACTCAGGAGTGATCTCAGGAAATACTGGTCTCATGTAATCACTATTACAATCCTATTGAACTTAGCACAGGATGCAAGGCGCAAGCTCATTGGTGAGAAATGTTGAGACCTGACAGCCATGCCGCACCTCCTGGGACTTTTCAGCAGTGAACATTGTTGTTCGGCAAAAACACAGCAATTTTCCATCCATTAAACTCAGCTTTGAATATTCATTTATTCTTTTTTGTGTGTGTATGAGTTGATGTGTGTGAATCAGAGCAGCTGAAGCACACAGGCAAAACATAACTTTAGTTTTGGTTTTTTTTTCAGAAAGTCAAAACTCAAAAATAATCCTTTGCTACTGCCATAAAATATAGCATTAATTTACTCTCTTGATTGCATTTAATTAGAATAACTGATCTCACATAATCTGCAGCATGCAGCAAAGAGGAACATTTTTTTCTTCAGTGAGAAATTGGTCAGTCACACAAAACCAAAAAGCTCGAAAATAAGCTTAACTTAAAAGCTTACCTGAATATTGCTGCCAAAGCAATGCACCTTCCGGTATTTCTTTGTCGAGAAAACGAGTCGCAGTACAAATGTTCTTCCTCGTATTTAGAGCTTGAGTGACTTGTAATTCATGAGCGTCGATGATACAACCGTGGCTAAAATTCCATGAGAAATGCTTCTTTTCACAATTTAATTCTTTCCGTGCTTTAGCTAAAACAAAGCTGGAGATTCTTTCCCTTGTGTTGTTACTCAAAAGCTTTTCATAGCAAGAATAAACCTCTCGACTGGTTGACTTCTTTCCCTTTTGTCAGATCCGGGCAAGACAACTTTATCGATCACTAATCCAAGTCCAGTTTGCGAACAGCCATAGACAGATAACCCATAGGTTATCTTTTCTGAGAGTTCGTCTACAGTTGTGTGCCTAGTATATACGCTGGGCTGCAAGAAACTACCATTAAAACAGCAGAAGAAAAACTCGAAAAACAGCCAGGCGTCCGTTCGCCTGTCGTTGGCCTGAATTTTCATACCGTGAGGCACTGGGGTCTAGGGGCAGGGCAGAAAAGAGCCGGCGCTACTTAAAGGGCAGCGGATATCCCCATTAACCAAAATTTTCGACTAGGTGGGTTACTCTTTATTTTACATTTTTTAATTGATTTTTTTTATATTTTTTAATTGATTTTTTCCCCCACGCATTAGCCTATGGGGCTCCACAGGAGTTCCGCTATAATCCTGGAGAATATTGTTTGCAAAAAGTTACACTTTTGTCAAAGCGCCTAACTAGGGCCTACTGCAAACCCGCATTTGAACATATCCATATGATAATTCACCGATCCCGCATTCATTGTTATACCCCTAGTTACTGTTGCTACGTCGGACAAGCCAAATTTTATCTTTGGCATAGAGCATGGAAAAGACACCGATTGCAGGGAGGTGTCACAATGTTGCATGCAATTTGGATTTTATATTTTTATCTTGAAAAGGGACATGGTCACCGAAAACATCAAAATTATAATATCACGAATAATAAAATACTCAAATTTGTAAAGAATGCTTTCAACTTGACATGGTGAAAATTTGAGCTCATTTCGATGTAGGATTGCAAAGATATTCACGGATTGTAATTACAGCTTACATGAGGAAATCTGACTCTTTTGAAATCGGTTTACCTAATCTTTTTTCAAACAAATACTAAATTTGCCATCTTAATTCGCTCATATCTCAGCAATCCTTCATCGTAATCCAATGAAATTTTCTGTACTTCTTTCTTTAAACTGACTCTTTCATTTCAGAGAATATTTTTGTATTTTGTGACAATAACGATTTTAGTGTTTTCTAGTTGACCATGTCCCTTTAATAATTATTGAAAAATCTTCAATATTCAAGTTTGTTGCTCGGACATTTTAAATTCCGTAGGGAAAACTTCCTATTGTTTGCTATGAGTGGGCGGAGCTATCATCAAAATAGGGATTGGTCTATTTGCAGTTACAGGTGCATACATTACTTTTATATACATTTTAATGTGGAAAATGTCTCCTATCATTTAGATTTCAACCGACCTCCCCTTCATTCCCCATTTTTCAATGTCTTCTTGGCTGAAACAAATATGCCAAAAGCTGATAGAGTGTATGGCACTTATTTATCATTTTAAGGTATGCCAATGGTAAAACAGAAGAGGTGATGGGAGAAATTGACCTTTTGAAGGAACCAAAGGTAATTAGATTTTGTTTCAACAGTGTTTATCAGTTTATTAGGCAATACAATTTTTTGATTACACATATGGAGCATTCTCATTCCCAGAGCTGCCTGGCTTGTAACCTTGCAGGGGTGACTCTGGTGACAACCATTGGCGTTTGCGTGAGATTTGATACAGAGCCGTCGAGAGAAACAATTTTCTGCGCATGCCCCAACGTTCAAAATCAGCCAATCAGAGAGGGCCCCCAGAGCCTCCCCCACGAATTCGCAGATCCGAATTCTCATACACATAATTATGGATTGACAGCTAGATTTGACCTGAAAACACACATTGGCAGATTTGCCCGCCCCAATTCCACTTGACTCCCCCCCCCCCCCCATGGAGTGCACTCGCTTGCATGATCTTCTGAAAATTAATTGTTGTCATTTCAGGTTGTCATTGCTACAAAAGCCAACCCTTGGAGTAAACAGGGTAAGGAAGAAGTTTATAGATTAGTTTGCACTCATACAAGATGCATCATTGGTATCAGGGCAAGAAATTAAAGCTGAGAAATCACTCAAAAGTCTAAATCTTAGACTTTCTTCAATCCAGACCTGGCTAGAACATTATCGTTCCCAGAGCCTCTCGGTCACAACTGTTGGTTATTTCTTCTTATTATTATTTCTACAATCTAGCCCCGATTACCCATGGTGCATCTGAGTGTACAAACGTCATTTTTTGTTATCATTGTTTTGTTTATCTTGGGTAAAGGTACTATATGCTCTATGTAGGTCTGAAGTTTGACCGAGTTTTGGAACAGATGAATATATCTCTCAAGCGAATGAAGCGTGACAGAGTCGACATTTTCTATCTGCATGCTCCAGACCACAAAACTCCAATAGAAGAAACTCTAAAGGCTGTCAATCAACTTCACATAGGTAACCATAGTAACAGTAACTATAGTAACAGCTTCAATTGGTGGAGGGAGAATGAATTGGTGTTAGCTAACTGAGCACACCAAATCAGGGGCATAGCCAGGGGGGGGGGGGGGGGGGAGGGGGCACAGGGCCCCTTTCCCAGATTTTTTTTTACCTGTATACTTTTCTCTCTCTTTTGGATGACAGAAACTAACAACTATAATTATGAAACTAACAACTATAATTATGTGGATTTTGAAACCATATGATATGATGATTTAGTGCATCCTTTTTTTCTTCCTGAGCCCAATTTGGACACGAATGTACCAATTTGGTACAATTTGGACATGAATGTCGGACTTTGCCCCCCCCCCCCTAACCAAATTCCTGGCTACGCCCCTGCAACTAATCTGCAGTGACAATATATATCATTTGGTTTTATGCACATAAACTTGTTGTACTACCCCAAGGAAATATAATTATAAGGTGTCAAAATTAGTGGTCATTATTAGCCTTTCTCCATTCACATTGGTGCTTACACTAGTCTGAAGGTGGTTTAAGTAAACTGGTTTGTTCCTTATCTCCCAAGAGAAGACTATTCCAAGGACGATACTGAAAAGACTACACTGTACATGTCACTAAGACCCTGTCCACACGAATGAGTTTTTGTTTGAAAACGCAACTTTTTTGTTACGGATATGGCTATCGTCCACACGTCGATTAAAATGACGACTTTTTAGAAACGTTATCCAAAGTGGATTTTTTTTAAAGTGATACAGCGTATTCGGGTGGATTCCTGAAAACAGAACTTTCTGGTCACATTCTTGGTCCCAGTTCACTGCGCATGCATTAAAAACGATATGTAGCGTCTTCGTGTGGAGGGGCAGAAACGATTCGAAAATGCTACACGTGTAGACAGTTCCTATTCATTGACAGTTAATAGAATTCCTCGATTTTAACTCTTAATTATAGAGGGTAAATTCAAGGAGTTTGGATTATCAAACTATGCTTCGTGGCAAGTAGTGAGTATGTTTTTGTTACTTTTAAGTTTTCATTTTACATGTTTCTTTGTGAGGGTAAGGTGTTAGTCTAAATTAGTTGGGTTATCATGCAACATTTCAGAGTTGGCAGAGCTTAGTTAACATATTCTACCACTGTGCACAACAGCCGATTGCGTTTGACTGTTTTACCCTAACAGTTCGCACGTTACGTTTGAACGTTTGAAAGTTGCGTTTTGAGACAAAAAGTCGGACGTTTCCAAGGGCAACCGCCATGTGTATTTTTCACTGACCAATCAGAGAGGACAGAACTCTTTGGTTCGCCATAGAAACGTCTCGTTTCATCCTAGAAACGCAGCTTTCAAACGTTCAAACATAACGTGCGAACTGTTAGGGTAAAACGGTCAAACGCAATTGGCTGTAAGCTTTCTGTGAAAATTTTATTGTGAGAGATTTCTTTGGTTTATTGAACGTTCTGTTCTGTTTTTTTTCTGTTTTCAGGCCGAAATCCACTACCTGTGTAAAGCAAATGCTTATGTCTTGCCTACGCTGTACCAAGGAATGTACAACCCCGTTACTAGGTGGGAAATATTTAACAATTATTCCCAGAGCCCGAATGGGAGCCTAGGGCGAGAGATAATTGTTTTAGTCTAATCACACTAGGCCATCACACTAGTAAGTCAATTTTGTATAGTCAAAAACGTTTTCTGGTGTGGGGCCCGTTTCTCGAAACACCCGAGAATTCTCCGGCCCTAAAAGTTTGTTCTGCAATTTTAATAGATTAATCCGTTTTCTTTTCTACCCTGCTGATTTAAATGCGTCCAATTCGTGGATATCTATAGTGTTTACGTCTCAAAAAAGAAATTTACGATTTCATTCAAACACCCGAAAAGTCTCGGGAGGGCGGCTTCTACCGAAAACTTTCCATTGTTTTTCACCCGAGTTTGTGGTGACTCAACCTGAAAAACCATTTATCGACAATGACTTTTTAATTGCGGGCTAGAGTAATTTTGCTTCATTAGCCCAATCGAATAAATGTTCTGAGAGAATATTCCATAATTGCTACCTAAACGAAAAATTACCTTAACCGAAAATTACCTTCACAAAAATCGCTAATATAAGCGAGAACTAATGAGCTTTTTCGTAATGTTTGAATTTCGAACATAATTCGTCAAACAGTCAAATATCATGTAAATAAAGGTCCAGCACTATGGTGACCCCATCATTTTATTGCAATTTTTGAATGTCCTATGCATGGGGATCAATTGTACCAAGTTTGAAAAAAATCTAGGTGGTAGTACATCTTTTTCAAGGGAAATAGAAATATTACAAGAAAACAGCCCGTCACTTCGTGACGCTAGAAGACCAAACCTAAGTTCCCCCTTCCATAAACTGCTGATTTACATTACTAATGACCTCCCTTTTTGTGTGTTTGTTTTGCACTGGTCTCCCTGATTTTGGTGGAGAAAATGACGCACGTGTGTGTGTCTTGGTGAGTCAGTCCGGTTCTCAAATCTGTCTAAGAACCCGCGCTAAAATTGAAAACGCAGCCTATTACAGAAAAACATTTGACTTCGGAATTGTTTGTATAATGCTTATCAGTAAGGCACGAGAGAAGAAACAGGTAAAGTTAAACTGTTCTAAGAAATTTCTTAGTTTATCATAGGAATATTTAGAGAATATCATTCATGACTTAGCGCGCGCTCTGTAGGCAGTGCCAGGTGTAAGTGTGTTCAAACTTGAATGAAATTTTTCTCAGCTCAAATCTTTCTCGAATTAGAATTATCCCTACACACAAATGTAAGTAATCTGTAATAGAACCATTTAGGTTTGAATGTCTATGGTGCTATCGCTAAGGGAACTGTGTTCTTTTTTAGTTTATGTGGGAGATTTCAACATGGCCGCGATGGCGGCTTTGTCCCTCGCTAAAAAAAAACGCTTGAATTAGAACTTAGCCAAAGGTGAATCTTTTCCAACAAAAACATGCCCACTGGAGAGATTTCCTCCTTCTCCTCTGGTTTGTGTCCTTCGTTTTGCGATACAGCGTCAGGATTTATACTAAATATTATAAAATAGTATTCATGGCTTTTTGGCATTTCGCCTTAGCGTGCGTGCTTCCAGAAAGCAAAGCGGTGTACGGCGGTGTACGTTTGTTCACACTTGAATGAAAATTTTTCTCGATTTCGGCTGTGCGAACTGAGTTCTTTTTTAGTTTCTGTGGGAGATTTCAAAATGGCGGCGATGGCAGCTTTGTCCCTCGCTTAAGAAATCGCTTGAATTAGAACTTAGCCCAGGGTGAATCTTTTCCAACCAAACACGCCCACTGTGGAGATATCCACTTTCTCTTCAGGTTTGTGAACTTCGTTTGGCGACACAGCTTCAGGCCAAGCGGAGTGAGTGCGGACGATTTAGCCAATCAGAAACGTTTGCGCAGACAACCCGATTATAATAGTATAGATATTTACCAAGTTTCCTCGGGTTCTCAAGTTTCTTCATGAAGGAATGTTGAACAAAATAATTTGAATGGATATGTTGAACTGCATGGTTCGGGCCCAGTCTAATAACGAACACATTTGCCCGTTCTATGCTGTTTTCGAGTTTCTCTCCTTGCCTCTGCTGCCATGTATACTAGGAGATAAATAGAGAACTTTGTCAAGTAACAAAAAAATCCAATGGCTATATTTGGTGACAAAAATCTGCAATTGAATTTTAATGTTGATCTTTTTAAAGAAGTCCATGCATTTATCTCTTCGTGTAATCGTTTTGTGTAACTTTGTGCTTTCTCACTATTTTGTAAAATGTTATTGTCATCAGCAAGAACCTTCTTGATAAGCTGAATAGCTTTTGAGGCAATTATTGATTAAACTAGTAATAGTTCTCACTAGAGCTGCCCCCGTGCTTTTTAAACTGCAGATGTAATAGCTGTTTCAGACAACACGCGAACCCAAGGTTATCAGCTTGTTGGAGTTTGTCAGTTGTATTACAAAACCGTTAAGATACATGTGAAATTCTATAAGCCGAAACTCTACAAACAATTCTAACCAAAAGTACGAAAAGCCGTCAAAACTCTTACGAAACTCTAGCGAAATACCGAAAATTCTTAAAACTATTGTGTCACAATTCCAAAACGACTATTAATACACATTCTTACTCAGAAACACTTGCGCACAAAATCTTGTTTGAAAACTCTATGAATACTTGAAAGCATAAAGCCAATTGATTTCCGGAATACTTACAACGGAGAACAGAACACAAGACTTTAGACTCTCGTTGGTTGTCTCTGCTTCGCGACTTCTCTGCTTTTGCTCTTTTTCAATCGCTGCTCCCTAATAACCTATATCTGCGTTTTTATACCAGCTATCACCTAAAGCTGCTAAAGAGCTTATAATAGAACTGAATTTAACAGAACAAAAAACGCGTTCCGCCCTTGCGAGATTTCCGGTCAACAAAGGTACTATTTTAACCTACTTAGTATACTTTAGAGGCAACCATTACACCAGCAGACAGCGCACACATCGGAAGAAGACAAAACGCCTACTTCTCCCTTGTGCTGATGCAAAAATAATAATTCTAAAGTCCTCTTTCTAAGTTTTGTGAACTTATAAAAAGGAAATCTTGTCGGTAATTATCACATTCTTTCGTAGCGGACCTATTGTTAAGCACAATAGCAACCATTTTGAATGCTTTACTACTATTATGAGGTTTAGAGCTCTTAGCTTTGTGAACATTCAAGTTTACACAGCCACAGCAGCTCAACATTTGCTAATTCTGAACTATGGATTGCACTGACTGACTTCGGCTGAGCGTCTCCTTAGAGTTTTTGGTGATTTATTAAATGTCACGACCAGTTTGTTGTGAATGTTTAGATTTTTTATTGTCCGCCAGTGACAACAGTAGAGGTCTCAAACCCACGCTGCGAGTCACGTGATCTGATCATCCAATCATAAACGTTACCCAAGACCTTTGCGGGCCCTTTGCGAGTCACGTGATCTGATCATCCAATCATAAACGTTACCCGATACCTTTTGCGGGCCCTGCTCCGACGGATCGAGATTTTTTCTGCCATATGTACCATATACCCTTATATTTTCTCTTTACGCGGGGTTCTATAATGCCTCCTCTGGGCCAAAACCCTGCGGGGGCAATAAAAATATAATACCCGAAACACACCATTTACACCGAAACCTTGATTAGTTAAACATACGTTTTTGTTCTTTCACCTTGAAATGCGTGAAGTTTCTTGCTGTAATAAACTCTTCCTAGATAAATGATAACTGTTGTTTGTTTACAGGGATGTAGAAAAAGAGTTATTCCCATGCTTACGTCGATTCAACATGAGATTCTACGCGTACAATCCTGTAAGTAATAGTAATAAAACGTTGGTGTTTTATCAGGATTTCGGCCACTGAGAAATATCGTAATCCGCACGTGTGAAAAATTACGATAATGCACACTGTGGCGAAATTCATCAAATCGATTTTTTTGTCACTTTAAAGTTTATATAATAAACAGAATAATACATGGGATATAAAAATTTGAACACAAAATTCCATATCTCCGCGCGCCCTGTATTATTCTCTATATATAATAATCATACCAGCTTGTTCACGGCTTGGTATAGATTGCAAAACAATCTCTTTGATAACATCAGTAAAGGAAGAGAAAAGAACTTCAGCAAACATTTCGTGCGTGGATGGTTCAAAAGCGCGCACCGCCTCTATTTGGACCCATCGTTCTTCCCTTGCTATTGAACTCTGCGCTCGCTTCAATTTTCCTTCCTTTTAAGGCCACACAGGCAATTTTTCTTGCAATTTGCAGCGCAATATTTGTTGCGTTGTGAGTTGCAGCGAAAAGCGCGCGTGTAACACCCCCCTGCAATGCAATATTTTGCTGCGTTGCGAGTCGCAGAAAATGTAGAACCGAGCTCTAATTTTCGCAACATTGCGAGACAAATTGCTACGTGTAACCAGAGTGGATTAACAAGAGTTAGAATCTTTCACTACTGTATTTGTCCACATCACAGTCAGAAAAGTGTCTATTTTTAGATTTGAATCTCGCGCGCGAAAGTATTCGAATGCTCAGGTTCGAATGCTCGTATACCCAATACTACAACAAATAGAGAATATCCTACCTTATCTTTGCGACTTTAAAGGTTTTTCGATTGATCTGCGATTTAATTTTAGGCTGGATCTCACAACTGTTTGCGTGGCGAAGTGGGAACCCTGTGGATGGCGATGGTTCTAAAAATAGACACTTTTCTGACGGTGATTCGGGCGTACATAGTAAATATGGAAACTCTTGGTAATCCACTCTTGGTGTAACATATATTGGCAATTTGTCGCGCAATGGTTCCCTGAATGAGCCAGTCCGCGCGCTTGATTTTGATGGTGTCTCTGTAATTTATCATTTTTCAGGCAGCCGCATTGCAAGTTGCAAAAATATCGCGATCATGTAACATCCCGCGGCAACTCGTAATGATTTTTAATTCGTCATCGTTGCGTTGCGAGTTGCAAGAAAAATCGCCTCATGTAACATGGCCTTTACGGATGTTCGCAATATTGAAGGGATTGTTTTGCACAGTCTAGGTTTGGCACGATCTTTCTGCTTCTAAAAAGCCTAAAACTTCACACAAATAAGCACGCACACTGCAGAATTCTGCTTGTTTTATGTGCGCACAAACAACAGCCTTTAGCCAATCAGCAAAGGCTCTCAAATGGTTGTCACCAGAGGTCACGAGCCGGTGAGCCCTGGGTAAAGCGATGGAGCATCAACAGCAAATTTGACAGTCATGTTTTCTATTTAGACTCACTAGGGACCGATCGTTTATTACGTCCACGGGGGGGGCGGTGGTTTTCTAAATTATTGAATGTTGAAATTTGCACCCCCCTCATTAAAAAGGCGATACAAAAATAACCCCCCATAAAATCGATGTTCTAAAAATCTTACCCCCACCCTGTAACCAGATCCCCGTTTGAACTAATGCAAGACAATTTACAGAAATTTCTCTTTTTGTTGCGCGCGAAGCGCGCCCTAATTTTTATGCATGATATGAACGCATTTCACCAAACCTCAAAGAAATGTAGATGAACATTCCATTTGCTGTGTGTAGTAAACAAAGATCGCAAATGACGTGCGTAAAGCAGGGTCAAAATGACGAATCTCTATCCTCGTAAAGTGGAACTCACGCTTGCCTAATAATTAGGCCTTCTTTTTTCGAACTGAGACAGCTCCGATGCTTATTACTGCAGAGCGTCTTTTGGGGAGAGTTAGTTTTTTTCTCCTGGCTAAGATATATTTTCTTGTAATGACATTCGTAGCCATTCCATTGCGCACGCACTCAAAAAATATTTTGTACATTCCGTTGCGCGCGAAGCGCGCCGAGATTGGCGTACTTGCTATATGGCGTAGCGCTGTATGCCACGACGCGGCTTGTACATATTATTATTTAGTTTGAACCACAGTGTCTCTGAAAAAATTACCCCCTCTTTTGATAGAGGGTCTCAAAAAATTACCCCCTAAAATCTATGTCTTCTAAATTTTTACCCCCACCCAAATTCCACCGCCCCCCCCCGTAGACGTTATAAACGATCGGTCCCCTAGGCTGACGCATTTTATTTTATCTCAGCTGGCAGGGGGATTGTTAACAGGAAAATATAAATATGAGGACAAGGATAAGGAAAACCAGCCGGGGAGATTCTTTGGTCCGGAATCGTGGACAGGCATGTATGTGAACAATTTGATATGTAGTGTATTTTCTGCATCCTATAGTCCCTTGCCTCTCTTCCCTTGGCCGGGCTTCCTGTGGTTAGTTTGGAGATGTGATGTCACCAGAAACCCTCTCGCCGAACTTCTACGGATGAGCTCGGCCCAGCCCTCGCGCTTCCTCACGGTTCATCCGAGCACAGGCAGCTCAATCAGAGACAGCTGTAACATGTTTAATGTTTAATGTTTGATAGGAATCATGACAAGTTTCGTCGTTCCTCAGAATTATACCGGAGTTGAGTGACCTTGTAAAAGCATTCTATTAGCAGAAGAAGCAGGTGTTCAAACGGCTTCTACAGTGAAAAGCGCATGGTTTGGATAACAAAACCCTCATCACTGGGATCCTTTTGGCTGCGCGGCTTTTCGGCTAGTAACGTCACGGATGATTTGTTGCTTACTCATAGAGCAGCAGTCATAGGGCAGCTCAAAACACAGTGAACTTGCGTGACACGGAGAGCTGAAACAAGACGCTTAGGGACGAGGCTTGGATAACAATTTGTTTCGGTATTTGCAGAATAAATTTTAGGCTTAGATTGGCTTTTTTTTTGTTTTACTTCGGCGCCTGCAACTTAGTTGTGCATTTCTCCTCAAATTTCATGAACTATGATAATTAAACCCGTCAACAACCTTGAACTAAACAGGAAGGGCAATCTTTAGTACGACTAATATCTATTTTTCACTTTCCTAGCTGAGGTTTTCGCATAGGCTATTAAATAGTCTTCGGCCCCAGAATGGAGCGAGACCAACCAAGAGGAACCTTTTTTAATTAGGTGTTCACAGTGTACATAGCCCGATATACAATAGCCACCATCTCTCTTTCTTTTCTTAGATATTTCAAACGATATTGGAAGAAAGAGATATTCGACACGATAGACAAACTCAAAGCAAAGTTAGACGAGTTGTATGGGAAAACAGCGTCTCCTTGGTAGACGCCGCTATCAGGTGGATGTATCATCACTCGGCTATGAAGGGAAAGTATGGAGGTAAGATAATAGTCGCCATCGCACTCATCCTTGTCTCGAACACTTGCTTATTACCCATGAAGATGGCTGCGTAAGGCACTATGGCGTTTGCTGATGAGATATGTTAAAACAGGAGTTCATGAGTGGGAAGTTCCATCTCATTCATATGATATATTCTTGAGGCAGCATTTGACTGTCCAAGTTATTTTTTTCAGTTGTTCATTATGCATACAACAGTTATAGCAAAAAAGACTGCCTCTGTCTTGGCTGATTGCATTTTCTTTCCGCACCGGGGGGTCGGGGACCCCGGAAAATGCCAGGGGAATGGTCTTTCTAAGCCCTGGAATTTCCACAGGGAGGGCCGGTCTATCAGAAGTCTGGAAATTCCAAGGGGGAGGGGTCGAGGGCCCATGGAAATCCTAGAAATTCCAGGGGTAGGGTTGTCTAAGCTGTGAAAAAGAGGGTATTTAGGCAACCTGGAAATTCCAGGGGAGGGGAGTGTCAAGGACCTCCGCGAATTCCAGGGGAGGAGGATAAGTTCCTCGATCCCCGGTGCGAATAAAAATGCAATCAGCATTTTATGAGAGATCAGGCTCCTGGTCCATGGCGCCTACAATCATGATCGCTTTGTAGGTAAAGGGATGTTTAACAATCAGTGTTATGGATGTTTTTACATCAACAAAAGTGTGCTTATGTCTTGTCGCCGATCCTTAATGATACAGACTGTGTATGTGACCACTTCACTTGTGGTATACAGAAAATAGGAAGATAGCCAAGGGGCCCCTGCTGAGTGAGTCCTTTGACCCTATTCGTTCATATATTTCCAGATATCGTGATTCTTGGCGCGTCAACGGAATCTCAAGTGAGAGAAAACCTCGAGTCCACGAGAAAGGGCCCACTTCATGAAGGTACGCATTTAGGGGACGTTATATAGACTATTTTTATACCACAACGCGCGCGTTTCTCGAATTTTGATTGACTCTCAGCCATGGGTACATTTAACAATTAGACCTCAAGGCCGAATGTGCTATGATGAATAGACCATGAGCCGAAGGCCGAATGGTCTATTGATATAATAGCACATGAGGACGAGAGGTCTAATTGTTTTAGTAAAACCAACTAGTTGGTCGGTTTTGGCAATGAATGCCATTATTTTATGTTGAAAAAATCAAGTTTTCTTGAAAAGAAAGGTGGTGGTTTTGCCAGGCACGGTCTATAACTAATAGACCATTAGTAGCTCAGCCAATCAGAATGCAGGATTTGTAATAGACCATTAGTTGGTTTATACTAAAAAAGTATATACCACGGAACGCGCCATCATCAGCGCGCGCGCTAAAAAGGAACCATTGAAAACACCGTTTGGCTGCCCGCGCGCGCTGTTTGGTTTTATTTTTGCCGTTTTCGGCTGCGCCTCGTGAGTCAACACCATTTTCACCACTTTATTACGTCATTCCGTGGTATATAAGAGGACATACCACGGAAAATCAGAGGACATTTGTTGAATATCTCCTCTCTCGGAAATCAGTGCCGCCATCGAACAAATTTTCGCAGAAAATTCAAAATCCTCCGTCTAAAAATAGACTCTTCTACTCCTTAAATAGGGTAAGAGTTTCAAACTCCTGGCGGTACATACCTTTGCTATATGGGCAGGAGTACACCCTCAGGACTCAACTCAATCGCCCCTCAAGGCAAACTGAGTTGATGGCTTTATAGACCTCCTCGGCTTGGGCGTAATGTTTTCCCATTTCAGATCACGTGGCATTCCCATGAGTATTCTTTCCTTGTTTTTCTGCTGCGCACCAAAAGATATATGAATATGGAAGCATCGCAAACAAAGAAAGATTATTGAAATGAATGCCACGTGATCTGAAATGGGACAACATTACGCCCAAGCCGGACACCGCGGCAAAACGTATTTGCCATGCGCTAAAAAATCACTTCCTGTGAAATGAACACAAAAGAAGTAATCTACATAACAAAAATATCTCGTGCTGTCTTGAAAATTTGGAAAACTTAAGCTCCAGACACTAAACTTAAGGTAAAAAATTGCAGAGAAGCTAGAATGTTATCATATCTTTCTCTGTACTTTTGCACCTCGCACTTTGAGGCTTGCACCCGAGGCGAAAATTGTGGTTTAAAGTCAAAATTTATCGTTCGCTGTTGTTATGTAGATTTTTTCAATTGTCTTCATTTCATAGGCCAGTGAATCTTTAGCGCATGTCAGCTGCGTTTTGCCGCGGTGTCCCCAAGCCGAGGAGGTCTATTATAAGCTTACGTCTGTTTTTTGCAGATGTGGTGAAGATATTTGACGAAGGATGGGAACTAACTAAGGCTACCTGTACTGTCTACAATCGATAGCACTGTTGCTATAACAACAGGCCAGGCTGGCCTCACAAATTCTCATCGCCTAGATAGATAAATGGAAATTTGAGCCTAGACAAACGAAAGGGGTCCTTGCACAGAATTTCATATTTTCTCGAAAATGGAAAGAAGTTCAAATTTCCCATACAAACCCTTCTAAACATATGTCTTCAAACAGTTCAAAGAAGACATACGTTAATGCTCTCTCTCATTTCTTTTTTCCTCACTTAATTCCTTTTTGAATTGAAAATTTAAGCTATGAAATACATATCTTTATACCACGCCACAGAAAATACAGCCAATCAGAATGCAGGAATGGAGTTGTATTCAGCGGTATTCCACTCAACCTTCCCGTCATGCACTGCGTTTACGTAAAACGTTGCTTTAATTTCTGTAGCAGTATAAATTAGTTATACAATGAATTCTCGTGGCATACTGCAGAGCATCCCACTTGTCACTTGTATTTGGTAAGCATACACACTCACCTGAAGGCTCGTGTTTATAGCAGAAAATACAAGTGACGCGTGGGATATTCTGCAGTATGCCACTCGGAAGCATTGTATAATTCAGCTTTCTCTTCAATGGACTGTGAGATGTTTAGAGTTTGAAAACGGCGTTTAGTTTTTATGGTCCTTTATTTTACCTTCGCCTGCCCGTGGAAACTTGCTAAAATGCCGCGCTCTGATTGGCGGGGGTTGACCCGATGACAATGCGATTTTAATAGTATAGATAAAATATCTAATAAATGATGATGATGAATTGAAACTGCCAATCTTTGCTTTGCCGTTCTAAAATCGGATGATCAAACCAATATGCTCATTGTTTAGTACGGCGGCTTGTTAGGGACATCCAGATTTTTATTTTAGCCCCAGCTTTTCTTCTTCGCACGAGCTTTTTCTTTTTGTGTTCGCCCGGCTTTTCATGTTCGCCCCAGCTTTTTATTTTGGCCCCAGCTTTTCTTCTTCGCACGAGCTTTTCTTTTTGTGTTCGCCCCGGTATTTCATGTTCGCCCCAGCTTTTTATTTTGGCCCCCATTTCTGGGCTAGTCATCTCGTCCATCACAGCGTCTGTTAACTCTGCCATTGCAGCACCTACCACATCTATCAGCTCTTCGCTTACTTCTATCCCAATATAGAATCCATCCTTTTAACCAATACAACATACCTATCTCTCCAAGCCCACTATCAAGTGCTTCTGCCACGAGTGAGACAGATCCAGGAAGTTCGCTATCAAAAACGCACAGTCCCACATGGAATGCTAAATCAACTACTAGACCTATAAATACCTAGAGCGATGTATAGAGACCGTTAATTGTTCACTATTGCATTTTTAAATCGCACCGGGGAGGTCGAGGACCTCCCTTAAAAGACCCCCTCCCCTGGAATTTCCACTCGTGAAACACACCCCTCCCCTGGATTTCCAACCTCATAAAGGACCCCCTCCCCTGGAATTTCCTTTTTTTCTGGCAAAAAACCCCTGGAAAATCTATTTTTGGATACAATGTCCCTGGAAAGTCACCTTTTTTACCCCTCCCCTTGGAATTTCCAGTCTCCAGACCCCCCCCCCCCCCCCCCCCCTCCCCAGTGGAATTTCCCAGAGTCCAATACAACCCCCCTGGAAAATTTTCCGTAGGTCCTCAACCCACCCGGTGCGGTTTAAAAATGCAATCTGCCATTACAAGGGGCGTCTATTAAATGGTCTGGTGGCCGGGCGTTCCCTCACCTAGGTCCCTGGACCGAGTCGCTACTGATGAACAATAGACCGATCCCTATTTTGACGATAGCTCCGCCCACTAACTATTGGTTAGTGTGTTGTATAATGTTAGTGGTACAGACTATTTATTTTTTATTTCTGTCCTCATACTTACTCTTTACTTAATCCTGATATGATCTGTCTGACTTTAGCTACTTAACTACTAGCCTTTGCTATTTTTAAGTAGCTTTGTTCTCCCCGCTATAATCTATTTCCAATACTATGTAATTAATTATCTCAGAGGACAAATAAAGTATTTTGTTGTTGTTTGTTGTTGTACTCACAGCAAATAATAGGAAGTTTCCTTACGGGACTCAAAATGTCCGAGCAACAAACTTGAATATCGATAAAGTGATTTGAGAGGAGAAGCAGAGGCAATGAGAATTCTAAGGTATTCTAAACTAGAAGTTTCTAAGAAAACGTCAGAGGGCTATAATTGAGCACTCCGAGCACTCCGAACTATGTAGTAGTCTTTAAAAAAAGGGCGGGGGCTTGAATATCAAGGGAAGGCCAAGAAAAGGCACTGTGGAAATGCGATGCCTACTTCACAAAAAGAACAGCTGCATTTTTTTTAAATATAAAAGCTTTTTTTCTTCCTATCTTCTCACCTATTTCCGCCCCTGGAGTTGAAGGAAGCGAACTTCCTGGATCTGTCTCACTCGTGGCAGAAGCACTTGATAGTGGGCTTGGAGAGATAGGTATGGTTGTATGGTTAAAGGATGGATTCTACTATTCGGGATAGAAGTAAGCGAAGAGCTGATAGATGTGGTAGGTGCTGCAATGGCAGAGTTAACAGACGCTGTGATGGACGAGATGACTAGCCCAGAAATGGGTGACACTGTCGAATTCCTGGACGCTGTGCTGGATGAAGTGAGTAACCCTGTCGAAGGTGTGACGGACAAAGGGATGACTGACGTAATATAATATCGAACTAACGAGGCATCTGTCTTGAGGACGGGAAGAGAATTTTTCAATAATTATTCAGCTTTTCAAGATAAAAAATAGAAAAAAACAAATTGCATGCTATGCAACAACTTCTAACACCTGATACCTGCAATCGGGGTCGGGACAAAACGTGGCCTACCCTGTGGCCTACCCCTACCCTATGGCCTACCCTGTATTTTCTTTTTAAAGCTCTGAAAACAGGTAAACTCAAAATATAGTGCCTCCTCACAGGTAATTAACATAAACAAACACATAAACAACCTGTCAATCAAATATTTGTGACGTCATTACTAACGTTATCTCCTAAAAATGTTTTAACTCTCCGAATTTGTAATATACAACCGCCAAATGTTACCAACAAATTATTTCGCACATCGGTTATTGACACCTGTCAATTACAATGTGATGACGTCATCAATCACGTGATTTCACAAAACTGCTTCTAACTCCGCGAATGTTTAGAGTAAGACCACGTCAAACTTTGTCAACATCCCCTCTGGCACATTGCCAACTGGCACACATCAATCAAAATGTGATGACGTCATCGATCACACGTGATTTCACAAAACTGCTTATAACTCCGCGAATTTTTAGAGTAAGACCGTCAAACTTTGTCAACACCCCCTCTAGCACATTGCAGATTGGCACATATCAATCAAAATGAGGTAACGTGAGGTATTAAAATGACGTGAGGTATTAAAATGAGGTATTACCTAAAGGCTCAGGAGCCCTTCACTAGGAGCTTTCATATAACCTATATAATTAGCGTATTTCCTGGGCTCCTGACAGGCTTTGTTTACTATACACAAAAAACCTTCATCTACGAATTATGTGACCCCCTCTTTATGTAAAATGTCTTCTACTAGGTCAAATAGGGGACCTGAGTCTAAAAAGAAAATACAGGGTAGGCCATGCCATTGGGTAGGCCACAGGGGTAGGCCATGGCCTCCACGTTTTTGTCCCGACCCCTGCAATAATCGGTGTCTTTCCGCATTCTATGCCAAAGGTAAAATTTGGCTTGTCCGACGTAGCAACAAACTTGGGGTATAACAATGAATGCGGGATCGGTGAATTAAACACCGTGGATAGGTACCCTGCATATTTGCACGCCCTGCCTGCACCCTGCTCTGTCATATGATCCCACAGTAGCGGATCCAGGGGGGGTACCAAGGGTTCAACGGAACCCCCCTTAATCATCAGAACAATGAGGAATTTATTGTGATATCCAGACCCCTCGCGCGCGGAGTCTCCGAAGTAATCCTTGAGCCGCCACTGTCAGGGTGGATTCCCTATATGAATTCCAGGATGCTGTCTATGTGTACTCCAAGAGGAGGTGATGTATTCCAAGAGGTGGGGTATTCCAAGAGGAGGTGGGGTATTCCAAGAGGAGGTGGGGTATTCCAAGAGGAGGTAGTTCTACTCACGATTCTTGACTGCCAAAAAATGGTGGGTTACCTGTGCTCTCGTTTCCAGTGCTCTCTCGTTGGAGGAACGCCTATCGTTCTCCTCTTCCATTCCGGAGATAGCGCGGAGAAGTATGCTGTGCGTCTCTCTATCGGACGCGAATTTCCGCTAGTTGTGGACCGCTTCTCTTGAAAAGAAACCACTAACAATGGCTCATGAAGGAAAAAGTGTGGGAACTTCATTTGGTGGAATTGGCAGAAAGGCAGACCTAAACGAGGTAGGCCGGGCCCATAGTTTATAGAGGAGAATGGTTAGGAAACCTGACACCCTGTTATTGTACTATCTCTTTGTTCCCTTTTTCAGAGGAATCCTTTTGTCTGTGCAGGGTCACGGTACATAAGTACCAAAATCCAGTCAGTAAGATTAAGTGGTACACTCAGACATGCATATTAGATGAGCACGAAACAAAAGATTGTGCAGAGTCAATATCACGTGATAGCCCCTTTCAACATCCAGCCCACGCTATTGTGTTGACCCTTTGAAGTTTGCCGGGCCTAACCATTCCACTTGATTAACTATGCCGGGCTTTTATTCACGCAATATTGATTAATCATATATAATAGTTATCAGAAAATGGAATCCCATTCTGCATATATGCTGCTCTTTATTATTTGTATAGACTTATGTTTTCGTTTCCTATGTACCTAAGAAAGGTGTCCAGGAATAAATTATTGTTATTATTATTATTATATTTGTATTAGTAAAACTGCAAAGTTTCAAAAGAATTACTTGAGAACTGGCTGCATACCTGCCAACCTTGGACAAGTGAAAAACGGGAGATCAGGAAACGTGTTGTCATAACCCGTCTCAACCCCCCCCCCCCCCCCCCCTAAAAAAAAAGAAAACATTAAAAAAACGTTGCTCGCTTAAAATCTTGAGGTGTTAATGCAGAAATTGACTGACCGAGTTGATTTCCCGGGAGATTTAAGGTAAAAACCGGGAGAAAGGGAAATTTGACTCAAAACCGGGAGTCTCCCACGTAAACCGGGAGAGTTGGTACCGGTATGTGGCTGAGATATGAGTATGAGCCTTGTTCTGATGTATTTTCCCATACATTTCTTGTAAAGTGTGGTTCCAGATAATGTCAGGGACGTCAACTTTCCCGGTCTTTTACCTCATCTCCCGGTCTCCCGGTTTTTAAGTAAAATCTCCCAGTTTTCTTTGAAAAACAAACATTTTTTTTTTGCTTCTGGACCGTAAAAAACGCAATACAGCAAAAATTTTAGACATGTTTAGGTCTTTTCCTAGAGCACAACTTTCTATGACTTCTCGGCACAATAGAGCACGAGTGATGTTGGGAAAGACACAAGAACGTTGTAAAAGTGTCTCTCCGACATCACAAGTGCTCTATTTGCCGATAAAGTCAGAAAGCTGTGCTCAATGTTTTTATGATATAGCGGGGGAGAACCATTACTTTATCAGTGTAATAGAGCATAGATTTGAACCAATCAGAGCACGCCTTATATCGTAGCTATATAAGGAACTGAAACTTGCATTATATAGGCATCATTTACGTAAGTTTATAGCTTTTGCTATCAGATTTCCAAGTTTGGAAACTGTTCAGTCTGAACAGAAATAGAAATCAAAAATGTCATTTCATAAATCCAATTCCATCCCTCAATAACACATGAAAATACTCCAAATTTATACTTATCTAGCAGTTGAAAGGTTATTTAACAAACCTAGATGATTATTTTGCTCATTTCGTTTGAATTTGACTACATTTAACCTAAATTTGCCTCAAAATCGTGACACTGCCCTTTAATATAAAAAAGAGGGGAAAAAACATTTACTGGACTTGACCAAAATCACAATTTTGGTCAGTCTTTGTCGATTTTGATCAGACATGTCCGATGACTGGCAGTAATTTCCAGTTCTGCCATTTATTTGTCAATTCACATTTTTGTATCGATCTGGGCCGGGTGCTTGTCCATTGATGAATTTCTTCCAACAGTATATTAATGGATTTTCTGTTTGTTTCCAGTCAATAGCTATGGT
Organism: Scolanthus callimorphus; assembly: GCA_033964015.1. NCBI lineage: Eukaryota > Metazoa > Cnidaria > Anthozoa > Actiniaria > Edwardsiidae > Scolanthus > Scolanthus callimorphus. The sequence continues at coordinate 10,593,276 of CM066919.1, forward strand.
GAAAACCTGTCTTGAATATGGATGCTTTGAATTTGACACCGCTTTTCTGTGAGTATCAATAATATATTTTAGATATTATTGCAGGACCTCACCTCTTGTTTTGTAAATCTTCAGAACCCACATCCTGTTTAGGTTCCTGTATGCAAGAGATCGATCCTATAGCTGTTAACCCCCAGAGTTTAGAAATCTTGAGTTTTTGTAAAGAATGCAACAAATAATAGCGGAGCTCCTGAGCGGAGCACCATACATAAGGAAAAGTGCTATCAGAATTCAGACGTATAACCATCAAGTCGTTTTTGAGTGGTTTCAGAGGTTTTTGTCAATTTCAATGACGTAAACAGTGACGTCATGTCACGTGACTTTGACAATAGACAGGTATGAATCTAAAGACAACTTTTGCCAAGTTTGGTCGTTATATATTGGAGCTTTCCTTCTGGAGATATGATTTTTTCTTTTCATTCCTGAATAAAACGTATAGTGTAATTCCGTGTGTGCGTGTGTTTGTGTGTGTGTCCGCCCGGCACACAGGCATCCCAATTTAGGGGGAAAAATAGGCAAGAACGCACATGCGCTCATGCTTCTATTTTTGTCGCCTTCGTGTTTACTTTTAACGGAGCTCCGCACGGCGCTAGTTGACCAACATTGGGTTAATTAAAGTTATGTTAGAAGCAAGGGGGGTGCACCACCTAGGTCACGTGGCATGACGTCATCGATGACGTCATCAAAACTAGAAAAGTCAATATCTCAAGAAGGTAACATCGCTAGGTGACCAAACTTGGGTAAAGTCATTGGTGGAAAGGGGGAGCACCACCAACGTCATGCGGCATGACATCATCAATGACGTCATCAAAACTAGAAAAGTCGATACCGCAATGACAGTATGCTGGTATGTCAGTAATTATTCGAGCTCCGCTTTTAGGCATGGCCTAAATCTATATTATAATTATATGAAAAATCCAAAAAAGTTTTGTGGGACGAGGCACAGTAAATGTATGAGAATGAAGTGAAATTTTAACCTTGGGACAATAATCAAAACCTTGAGACTCCTGTCTAATATGGAAGAGTTGGCAGCTATTGGTCCTGGAACTTTATTGTATTCTGTTTAGGATCCTGAAAGATCCTACAATCCTACCCAAGTAAAAAGTCAGAGGTGGTGGGATCACCATATATCCCAGCCAGGATTGCATCTCAGGTTTTCATGAGTTCGGCATCCCATCTAGTTTGATCTAAAATTTTAAGGTATGGTGATGGTAAAACAGAAGAGATGATGGGAGAAATTGACCTTCTGAAGGAACCAAAGGTAATTAGATTTCTTTTAACAGTGTTTATCAGTTCACGAGGCTGCAATACAATTTGGTTGATTACACATATTATGAAGATGATTTGTTAATTGAAGTCAATTGACACAAATCCAACCACACTGTCCAATGAAAAGGCACTTTTAAATTTAATTTTGAATAATTAGGTGCTCTATTCACCCAGAGAAATTTCCCTGATTCAATGGACAGGTGTGGGTGGATTTTCATCAAAATCCTGATTGCAAGACCAAGAAACTGAAGCCCAAAAATCCTCACAGATCCGGATTCTCATAGATTTGACCCACTGAAAATTACACACAGAGGATATTACATGGCCATGCAGAGAGAAAGTTGCATGTTATTTTAACGTGTGAAGATATCAAGTTTTGCACTGGATCGAGATCACCCGATATTTCACCCCCCCCCCCCCCCCCCCCCCCCCCCCCCCCCCCCCCTCCTCGGAGTGCACTTGCATGATCTTCTGTAAATTGTTGTCATCATTTTAGGTTGTTATTGCCACAAAAGCCCATCCTTGGAGTGAACAGGGTAAGGAAGGACTGTCTATATAATATGATTATTATTATGAGACAGATGAGTTCACACTCAGATGCATCGTGGGTAATAAGGGCAAGATGATGAATAAGCTGAGAATCAAAACTCAAAAGTCTAAATCTTAAGGCCCGTTCACACGGCGCGATTTCAGCTGCGATCTGAGGTGCGATTTCTGAGACGATCTCATGGCGATGTCATATCGCGCGGTGTGAACGGCCCGGCGATCTAATAGCGATTTCACTTGCGATGTCGCCGCGACGTCGCAGGCGTTTTGAACATGTTCGAATCCCAGTGCCATGTGAGTGCGATTTCTCGAGATCGCCAACAAACTGACAAAATTTCGCAAGCCAAATGGCCGGCCGTTCACACCGCGCGATATGACATCGACGATCGCCGCGAAAATCGCACCTCAAATTGCGCAAGTTGCAATCCCAAATCTCTAGTGTAGACGAGCTGCAAATCCGGTACGATTTCTATGCCCTCCTTTCTTCAAATCGCATCAAGTGAAACCATGAAACCATCAGGTTTATCGAGTAGGGTCCCCTGTATTTAAGTTAAATAATAATAAAAATACATAAATGAATATATGGATATATGTCGACTCATGAACATTATCAAGAGTCGACATATATCCATATATTCATTTATGTATTTTTATTATTATTTAACTTAAATACAGGGGACCCTACTCGATAAACCTATGGTTTCATGGGCCCCCTGCCACCTCTTTTAGTCTACCTACTCTACCTGTCAAGGTGATAAGCTGTGTGGAAAATAAACTAAACTATATAAGTTGCAAAGATTTTCGGAGATGTTTGAAATCTCCACGACCTCACGCGACAAAAATTGCGGTCGGTCGCTCCGAGTTTCACTTAGTTTACATTTTAATTTGACGCGTACGTGCGAGAAAAATCGCCGCGACTCGCACGACAAAAATTGCAGCAAAAATTGAAAGTGTAAACGGGCTTTTAAACTTTCTTCAATCCAGACATGGTTTAGACTCGTTCCCAGACCCTTCTGTCACCTATGCATGCTGACTGTCAGAGATACAAAACCAGACTGATGGGACATCCAAGTGGCGGATGCAGACCCTTAAGAAGGGGGGTGGCTAGTACAAAGGATATACTACAGTTTACAACCAAGACGGTGGCTAATCTTAAGGTTTTTACAAGAAATACAGTAAAAACCCGCATAAAAGAACAGGTGTTTTGGGGAATCAGGCTGATTTTGTTCTTGTATATTGGGTGTCTTCTGCAAAATGAGCCTTAAAATGTTCTTAAGGTGTTCTTTAAGTTTTTTCTTAACATCAAATACTGCATACACTACCAACAGTCAAATAAAGAAATATGTGATTGGTAGAAAGGTGACAGTCATTTAGTAACAACAATAATAGTCAAGTCTAAAAAACAATTGCTAAATGTACCCTGGAATTCCTTCTGTAGAACTATGTGTGTGCATGGTCTAGCACATTATATTGTTCTCCTCGGTACTCTACTACACAGTGGGTTACTGTACTCGAATCTAACTGGCAGCAATTGTTTTATACAAGAACAATTTTCATTTTCCAGGTTGATGTGTTCTTATGTATAAGGTAACTTTTTGACCAAATTTCAGCCTGAGTGTTCTTAAACCACTTGTTCTTTTATGCGGGTTTTTACTGTATGAGAACAAGGGGATGGCTAGCCACCCTAATCACCCCCCCCCCCCCCCCTAGATCCACCCTTGCATCCGGCTTTTCCATGTGACCATCTTTGTGGGTAAGGTGAATTTTAAAAACGGCGGTCTCTCGAGAAGAAAATCGGCCACTCTGGCGCCAGAGCCTACGACAGACAACAAACAGAGGAGAGTACGCTCTATGAACGAGATTGGGCTTAGAATTGTTGGAAGACGAATTCCGAATAGGTTTCTAGTCCTGTGAGTTTTATTTCTACAAACATAATAATTTTCATACATTTTATTTATTATGATTGTACAGTGTATGAAAAAATCCTAACAAATCGTCAGAAGCAGCTATATATGGACTTGAAATTCATAGTGTCACTTCTTTCTACACATTTATACGATAAATTTTTATCAAAATGAAAGCGTTTCTTGGTATTTATTAATTCTAGTGATAATTTCAGGCTTGTCTTTCCCTACTGAATGATTTCGGCATTACCCATGATGCAATTGAGGGCTCAAACCTCATGTCTTTTGATCTAATCATCAATTTATTTATCTTAGGTCAAGGTACATAAACCACAAATGATTTTGCTCTATGTAGGTCTGAAGTTTGACCGAGTTTTGGAACAGATGAATATATCTCTCAAGCGAATGAAGCGTGACGGAGTTGACATTTTCTATCTGCATGCTCCAGACCACGAAACTCCAATAGAAGAAACTCTAAAGGCTGTCAATCAACTTCACATAGGTAACCATAGCAACAGTAACCATAGCATCAACAGCAACTTCCTTCAGCAATTACAGCATAAATGTATGGAAAATCTCCCCAAAAAGGGGAGAGGCGATGACCCTAGATCCGCCCTTGAATAAGTATGTTCATTGACAGTTCGACTATTGATTGACAGTGTAAAGTTTCCTCAATTTTAACACTTTCTTATAGAGGGTAAATTCAAGGAGTTTGGATTATCAAACTATGCTGCATGGCAAGTAGTGAGTATGTTTTTGTTATTTTAAATTTTCATTTTACATGTTTCTTTGCGAGGGTTAGGTGTTAGTTAGTCTATAAAGCAGTTGGTTATCATACGACGTTTCAGAGTTGGCAGAGCTTTAACATATTCTACCACTGTGCACAATAAGCTATCTGTGAAAATTTCATTATGAGAGATTAGTCCCTGGTTTTATTGAACTAAATTATCGTTTATATTGGAACGTTCCATTTTTTCTGTTTTCAGGCCGAAATCTACTACCTGTGTAAAGCAAATGGTTATGTCTTGCCTACGCTATACCAAGGAATGTACAACCCCGTTACTAGGTGAGAACTTAAGTCCTTTCCCTTTGCTCAGCCTGGGACCAAACCAGGTCAACATGTAGACGGCTTACAGTCCCTTCTCAGCGGCGTCGCCAGGAATTTCTGAAGGGGGGGGGGCGGATAGTAAAAACATGAGACGAAAATGTTCAAATTTCCTCCAGCAAATACAGTAAATGTATGGGAAAACCCGCCAGGCTACGCCCCTGCTTCTTTTGCGAACATCCGTGAAAACGAGCGCGTGAAAAAAAAAAACGAGCGCCGATGGCTTGAAGTACCGAAGGCACGAGTGAGAGCCGAAGCCGCTCTGGCTTTTCGCGCGCACGTTTCCATGGACGCCGGTTGGCCTAAGAAGGGTCTGCAGCAGTCTAGTCAACCTGTTCATGCGATATTTTTTTTTTCCTCTCGGAGATAGCACTTCATGTGTAGATTTAAATAGAGAATAATACATGGGCGCGCGGGAATATGAAATTTATCTTCGAGTGTTCAAATTGTGATACAGTAAACAAGTAAAAACCCGCATAAAAGAACAGGTGTTTTGGAGAATCAGGCTGATTTTGTTCTTGTATATTGGATGTTTTCTGCAAAATCAGACTGAAAATGTTCTTAAGGTGTCCTTAAAGTTGTTACCTAACATCAAATTCTGCACAGGGAAAAATTCATAAAAACCATAATGGTTTTTATGTACTTCCCGTCTCTGATAAAAACCATAAATGTATTTTAGAGAAAACCATTTATGGTTTTTCCATTTTAGAAATGTTTTTTTATGGAATAAACATATGGAAATTTCTATATACCGCACCAAACCACACGAAGTTAAAACCCATTTATGGGTTTATAAAATCCATTTCCGTGTTCTCAGTAAAAACCATGTATGTTTTTTTATAATTCCATGAATGGTTATATCTTTGAAAAAACGGTTTTCAACCAGAATTGTTTGTTGCATAAAAACCATAAATGGTAACCTTTTTCCCATGAATGGATTATCGCTTACAAAAAACATTTTCGATCCAAATTTGGATTTACGCAAAACCCATAAATGGTTACCGTTTTCCCATGAATGGATTATCGCTTACAAAAACCATTTTCGATCCAAATTTCGATTTTACGCAAAACCATAAATGGTTACCGTTTTCCCATAAATGGATTATTGCTTACAAAAAAATTTTCGATCCAAATATGGGTTTTGCGCAAAACCCAGAAATGGTTACCGTTTTCCCATAAATGGATTATCGCTTACAAAAACATTTTCGATCCAAATATGGGTTTTGCGCAAAACCCGTAAATGGTTACCGTTTTCCCATGAATGGATTATCGCTTACAAAAACAATTTTGGATCCAAATATGGGTTTTGCGCAAAACCCATAATGGTTACCGTTTTCCCATGAATGGATTATCGCTTACAAAAACCATTTTCGATGCAAATTTGGATTTTACGGACAATGGCCAATGGTTCCATTTTCCCGTGAAAGGATTATGACTCGCAAAGAGATTGGATTCAACGTTATCAGCAATTAAGATTGTTTGTGTTTCACCATGTGGATGGTTTGTGCATTCCCATAAGAGGATGTCGCTTCTTAGCTTAAAACAATATGGATTCAAAAGAGCGTTCATGAATACCATTGATGATTTGTTGCCACTTGCTTAAGCGCGCGAAAGTACCGGCCAACGATATTATCAGTTTCTATCATACTTGTATTAGACCGGTACTAGAGTATTGCGCGCCTTTATCCCATCATGCTTTGCCATCTTATTTATGTAACGATTTAGAGCGTGTACAGAAGCGGGCGCTTTCTATAATTTTTCCTGGCCATTCATATCATGATAGCGTTTCAATGTATGGCTTGCGTTCTCTGAGGGACAGGCGAACCGAACAGTGTAATAAACTTTTCGATCAAACCATATCTAATCCTGCACATAAGCTCCATCAGTTATTGCCGCCAAAGAACGTGAGCAGATATAACCTGAGAAGTAAGCGCGAATATGCCCTAGCAAAGATGCAGACGAAGCGCTATTCAAGTACTTTTATTCCTTCTATGTCTAAGCGGTAGAAGTTTTAACTTGTATTATAGCTTCTTTTGAAACATTATAACTTATTACATATATTTATACGTATTTAGCTCATCAAATTATAAATTTTATCATGTATATACATGATAATTGTAATTCATGCAATTCAGCCATGGTGGCTGCAATATGAGTTTTTTTATTAAATCTATCTATATATATAACACTTATTCAGTAAACACAAAATAGACGGCGCAGCTCAATGTTTATGTCTCGAAAAGTCGTCTCTTCGTCTTATTGAAATAGACGCGACGTTCAAACAATTCGGCCAAAAATTCATCCACTTCAAAAACTCTACATGCGCAGATTTGAGATTTAAGAGCGATTGTCAGAGAAAATCGACCATTTTGCAAAATGGCCGGAAAATCAAAATCTTCGATTTGGATAAAAATCAGTCGAGTGATAGTTGTCCATGAGTAGATCACGACACCACTATTTGTTTGAGTCATAACAATTTCTATGTACGGATTTAAGGGGGGTACATTTTAACCCCCAAATGGTACAATTTTGGCCATGTGATATTGTGCAATTTTAGTCGATTTGAGGCAGCCCTTATCGAAACGCGTTATAATATAGAATATTTTGTTTGCCATTTATCGAAAGAGATACTCTTCGACTTTCAAAATTCGCTTAAAACCATTTAAAATCAATTAAACCTCAAGTTTTTACAGAGAGGACAAGAAAGGGATACACAAGGGCTATTTTCTGAAGGTAAATTCTAGTGATTTTCAGTTTGCTCTTACGTTTTGTTCCAACAATGATTATCTCTGGTTTCTATAGCGACGTGAAGGCAATGGACCAATATACATGAAAATATAAAATATCTTTGGGCACTTCATGTACGTGCAGCTGGCTAACATCACTTTTACGGTTATTTTGGGGGTCTTAAGGGGCTTATACGCGGGTCAAAACCATTTTTTCAACTATACTCTCGTGAAGGAAAGGAGATGAGACAATCAAACGTCACAATTGCCTTGTTTGCCATTGTCAAAGTGTTGACAGTACTTGTTGCCATGGCAACCAATTAAGGGGGCTCGATGCTAATTTTGCTTTTTTGACGTTCGTGAAGTTGGGGAACATTTAATGAAACGTTGCCATAGCAAAACGATGAGGTGAAACATATTAGATATCGCCCTTCTCAGGCAAATTTCACTGGAGCAATGCGGGATCGACAAGATCAGGGGTGGCGGAACTACCCTTTGAATCATCGTGATGGAGGAGCGAGTCATCAACAATGGTTATAGCTACCAACGTAAATAAGCAAATAACCTAATATTTCCGAAATCGTATACTTTCCCAAGCGAGGACACACTAGAAATTGAGTGGACCTGTGGTTTTTATCCTTTTAAAGACTTTTCACTAGGTATATGAATATTTTATTTTTCAATTCTGTAGAATCTTGATTTGCTTGTTTTGGATTACTTCAGAAAAGGAACTCCCTCCAATAACAGGGGGAGGGGGTGTGCTATATTGGCTGCGTGATTAAAATCAATGGCCTGTCTTGATATGAGAGGTTCAAAATTGGTTGGTGTGGTTGCAAAATTACTGGTTCGATACACCTTAAAAAGTTTGGCATACTTTGCAAATTTTACGTCAGTTTGTTTTTAGTGAACATAAAACTTTCCTAACAAGTTGATGATTTTTTCCTTTCAAAAGATCCGCAATTAATAAAGCGGTCATGGTCGAAACAAGTCGTTAAATAAATGTGCTAAACAGGACCAATTCTGGCCTACAGATACGACACGACACGAGAGAGAGAATAATAGCCGAGAGTGTGCTTAGACTGGAATTTCAATGGGGTGTTTCAATATTAAAATAATCTTTAAATAATCCAGACACTTATTTGCTACACTTTCGCCGCAGTGATATCCCAAACTCTTCATCTATACTATTATAATCGGGTTATCTGCGCAAACGTTATGATTGGCTAAATCAGTCTGTCCGAGAGCAACACTGAAATGGCTTCTATGACCACAGCTTTGTGCCTTTGTGCCCTCCATCACGTACAACACTGAAATGGCTTCCCTAAAGCCTGGTGCACACTAGCGACATAACGACATAAGGACGTTATGTTGCAACGAAAAAGTACGGGAAAATAATTGAAACAATTAATATTTTCCATGGATCTTCATTAGATTACTTCACCAAAGCAATCTTATGTTATTTTTTGACGACTTCAACGTCTTGAAACCACTAATTTTGTTCGCGTGACATTTTTCTTATGTCGTTATGTCGCAAGTGTGCACCAGGCATAACCACAGCTTTTGTGCCCTCAGTACGTACATTACGAGGATGTGCTTTTCTAAAACCTCTGTCTTTCGAAAGCTCTAGAATTTGTAATGCCTAAGCAAAATGTTATTCTGAGTCTTCTAGCGTCACGAAGTGACGTGCTGTTTTCTTGTTCTTATTGTAATAGAGTCCTAAAGTGTGACGTCACAAATTTGAAAAATTTGAATAATGAAAGCCCAACTTCAAAGAACGTTGCGCGCAGAAAATGAGGCCGGGTGAATCGGTTGAAACGCGTGTGAGATATGGCCCGCTGAATACATAATTTTCTTTAACAAGTCACTGCATTTTAGACACAGTTCAAAACTTTATGAACTTAACTAAAGATATAGCGATTTGTCATCTTAAAGAAAGTTATCCATTCAGAGGGCCATATCTCGGTCGCGTTTTGCAACCGGTTGCCTCATTTTTGGTGTGTAGCTATCATTTGATTTGCCCTTTCGAAATTAAGGGAGAAATATTGCTAAATCGAAATTTGCTTTTGTGACGTCATCACTTTTGGACTCCTAATTTAAAAATAAGCTTTTTGTTCCATTGAACGCTACTTTTAAAGAGATCATTGTCCTCGGCTATCAGACAAAAAGTCTTCTCGGACTCATTTTAAAGAGTTGTTATGACCTCAAGACCTCATAAAAGGTTCAAAATAACTAGCAGCATGGAATATTTTGTTTTTCATTCCAAATTGAAAATGGTGGCCATAGGCGGCCATTTTGGATGTTGTCGTGAGAACGTGGGCCTAACAGAACTAATGCTATTCAATGTAGGATGTTACCTTTTTTCTATTACAATAATAGGAGCTAGCGTGCACATCAGATGAATATGGAACAGGGGGCGTAAAGGATCTAAGAAGCACCCATCCACAAATAACGCCTCCTGCTTAAACGTTGAAAGGGCCAAAATTGCAGTTTATTTGACTTCACAATCGCTGGAACTGGTTGCCCAAAGCGTTCAAACGTGCACCCCTTTTACCACCTATCTTTATCAGAGATAATTCATTGATAATTCATTGCCACAAGCAAGCAGCTCGGACCAGAAAATCGCTACCATTGCTTGGTCCGGGATCGAAATCAGGACCTTTTGCACACGCTGGTGCACTGCCCCACAGAGTAAACAGAGCAACTTAGGGTTGGCACCAAAATTAGAGAGCGAGACGATCAAATTTCTTCTCATGCATTATCTGTAATTTGCAATAATTTAGTAGAAATTGCAGTTGCGAAGACATATTTAATTTCCAGGACGACCATTCGCTACTTCTCAAATTCAATAAATCAATAAGGTTTTTTTTTTGTTGATACGCGTAAACGGGGGCGGGGGAAGCAAAACTACGTAAGACAGATTTATGGTCATGCATTCTCAATACAATTTTTTTGTCTTAACACGACTCGAAATTTGAGCTGAATCCACAGATTTTGGCCCAATCTGGTCTTGATATATGCCCTGAAATCAACTCATTGGCTTATTGCATTTTTAAACCGCATCGGGGACTGAGGACCTCCCTTAAAAAGACCCCCTCACCTGGAATTTCCACTCGTCAATCAGGCCCCCCTCCTGGAATTTCCATTTTTTCTGGCAAAATACCCTGGAAAATTAATTTAGGAATAAAAGGTCACTTTTTACCCCTCCCCTTGATCCAAGCGCCAGACACACGCACTCCAATACACCTCCCCTGAAAAGTTTTCCGTAGGTCCTCAACCGCCTCCCCCCCTCCCCCCGATGCGCGATTTAATGCAAATCAGCCATTGAGATGGCCAAAATTCTAGCGTCCTCACTTGGGATAGATAAGATTTCGGAAATATTAGTTATTTGCTTATTTACGTTGGTAGCTGTAACCATTGTTGGGGACTCGCTCCTCCATCACGATGATTCAAAGGGGTAGTGCCCTCACCCCTTACCTTCTTGGTTCTGCATTGCTCCAGCGAAATGTGTGAGAAGGGCGATATCTAATATGTTTCACCTCATCGTTTTTGCTATGGCAACGTTTCATTAAATGTTCCCCAACTTCACGAACGTCAAAAAAGCAAAATTAGCATCGAGCCCCCTTATTTTGGTTGCCATGGCAACAAGTACTGTCAACACTTTGACAATGGCAGACAAGGCAATTGTGACGTTTGATTGTCTCATCTCCTTTTCTTTCACGAGAGTATAGTTGAAAAAATGGTTTTGACCCGCGTATAAGCCCCTTAAGACCCCAAAATAACCGTAAAAGTGATTGTTAGCCAGCTGCACGTACATGAAGTGCCCAAAGATATTTTTATATTTTCATGTATATTGGTCCATTGCCTTCACGTCGCTATAGAAACCAGAGATAATCATTGTTGGAACAAAGCGTAAGAGCAAATTGAAAATCACTAAAATTTACCTTCAGAAAATAGCCCTTGTGTATCCCTTTCTTTTCCTCTCTGTAAAAACTGGAGGTTTAATTGATTTTAAATGGTTTAAGCGAATTTTGAAAGTTGAAGAGTATCTCTTTCGATAAATGGCAAACAAAATATTCTACATTCTAACGCGTTTCGATAAGGGCTGCCTCAAATCGACTAAAATTGCACAATATCACATGGCCAAAATTGAACCATTTGGGGTCAAAATGTACCCCCCTTAAATCCGTACATAGAAATTGTTATGACTCAAACAAATAGTGGTGTCGTGATCTACTCATGGACCACTATCACCTGACCGAGTTTCATCCAAATCGGAGATTTCGATTTTCCGACCACCAGTCGATCCACTCTGACAATCGCTCTTAAAACGCCGCTCCTAAAAGCTTGATCTTCCATCCTTCAAGTGTTAGGTTTAGGGTGTTAGGTAACATCTTTGTAGTGGTGCTAGAAAAACACCTGTAGGCGGTGTTACCTTGTAGGTGTTACATTAACACCACATTTGGTGTTAAGAGCGCTCGTCTGTAAATATCGACTCGTGAAATTTAAAAACTTTGCGAAATCGCTCAAACTTCATCTACCTCTAGTGGATCTATAACTTCTGTGGAAATTTTAGTTCGATCAGATATATATTTTGAGGCCCATTTTCGCCTTTTCTACCGTACTTCAAAAGTCAACAAAATTCTAACGCTCGCGCTTACCAATCAAAATATAACTACATTAAATCAAATAATAGACTCTGCTTGCTATTCTGAGAGGAACGTGACATCAATAGGTAAAATACTGAATATTGTACGTTTTTTTAATTATTTTTAAATTTTTCACCTTGACTCCCGGGCTTAGTTTCGAGCGCTTATTTCTCCGATGTAACCCAGAAATCAGTTGATTTGAAATTGCCATTCCCGAGAGCAATTCTTGAGGTCCGCATTTGTCAAATAATATTTTTGGACCATGCAAAATGAAAAGTTTTAGCGCGCCTACGAGTGAGCCCATTTGAGACTAATAGTGAAATCTTCAAGACACCTGTCGATCACGTAGTAGTTTTAAATTTTATCGGATTATGTTAGGCGAGCAGGGGCTAGCCTAGTTGATAAGACGTCGGACTTGAATGACAATGATGACTATCGCACCCGAGAGTTCGAGTCACTGCTGCAGCGTCAGGGTTTTTTTTCTTTTTCCCCCATCTATGGAACACCCCGGACAGAGTTGCTCCAACACCCTAAAATTAACAGTGTAATGGGTTTAGCTCCTTAACCCATTAGTGTAACAGCTTTTTCCCATTTGGTTTGAAAGCGGTTTTGACGGGAAAAAAACTTCTTACATCAAAGAAATACCATTTTATACGTGGAACAAATCGGTAAGTATTTTATGTAAAACCCATGAATGGGTTTGCTTCATAATCCATTATGTTTTGTGATGGCTTTTAAAATGGATTTTGCACAGTAACAATTTCGCATTAAGTGGTTATTGTGGAAAAAACGCTTCAAAAATATAAGAAATGAATAAAATCCACAGTTTTTCCTATTTATTGTAAATGGATTTCACATACTTACCATTTTACATTTAACGTTTTTAATCGGAAAAACCATGTTGGAAATATGCAGAAAACAGCTTGTATTTTGCTGTGAAACCCATTCCGATATTATAACATTAACCAAGAATGTTTTTGTCGTAAAACCCATGAATGGATTTGGTTCTCCAAACCCCATTCATGGTTTTGAATGTTTTTTCCAATGGTTTTTCTGAATAAAGAAGAGCGCGCGCTTATAGCTGGAATCGTCCATTGGATTCGACGCGGCAAACAAGCGACGCCCAGACTCGCACATTAGGGCCTTGTTGCTAAATGGCTTTCCTTTACATAGTTCACAGGGCTGGCTTGTGACTCAACCTGAAAAGACAATTCATGCCGAGCTAGACTAGAAAATAGATAGTAGTGTTCAATTGGCGAAAAGTGTAGTAAGCCTGTGCTTACTTGGCTGAAAGTCAGATACACTCCTGAACATTTCCCAAGCTACGTTTTCAGTGATTTAGACAACAATAAAAATGCATTGAAAACGCTAAATCATCGCTGAACAGACATTTAAAAATATTATTGCTATAGTAAACTCTTCCTAGATAAATGATAGCTGTTGTTTTATTAACAGGGATGTAGAAAAAGAGTTATTCCCATGCTTACGTCGGTTCAACATGAGATTCTACGCGTACAATCCTGTAAGTATTAGTTATAAGTAATATTATAATATACGATGTAACGCGCGCTCTGATTGGTCCAAATCTATGCTCTATTTCACCGATAAAGTAAGGGCTCTCCCCCGCTTAATCATAAAAGCATTAGAGCAAAACTTTCTATGACTTTATCGTTAATTATAATATAGCTACGATATAACGCGCGCTCTGATTGGTCCAAATCTATGCTTTATAACACGTCCGATAGAAAGTAGTGCTCTAATGCTTAAGTAAAATGCGCCGCGCGCGAGTCCCAGTTCCCGCCAAAAGTACAAATAACACAGGGCTCCCAAGCGTAAAGTCATAGAAAGTTGTGCTCCACCTTCATTTGGCCCATCGTATCAAGACATATTTCCGTGCTTTTCACCTTTTGCGCACGCATTTTCTCCGCACCGATCGCTTAGCTTTTCTCTTCTTTTACGGATGTTCGCGATATTAAAGGGCCGTGTCGGCGGCCCAATTTTGACAACATAGCAACATACCAAGTCGGAGAATGCATCCATTTCCATCGGCAGATTTAGAGAATATAGAGCAATTTTCTCGATTGAATTTGGTAAATAAATAATTCGTCATCTCAAAATCGAACGAAAAAATAACATAGGAGTGGGTACGATCTAGAAAACAACCCAATGCGATAAAAAGTACATTATTTTTTTGCTTCTAAAAAGACTAAAACTTCACAAAAACAAATAAGCACGCACACTGCAGAATTCAGCTGGATTTATGTGCGCACGCCTTTAGCCAATCAGCAAAGGCTCTCAAATGTTTGTCACCAGAGGTCACGAGCCGGTGAGCCCTGGGTAAAGCAATGGAGCATCAACAGCAAGTTTCTATCTTGACTCACTAGGCTGACGCATTTTAATTTATCTCAGCTGGCAGGAGGATTGTTAACCGGAAAATATAAATATGAGGACAAGGATAAGGAAAACCAGTCGGGAGGTTCTTTGGTCCGGGATCGAGGGCAGACATGTATGTGGCATGTATGTGGACAATATTTTATGCAACCTAGCCCTTTGCATCCCTTCCCTTGCGTGGCTTCCTAGTTGTGACGTCACCAGACCCCCGTCACCAGACAGCGGGTGAGCTCGGCCCAGCCCAGGGGTCCAGAACACCCCCCACCCCCCTCCCATGAAATTTGAAAACCCCCTCACTTGGAATTTCCAGGTTGCCTCAACACCTCCCCCCTATTCCACAGCTTAAACAGACCCCTCCCCCTGGAATTTCCAGGAGTCCTCGACCCCTCCCCCTAGGAATTTCCAGGGTTCAGGTAGACGCGACCCCCCCCCCCCCCCCCTGGAATTTCCAGGGCTTTGATAGACCCCTCCCCCTGGAATTTTCCAGGGTCCTCCACACCTTCGTTGCGGAAAGGAAATGCAATCAGCCAATACATCTGTCTTTCTTTTCTCAGATATATCAAACGATATTGGAAGAAAGAGATATTCGACACGATAGACAAACTCAAAGCAAAGTTAGACGAGTTGTATGGGGAAAATAGCGTATCCTTGGTGGACGCCGCTATCAGGTGGATGTATCATCACTCGGCTATGAAGGGAAAGTATGGAGGTAGGATACTAGTCGCCTTCGCACTCATCCTTGTTTGGGATCACTTGATTATTAGCCATGAAGATAGTAGCCTGCGTAGTGGCTCTTAAGGGAATGGGAGGGAGTCGGAGCGAGCGAAACCGGAAATAGCACCGCCGCGACCAGACACACCCCCTTCCGTGGAATTTCCAGAGTCCAATATACTTTTACTGGAAAATTTCCGTAGGTCCTCAACCCCTCGGTGCGGTTTGAAAATGCAATTAGCCAATGCTGCCTTCTTCTGTGAGTATGAGAGAGGAGGCTCCTGTATAAAAGCGAATCCCCACCTGAACCGGTCGGATCCCTTTTGAGACTGTCAATACTACGGACTAAGAGATAACAATCAATGAGGTAATCGTGAATTGCTTGCCTTTTTGCAAGAACAAATGGTATTGATGTGCTGCTGCCGAACGTTATGCATAGAGCAAATTACGCGACTACTTCACTAGTAGTGATATACATAAAATTGAAGATAGCTAAGGGGGCCCTGTTGAGTGTGATTTGACCTCATTCATGTGTTTGTGACTACTTCACTTGTGATATACATAAAATTGAAGATAGCTAAGGCGGCCCCTGTTAAGCGTGATTTGACCTCATTCATGCATATATGGCCTTGATACGCTACTGCCTTAACGCTATGCATAGAACTAGTTACACCATATGTATGCGAATATACATAAAATTGAAGATAGCAAAGGGGGCCCTGTTGAGCGTGATGTGACCTCATTCATGCATATATGGCCTTAAATACGCTACTGCCAGCTAACGCTATGCATAGAACTAGTTACAACATGTGTATGCGAATACTTCACTTGTGATATACGTAAAATTGAAGTTAGCTAAGGGGGCCCCTGCTGAGTGAGTCCTTTGACACCATTCGTTCATATATTTCCAGATACCGCGATTCTTGGCGCGTCATCAGAATCTCAAGTGAGAGAAAACCTCGAGTCCACGAGAAAGGGCCCACTTCATGAAGGTATGCATTCACGGGGACGTTATATAGACTTGCACCAAAAAGGGCTTACTTGATCAAAATAATGTCTCCCCTCTCCGCGGAAATGTGAGTGCCGTCATCGAACTTTGTGTTGACCCCGTGTGTGTTGACCCCGCAGTTAAGAAGCAATCTAAGCGATCGCTATAAATGGAAGACCTGAAAAAGGATTTCAAGCTTCCAACAGGATTTGAACCCATGACCTCCACGATACACCGGTGTGATGTTCTACCAACTGAGCTATCCCGGCGTAACTAATTGATAAAAATTGATAATCAATTCCCAATTGATACAATTGATAGGCAATTCCACTCACTGAGATTTTGGTTATCAATTGGCTATCAATTGCTGATACCAATTGATAATCAATTTACTAATTGATATCAATTGATTATCAATTGTTACCAATATCAGTTTTATCAATTAGTTACGCCGGGGAGTTATAGTTGCCAGAACTGGCGGCTTAGGTCAAATCATAGTTAATGGAGTGGAATGGTTAGGAAGCCCGGCAAACTGCAAAGGGTCAACACAATAGCGTGGGCTGAATGTTGAGAGGGGCTATCACGTGATATTGACCCTGCGCCATCTTTTGTTTCATGCTTATCTAATATGCATGTCTGGTTTCGGGGGTGGAAGCTGAATAATGAATAACGGGTCTTACGAACAAATGAATAATGAATAATTGCGTCGAAAAGTCGAGGAATAATGAATAAGAAGTTCCTACAAATAAATAATAAATAATGGTTGTGTTAAATGTTTAAAAAATGCAACACTTAATAATGAATAACTCCTAAATAATGAAAAGGAATAATGAATAATTGAAAAAAAAATGTCAAAGAATAAGGATAATCAAGGTCCACTTATTCAGCTTCCACCCCCGGTCTGGTTGTACACTGAATGTTACTGGCTGGATTTTGGTACTTAGTACCGTGACCCTGCACAGACAAGAGGATTCCTCTGAAAAGTGAACAAAGACATAGTACAATAACAGGGTGTCAGGTTTCTAACCATTCCTCTATAAACTGTGGTCAAATGTTGGGTTCTAACCATTCATAGTACGTCTATGTCTGTCTTATTATTATCTTTACGTCTCTTTTTTGCAGATGTGGTAAGATATTTGACGAAGGATGGGAACTAACTAAGGCTAATTGTGAGGCCTACAATCGATAGTGAAAGTTACAGGCCCTCTCAAAATCTTAGCACCTAGATATTGTAGATAGATAATGGAAATTTGAACCTTGGGAAACGAAAAAATGGAAAGATGTTCAGAAATTCCCATACAAACACTTATAAAACAGGAAATTTAAACTGCCAAATCTCAGTACTCAGTGCTAAGTACGGTGGCTTGATCCAGCTTTTTTATTTTAGCCCAGATTTTCTTCTTCGCCCAGCTTGTTCGCCGCAGCTTTTTATTTTGGCACCAGCTTTTGCTGTGTTGCTCGCGGACTCTCCCACGTGTTCTTACAACGTTTTTCAAAATGGCGTCGACGCTGACCGCAGGTGCAGGAGGCGTGAGACCCATCGGGCGAAGAGTCGTTTCAGTGTCGGAGTGAGAGCTGTATGCCGTGAAGTGTGGTTAAGGTTACTGAGAACCTTCGCGCACGTCCTCGGAAAAAAATCATACACGTCCTTAGTTTAACCAAAACATGTCAACCTATATATCGTTGGAAAGGTAAGGTTCTCAGTAACCTTAACATAAGAACCAAGAATCTCAGAATATTGAAAACTCGAGACTGAATAGTGGAAGAGAACAAAATTGGCTAAGATGTCTAGGTGACTAGAAAAGCACAACGAAGTGGTCGGTGATGTGACGTCGTCGATAACGTCAGAGACGTCATCAATGACGACAATGTTTAAAGCGTAAAACTGACTGGGGGCTCCGCTTTTAGGCAGTGCCTAAATCTATATATTACTTTCTGACCTTTGACGAAATTTGAACCGCAGATCCATATCCAACAATCAAACTCGCCCCTAGCCATGACGTAAGATCACAGTCGATCCGGTCGCAAACGCTCGAAATATTCATCTCAGCAGCAGCTTGATTTAAGAACATCGAATCCTAATAACTCTCAACTGAGGTGAGTGGCCGAACTATAAAGACACAGCTTCTGGCTTAGCCTGCGTTGCTGGCGGTTTTGTGTGTTTTACGCGACGATTTATCGCACAACTCTTTCTCAGCCAGCAGCCATATTCGGTAGTTGACCACTTAAAAAAATGGCCGGCAGTTCGATAATTGAAATCAAAAGATCTACTGGAAATCAAATTATTCTACATTTTTATAGAAATGTCAATGTAATGAGTGGTGGGAGAGTGAAATATAATTTTCAGTTTGTACTATACCGGGCAGACGTATTAGAACACTTTATAGCAGGGACGTCAACCCTGTCGCTCGAAAAACCTTGAGACACCAAAATATAGGGCTTTTGAGACAGGAAAATACCAAAATATGACACACGCCTAAATCGAGGAATGCTCACTGGCACTTAGATTTTTTTCTAAACAAGCGCTCACCTACAGAAATGAAAAAAAGAATTATAAAATCATCAGGGTTCGAACCTGTAACTTTCCAGTTACTATATCCAAACCCTAACCACTACGCTATGAGTGAATTCGCTGGTTCGGACAGCTCGTTTTATTGGTTACGTACCTTAATAGTATTAATCTTTAATAGAACGAGGCATATACTATAAAATATACTAAAACAATGTATTAACCCTTATCCTGACTAGTAGTCTTGATAGTTCAGATATTTTGAACGTTTTTAGGTCAATTTGAAGTAATATTATCAAAAATATCGTTAAATTATTCATGGTGAGCATTCCTCCATTTAGGAATGACGAAATATGTCTAAACGTTTGCTGTATTTTAGTGCTTTTTAGGCCCAGAAGCAAAAAAAAAACCTTCAGCATTTTTTCAAAGAAAACCGGGAGATGAGGTAAAAAACCGGGAGACTCCCGGCAAAACCGTTCCTGACTTAGGAACTTTTTGGCTCGCAATTAGACTGCCGCCACGGAGTTCCAACCACTAAATGGCCGGCAGTTTGAAGTATTCCTATTGATATCATTGAAACCAAAGCTCTACTGGAGAACAAGCTATCTTTTTATTGAAGAGAAATGTAAAGCGATTGTATTTACAATGAGAAAAATATGTTTTAATTTGTCTTGTAGTAGCCTCTTGTCTTGTCTGCCAAACGTGCCAGTCGAATCAATCATTAAATGGCTGGCAGTTTGAAGTATGCTTATACTTGTTTGAAGTATCATTGAAACCAAAGCTCTACTCGAGCTGGGGTCTGTCTAATGGTCGCGGGTAAAAGGTGCGGGTGCGAGTTAAAGGTGCGGGTAAAAAGGTGCGGGTCTTGGAAATCTTAGCGAAAAAAACAGGAAAATTTACCAAAACTTGCAGATACTCGAGTAACATCGTTCTCTTGGTCGCCATTTTGTTTCTACCCCACCGCCAAGACACGTTTTAAACACCACAGGCAACCCGCGCTGATTTGCCATAAAAACGACAGCACTTTCTGATATGTTGTCTACCAAATCAGACAGTGGCTACTTCGGGCGCTTAACACTAGACAAGCTTCAAAAACGTCTTTCTCACTGCCAACATAGTTAATGGAGTGGAATGGTTGGGATGCCCGGCAACCTTCAACGTGATCACGTGATATTGACCCTGCACAACCTTTTGTTTCGTGTACACTGAATTATGCTGGAAAAACCTGCTCAAAAAACTGCGCGTTTACGACGTAGACAAAGTATGCTTTTATTTAACAGCGAGTATTGGCGTATGAATTGAGGCTGTGAAGACTGTCTTAAAAGCGTAAATTTATATAGCCTACTAGAATGTCTCATTGATTCACGCTTTCTAGTAGCTTTCATAAATGTAAGCTTTCTAGTAGCTTTAATAAATTTTCGCTTTCTAGTAGCTTTCATAAATTTACGCTTTGTAGAAACTTTCATAAATTTACGTTTTCTAGTAGCTTTCATAAATTTACGCTTTCTAGTAGCTTTCATAAATTTACGCTTTCCAGTAGAACGTTCATAAATTTACGCTTTCTAAAAGGTTTCATAAATTTACGCTTTCCTGCGGCTCGTGATTTTACAATGTTCTCGTGTCTCTCCCAACATCACGCTTGCTCTATTGCGCAAAAAAAGTCATAGAATGTTGCTGTGCTAATCCTTGAAGGAGGCCTGCCACGCAACTGCGCAGCTGTTCTGCGCATCTCAAAACACAGGAGTATCGACGCGTACTGATGGCCATCGAAGGCTAAACACCTCGAAAACAAATCGTTTATAATCTCGCTCCTGGAGCATGCGCGTATCGTGACAGGTAGGCACAGACAGATTCTGCTCAAAAATTATTTAAAAGTTGCCGCAAAAACCCTCAAAGTTGCTCAAAAATTGCTCAAATTCGAAAAAGTAGCTCACAGAATCAAAAAAGTTGCTCCCCAAAAAGAGCATTTCTTCACGCTTGTCGCCTGATTTATTTAAAAAATGATAAAGAATCACTCATCTCAACATCACCTTAAGATCAGGCAATTATATTCAAAACACCATATGACATAATTATACTAATCAATACGGTTGTTTAAAAAGAGACTCACTTGCCGCCATTCTGTTGGCTTAGTAAAAAAAAAATGGGGAGTTTGTAGTATCAAACTCATACAATAATAGCTGCTGCTACTATTTTTGAAAGAAACTATAAGGAAACCCTTTTAGGTTATGTCACCTCAGCCCATTTTCTCTAGCAATTTGAATAGGGTCTTCCGCCATTTTGCTTCTGCTCTATATTTGGAATGTGATACCCAACGAGACATCCATATCTTGAAGATACCTCTGAGCAGTGAGCACCCAAGGTGAAGAAAGTACTTTTTTATTATCTTTTTAGCAAGATTTTTCATTCTGTGTTTGATTTGAAATGGCAAATGTATCACAAATTGCATTTTGTTGTAAAAATTCAATAGAAAATAGCGGAAATGCGAACAAGTTGCTCAGAATTGAAAAAGTTGCTCAAAATTGAAAAAGTTGCTCAAAAGTTGCCGAGCAGAATCTGTCTGTGCCTAGTGACAGGCAATGTCTAATTAAATAGTTAATATATATATATAGCCACTGGCTAAAAGCGGAGCTCCCGGTTACATATTTTTCTGTGTTAATGAGACAAAAGGCAGCCATTGTACATAGCCTTTCATCATCATACCACGTGACCAAATACTACCATCATCCTTGCCACTTAGATAATTTCACCAAAGTTTGGTTCTGTGCGAGGTTCATCCTTTCCAAGATTTATACATTTTCTGGTTTTATGACTTCATCGATGACGTCATACAACGTGATCATGCCATCGTACCCCCTTACTTCACCCAAGATTGGTTGTCTGAGGTTCATCCCTTCCAAAGATATAAGCCTTTTCTCGTGTGATGACGTCATCGAGGACGTCATACCACGTGATCACGCCATCGTACCCCCCTTGCCACTTAACAACTTCACCAAAGTTTGGTTGTCTGAGGTTCATCCCTTCCAAAGACATAAGCCTTATCTCGTTTGATGACGTCATCAATGACGTCATACCACGTGATCACGCCATCGTATTCCCCTTGCCACTTACACAACTTCACCCAAGTTTGGTTGTCTGAGGTTCATCCCTTCCAAAGATATCAGCTTTTCTCATTTGATGACGTCATCGATGATGGCATACCACGTGACTATGCCATTACACCCCCCTTACCACTCAAACAGCTTCACCCAAGTTTGGTTGTCTGAGTTTCATCCTTCCCAAGATATAAACCTTTTTACTTCCGCTGTGAAACTGGTCATGGGTTTCCTGTGCGACGACGGAACCACGGACGGAAGTAAATAAACCGGAAGTCCATCACAAAACAGGTCGATGCATATACACTTTTGTGTTGGTTCCTTTCCTCCTGCATGTAGCTATGGGGCTCCGCTACGCGGGCGCCTTCGGCGCCCGCGGGAGCTCCGCTATCACTGTAAAGAGAATATTTATATTTCTTAATTGCCAAATCTAACCGTGTTACGAAACGCTTTTTTACGAAACGACTTTTCTGGGGCGAGCCTCACTTGCATGTAACTTCAATCATTTTAACGTATGTTGATTGGTTACTTTTGTACGTACGATAAAACTCCCGGGGGGGGGGGGGGGGGGTTCTCCCTTGTAAGAGTGATAGGGGTGCTCGTCAGGACATCGGAAAATATACCCTAAAAAATACCAGGACACAAAAAATCCAACCCCTAAAAATACCTTATAAACAAAATGACCCCTAAAAAACACCACAATAACCTTTTTTGTTATTGTTTATTGTTTTTCATCTCAAAACAAGCTTATTTTAGAGCTATAAATGACCACAAAGAAAGAAAGAAAACGTTTTACTTGGTTTGTGACCCTTTCATTCATTTGCGTACCCTAAAAAATATCATTTATTAGTGAAAGCCACGATGTTTCTCCGATACCCCCTAAAAAATACCTGAGAGTCGTTTTGACCCTAAAAAATGATGATAAAGCTTTAAAAGATGTATTTTGCAATGATACCATCAGCTTCTGTGGCTGAGCTGGGAGAGTGTGGGACTTCAGAACCAAAGCTTGACAGTTCGAGCACGGGCGCGGGAGGAGTTGAAAGAACAAAACTAATTATAATTATTGCAAATGTTTATAATTTGGAAAATCAGGTCACCATCAGATCTCTTGGCTGACATCAAATGGTGGGTTACCTGTGCTCTCGTTCCAGCCCTCTCTCCGCTTATCGTTTTCCTCCATTCCTGAGAAAAAATTGTGTAGGAACTATGGCTCATGAAAGCAAAAGTGTGGGAACTTCATTCGGTGCATTGGAAATGGCAGAAATGCAGATTTAAAGGAGGTATCGGAAGCTTACCGAAGCACGTAAAAGACGGACACAAAACATCATTATTTAGTGGTGTGCACGTGTGTGTGTGTGGAGGGTGCCAGTGCACTTGTGCGTGACAGGGAGCCTGTCACGCAGCGGTTCTGCGCATTTCAAACCAAGAAGTATCGTCCCGTAACGATGGCCAGCGAAGGCTAAATACCTCGAAACAATCGTTTATAATCTCGCTATTTCTCGATCCATCGGTCCATACTTAAATTAACTTTACATACATAATTTAAAGATATCTGATAGGATGGTCTAGTTTTTCAGAGTGATCGCTCCTGGAGCATGCGCGTATCGTGACAGGTTCCTCTAAGTCACGTGCACAACATTCTCGTACCCAGAGCTCCCCGGCTCATTCTCACCTTGCAGGGGAGGCTCTGGTGACATCCATTTGAGGACCTTTGCTGATTGGCTGGTTTTGAACGTTGGTTATGTGCAGAAAGATCTTTCTCTCAACGGCTCTGTAAAAAATCTCGCGCATGCGTCAGTGGCTGTCACCAGAGCCTCCCCCGCGAGGAGACGAGCCGGGGAGCTCTGGGTAAGAGAATGGACGCACAATAGATCGTGGCCCAGTTTGTTTGAAGTGAGCAACACGGAAGGGCAACTAGATCTGAGAAAGTCTGGGGCAGGGGTGGGGTTGGGCTAGGGTCCCGTTTTCTAGTCTTTCAAGGCCCGCCCACCCAGCCACCCAGCTCATCAAATGTGTGTTTCCAAAAAATATCCATTTACCCCCATGGAAGGGTGTTGAGAAATGACCCCCCTTCCCTCAGGATTTCCGAAGAAAAATACAGTGTTTGTATGGAAAGATCATGTAAATTGACCCCCCCCCCCCACCCCTCTGGAATTTCCAATCCCTTCCGTAGGGGGGGTATGGATATTTTTTGGAAACACACAATGTGACAAAAATACTCCAGCTGGATGAAATCCCACGTGGAAGGGATTCGAAAAATTCCAGAGGGGTGGGGTCAATTTCCCTTACTTCTTCCATACAGATACTGTATTTTCCTTTGGAAATTTCGGTTTGGATCATGTATCATGTCAGAAAATTTGGGTTGGTTATTTTACTTCACCATTTATTTGTCACTCACATTTCGGTATCGACCTGGGTGCTGACCATTGGTTAATGTTTTCCAACAGTTTGTAATTTATTTGTGGATTTCTGTTTGTTTCCAGTCAATAGCTATGGTAAAGACCTGTCTTGAGTATGGATGCTTTGAATTTGACACTGCTTTCATGTGAGTATCAATAATTTTAAATTTAAAATGTTTAAAGGACCTCACTTCTTGTATGTACCCCACCACCCACATCCTGTTTTCTGGGTCCAATATGTATGATATCCTGAAACTTTCTATTGTGTTATGGATCCTAAAAGATCCTACAATCCTTGAGAATTTTGTTAGGGCCTATTGCTGAAAATATCTCCTATCATTTCATCCATCCCTCCTTGAATTCTGGAGGGGTGGGGGATCATTTACCTGACTTTTTCCATACAAATACTGTATTTTTCTTTAGAAGTTCCAGAGGGGGTGGGGTCACTTTTCAGCATCCTTCTGTGTGTGGGAGGAGGGGGGACTTTCTGGACCACACAACTTTAAAAGCTGGTATAGTGTGTATGTCACTTTGATCTATAATTTAGGTATAGCGATGGGAAAACAGAAGAGCTGATGGGAGAAATTGACCTTCTGAAGGAACCAAAGGTAATTAGATTTGTTTCAACAGTGTTTATCAGTTTTATAGGCAATACAATTAGGTTGAATACACGTATGGAGGTGATTTGTTAATTGATACAAATCCAACCACACCGTCCAATGAAAGAGCACTGGAAATTGATTTAAAAAATTTGTGACATCAAAGGACTGCTTTTGCCATAATACTTGCTTTCCGGCAAATTAGACAATTTACTGGTGCTCTATTCAATGGTTTGGATTGATTTTCATCAACATCCTGATTGCAAAGATCATAGACCTCACACTGGCTACTGGAAAAGTTTGAAAATAGCCAAATTGTTTGAAAAATGTCTTAAATTTTATAGAACAAATAAACAGTACTTACTTTGTGATCTGGTGTGTATATTGTGATAAGATTCTCGGGTTTGAGGGGACATTTTGGGTCAAGCCAATGGCAGACGTTAGCAAAAGAGTGCACTCGCTTACATGATCTTCTGTAAATCGTTGTCATTTCAGGTTGTCATTGCTACAAAGGCCAACCCTTGGAGTAAAAAGGGTAAGAGGGAGTCTATAGATGAGACAGATGAGTTCACACTTAGTAGATACATCATACACTTATTAGATACATCATGTGTA